>JANITX010000001.1:18657236-18676747 GCA_027564395.1 Erythroxylum ulei
ACTATAAAAGTTAAAAGATGTTGAACTTTAATGGAATGGTAATATATATGTGTAGGGAATCATAAATGTTTAAAATTAGAAATGTTGTCAAATTGTAATATATATGTCAAATTGTTATTTCAAATTAATTGTCATTATTATTTGTTATTATGATTTTTGAAAGTATGGTTGATGTAAACAGTAAACTAGTAAAGTATACAGCACAGCTGTATAATATATCAATATGAACTATTTTGCAATTTTTAAAAAATTTAGGGACCATTTTATAAATTTAAAAAATACCCCAAAACGGTACCCGGTACCGACCGGTATCGGTACAGTTCCGTTCCAGAGCTCAATCCGGTACCGAGCCCAGTACAGTATTCATAACATTGTGCTGTACACATAAACAGTCTTTCTGTTGCTCGTGTGACTTTGACGTAGTATTATATTATATGCAAGTATCCCGCATTGATCATCACAAAGATTAAGCAAAGTTTGGGAACACAATGAGCTACGTGTAGGATGTTCTACGGCTTATAGTTCCAGAGCTCCTCCAGTGGTTTCATCGATTAAACATTCTGTGGATGTCATTCAGTCGCATTAAAATGGCCATACTGCTTTCATAATTTAAAGAAAACAGCTAAAATGACACAATATATCTTTTGTATATATATCGTCACCTAGCTCGTCACTATGGTGCTTAAACCCTGAAAGTTTTGAACTTTTGCATTAAATTTTAAATGCACCACCTCGAGATGCAAGTAAGTAGGCAAAATTGATCCTACCAAGATGAGAAAGCGAAAAAAGACTACAGTCATGTGAGTTCTCGCATCTACTAGATGGCTAAGGGTTCAGGAACCATGCTATATCTGCAAAGCTTGCCAATTATGGAATCTTAACACTCTTCGGCCAACATAAACTAAAGACCTTATATGATGTGGCACTCTATCATTCAGGAAGAAGAGTGGCGACCATCATGCTTCAAATTTGACTAGCTCGCGTTTCAATGGATCTCTGGCAGATTAATAAACAAATTGTATTGAATTTAGACTAAGAAAATGGTTCATCTTCCACCAGTGTCCCCGAAAACATCAGGATTTCAGTGCATAATCATCCTCCAACTCACGTTAACACATTAAAATTTTGCAGCTTGTCTCTCAAAGACAATAAGTAAACCCCTCATTTCTGGCCCCTAACCAGGACCTTGTTGCTGTATTACATTTTGATTACTATCACACACATATTCTTCATTTTCAGCCGCAATGCTCTGCATTTTGCTTCTCTAAACATTAACTCGATGACTACAGCGGAAAGACACCATCTTAAATGAAAGTAGAAGTTAATACTTAATGGCATTGCCCAATGCATAAGCCGTCTTAACCCAGCTGTTAACCGTAGGAAAGATATCATTAAACTTAATTATGTAAAACATCTGACTGATGATCATCGTGTTTCCCAGTTAGTGCTTAAGCAAATCGTAAATCTGCGATTTTAACTAATAAAATGGGGTTGTTGGAAATTGCTAAGTAATGAGACAAGGTGTAAGCTAATCATGGTAACATTGTGATAAATCTACACCTGTTGAAATTTACCTAATCCCCAACTTTGTTTGCTTCCTCTATTCCAAATAGCGGCTTAGGATTGATATTTTAGGGAGGTTATTATAGTATTTAGTAGAGTTACTAGTTAATATGTGTATACACGAGTCTGCCCGTATCTGGCTGTAATTAGCAGAATTGATGCTCATAGAATTTATCTACACTCTTAGAAAATATGACCCTTTCGTCCAAACGAAAATGAATAAACAAATACAGCTCACACTTCGTCTGATATCTAAGCTAAGTCAAATAACACGAGTGGAAACTTGAAACAATCAGCTTTGAAGTTGCTTCTTGCATGCAAGAAAGCCGGCATGGCCAAACTTCTATGAATCAAGTACATATCGTTCTATTCAAACTCTAAAATTAAACACCCGACAAGAACAACCCTCCCCAATTTTTAAATTAGTATTCTCATCAAAAGCACGTATAGACCTGAATATCTAATGGACCAATGCTTTTACATGGAAGAGGTAATGTTGTCTTCTTAAAGTAGCAAAGACAAACTAAGCCAGCAAATATAAGCATCAACAGGCAACGGTTTGGCATGTTCCACAAAACCTATAGAATGCTCTGTTAAGGTCAAAATCATAAACAGGTTTATGGGATAATAATACAAGGCACTTTGTATGACTACAACATTGCATGTACCAAGTATTATCATCCAAATACTTCCATTGTACTCACTTTTTAAACTCCTCAACTCAGCGAAAGCAGAAGTGGAATATTGGTGTAGAAACAGGCAGAAATCTGAATAACAGATGACCACATCACAGCTATGCATTTCTGTAGGACTAGTGAATCAGAGTTCATCATGAAATTCAACTTCTTCCCCTATCAAAGGTGAATACGAGCAACCAAAGTTAATTTGCATGACAAAAAGGCAAATTAGAACCAAGGCCCCATGGTAATGTCATGGCACAAGAGTTTAGTGACCAAAAGGAAAGGAAGAACTTGAGTATATATATCCTACAATTAACCCAGATATATAATTTAAGATTGAAAAAATTGACACTACCCAAGGACATATCTCCAAAGAAAAATGCTATCTCCCTTCGAGCCGACTGAAGGGAATCGGAACCATGAACACAATTCTGTTCTATGTTGAGCCCACACATTGCTCTGATGCTGAAAACAGAAGTGGTTAATAGGGATTTCAATGAAACTTGGACAAAAAAATCATTGTAAAGCTATCAGAACTTGACTTGAATGTAAAATGCAAGACCTATATAAAACAGTGGACTCACAAGGTATACAAAACCACCACAAAATACAGAATAAAAATAACCTGTTAGGATGAGAAATCTTAGCTTCTTGTGCATCAGTCGGTCCCATTAAAGAACGCCAGTCAGCAACAGCATTTTCCTTCTCCAATACCATAACTAGAACTTGGCCCCTGATAAAAGCTATTTGTCAAAGGAAAGGAGAATAATATCTGTTGTACAAAACCCGTAGTTCATATGCTAAAGCAGTAGGATAATCAGATTTGCACTAGAAACTTGATACATGAAAGGCACATAGCAATTGAGATACACCCATCAACATGATCAAACAAATTTTCATAAGGCTTTTAGTACTACCCTTTCAGGATAACAAAAGGAGCCTTTGAGAAGCTCTTCTAGGCCACAAACAAAATTCATACCATTATTCGTTGACATTGTAGACCACTAGAAAATTATACGTTGAAATAATTGACAACTTGATGTTCATAGCTGATATTAATGCAAAAAAGTCAGAACTGACTTATATTAGCTAAGCTCATAACACGAATTGGTGAGAAGCCTTTTCAAGACCATAACGTTCTCTATGGTTTGTTAGAACATAGGTCCCAAAAGTTCTGACAAAAACTGAGAAATTAAAGCAACTAGTGTAAGTGCTGAAACCATAATTTCAAATTTCAGTAGATTAAGGCACTGATATATAATTGAGAAAATACCTTGTAATGTACTTGATGAGACTCACAAAGAACTTTTTCAAAGAGTGTTCAGCATAAAATCTTGAAGCACTATCTTCATTAAATGAAGTGACTATTTCCTTGGCAATGCCAAAACCAGACTCCAAAATAGCCTCCTTTATCTTTTCAGTGTGATTACCTGACACACCATCTGGCTTTATCATAGCCAAGGTTCTTTCTTTCCCTGCATTGCCATTGGTTAAAGACCTACATTCACAGAGCATCACCATAGCAGAAAAGAAAATATCAACAGATTTGATTGAAGGACTCTTCTTGAATGAAATCACAATCTGCCAACAAAACACACATCAATCCATCATCATCCCAAATCATAATACAAGATAAAACCCTTAACCCACCATTAAGCTCTTTAAGCTAGATTAAGCTCTTACTAGTTGCACAATTTTCCAAACCAAAAACTATACTATCAACCAACAGAAATTTCTAAAAATCCTGCTGAAAAAGATGTAACTAGAAACAAAAATCGGGGAAGTTTAAATTTTGCAATTTGTAGACATCTATGAATGCTCAACATCAATAAGAATATGATTAAATGTTTGAGAAAACGGAAAGGTTAGAGAGAAAGAAGTGGGAGGACCAACGAAATTTTTCAAAACAATGACGTCATATATTACATGATCTTCAAAAGGCAGCAAATGTTTTCTTTTCAAATTCATTATAGCAAATTTTTTCCGAAACCGAACAAAGCTTAGCTATCGGAACAGGAAATGAAAAAAAAATCTTTAAAATCACTGCTTACCTGACCGGGAAGCACGCGGAAATCAGAAGGAAGAAAATTATGGAGGCAAAACGAAGAACCATTTGAAGCTAAATCTTATCCCTGCACAAAACAATTACAGGATATTCAAATCCAGCCAAATTTTTTTAACAGGACCACTCAACTTGAAATAAATACATCAGATAGAGGGAAACGATTAAAGTTTTTATCTTTGTGATTCTTATATATGCCCAAGAATAAAGATTTTGGTCTGCGATTATTTGGGAACAGATTACCTGTTCATTATTATGTAATTACCTGAGTTATGATCATTTATCTGTCTAATAAATGAAACTAAAAAAATTAAACAGATAAATGCACATGAAATAGAATAGGCATAAGTGATATGAACTTCGATTCTAACCGGCCCACGGCTCGTTGAGCCAACCTGGTCCACCTAATATTTTAAAAAAAACATAAAAGAAAAACAATATTGTTCTGAAAAAATAATGTCGTTTTTAAAGTAATGGTCGGGTCATGGGCCGACCCGTGCTTGACTCATGACTCGATTAGGTCAACCACTTTTGACCTATGCCCTGCCCATGAACCGGTCAATCTGAGCTAAAAATTGGGCCAAAAGTAATATCCCTACTTTTTATAAACTTATCTTATTCATTTCAATAAAGTAGTAACTTAATCATTATATGATCATTTGCAAATAGGATACGTAAATTCTTCCATAATGAAGAGAGAGTTTATTTTAATCTTTAAAGAAAATTTCTTGATCTTTGAATTAACTTTTAAAATATTTTTGAATCAAGTTTTTGTCAAAATAATATGTTTTAGTTTGAAAGAACTACAAAAGTTTGAAAATTTTGTTTCAAGAAGTTTGGTCGACCAATATGGTGATTTAAGCAACTAGTGTTAGGGTTTTGGTAGACTAGTCGAACAACATGACAGTGTAGTTAACTAGCAATGTCTTTTGAAAACATATTTTGTTAGTTTTTGGCTGCATTGCCTGATCAATACTACTGTTACTAGTTATTACAGTGGTTATTTTTTATTTTTAATGACTATTTAGATTGTTTTGAGTATGAGTTGATCACATGTGAATTGTAAGAAGTAAGTTCAATATATCAAAGGATTGCTAAAAGCCTTAAGAGGCTAGAGAATGCATGCTTGCATTATATAAAACATATTAAGCTTTTATTCACTAATGTCAGTAAGAGGAGGTTTTGAGTGGTATACTTGTTCTGATTTTGTAAATTGCTTGATGTGATTTATAAGAGTTTTTAAACTAGAACAAGATTTATGAAAGGTTACTCTTCACCTATGGCAAAGTAAGATAGTTGTAAGGATTCTTTTCTTCTATGACTAAGAAGATGTTGTGTAGGGGGTTGCTCTACATCCCTTAAAGGAAAGGTTAGTAAATTTTCAAACGAAGCTTGTGGAGTAGACGTAAGCCAATGGTTGTTGGTCGAATCATTATAAATCAAATTTGTCTCTCTTTTTTTACTTTCTTTTATCATTTTTATGTTTGTTTTGTAATTATTTATATGAGTGTTGATAAATGTATATTTGATTAGAATTATACACCCATATTTAACATGTTTTGCTTGATATTTCATACTTTTATTGTGCATTTGTAGATTATTTTAGCTATATGGAGCAAAGGAAGAAGAATTCGAATGAATCATGGCATAGAACAAAGATTTGAAGCAACTAAGGACCTACACGATCGTGTATAATAACTGTGTAAGTCTCTGTAAACATGTGAAGATTGAAGAATTTAAGTTTTGGTAATGTAAAGTTACACGGTTATGTATCTTAATCTTACAGGATTATGTATGTTGCCTATGTAAGTCTTTATACCTATGAGAAATTGCAAATTTAGGCGTTTTTAATTATACACTGTCTCTCACAGGCCCGTGTAAATGATCGTGCATATCTCAGAAACTTTAATTTTTTTCTATAAAAGGACGTAAATGGAGACAAATTAGGAGATCCAAATTATAAAGCAATTTTGAGACGTAAAACACTAAGAAAGGCTACGATTTTGATCAAAGGATGAGAAAAACACGAAGAATACGTCAAGAGATCCATTAGATAACAACATCAAGTCCATACTTGCAAGAAGATTCAATAAAAGAGAAAAGGAGATTTTAAATTATGATTTTTTTGTTTTTTATCAGTTTTTTTGCATGTTTATCTTTGATATCATTTTCTATGAGTGACTAAACGTGCTTAGTGTCTAGGTGTGATGAACCCTACTTTATGATAACAATATGTTTTAATTTTTTATTCAATGTAATTACATTGATTAATCTATTGCGATTTAATTATGCATCTTATTCTTATTATAATATATCTGGAATATTAGTGCATGATTTGATTTCATATGATTGAGATTGGGAAATTCTCTTGTATGAATAAATTTACCATAATTAGAAAGAGTTACAAATAAACCTAGAGATAGGTTGGCATAAATCTTCTATATTAGGATTAAACCTAATAGCGAAATTCACAAATCAATAATAAAATGCTAGGAGTTTTAACTAGAAAGATTTAGGTTAATCAACTAAAGTCTCGAAAGAAATATTAACATAAGATGTGAATTTTCAGGGTGTAATAATCAATAATATAATTTCATGATAAAAGACTAATTATTTAATGTTTTGTAGGGGGATTTATCATCCAGACACTATTATTTGATATCGATTTTTCTAAGTAAATTCCTTTGTCTTGTGTTCATTTTCGATTTCAATCTTTGTTTAATTTTTAATTAAAAACCAACAATCTGAATCTAGGCTAGACAATAGAAAAGGGTAACTACTAGTACTTACCATATTGTGGGATAGACCAATACTTACTTGTGCTAGCTACAACTACGCTGTGCACTTGTGATAAATTTAATATTGACTTTAACCGAAGACAATAAAGTTTTTGATATCGTTGCCCAGAATAGTAATATTAGGAAAGCCTAACTTTTATTAATCTAACCATTAGTTTTTGTGTTTATTTTTTTATTTTTGACTTGCCCATTTATTTATCTTTTGAAACTTTTATACGTTGACAGTATGTTTGTGATTTATTGAAAGGATTTGAGATTCATCGCTATAGTCACAACTCACAATGGAAGGATAAAGCAGGCAGTATTCTCATGAGAGTTATGATATATCATCGCAATATGTAACATCATATTGGAAAGAGAGGTTTCCTGCTATGTTTTCGAAAGATCAACCGATATCTATGCCGTGTTGCAACATTTTTTGTAGTAATCATTACAATCATGGTGTCAGGCACCAACTTATTTATGGGAGCAACAATCATGCAAAATGGGCTTCCAAATAATTTATACAAGAATACTTATAATTTAAAGCAGAGCAACCATTACGCTTGTGGATGGAATGACTATGCTCCAACTGAATATTCATAACAACAATAGCAAGAAGAAAGTATTACATATAAATAATGGAATGCCTTATTAAAAGTGTAGCTCGCCAATGTGAATTCGAAGAGATATTTTTTTCACCTGAATATATCAAGTTTAATACCATATACTATTTGAGCTTACTAATGTCTTATAATGAAGAGGAGATAAGGGTTGGTTCATAAATGAACTTAAATTTTAAGAAGACAAGGAGGTAACTATCGTTTTAGAAGAGCAAGAAGAATATATGACAAAGAAAGTAAAAGAAGAATATGAGGAAGAGGAAGCCTCCATCCAAGAAGAGGAAGTAGAGAAGTGGCAAAAGATAATTGAAGAAGAAGTTGAGGAAGAGGTCTTTGCCAAGGAAAAGGAAGCAGAAGAGTGGGCAAAGATGGATGAAGAAGAATAAGAGGAGGAGCCAATTGAGGGAACTGGTGATGAATCATTGGTAGTCACCTTGAGTATGGATGCTTCCCGCTTCTTAGAGGAAAAATTGCTTAAGCCAATCAACGATTGAGGAAGTTTTGTTATCCCTTACTTTATTAATAATTTGTCACTAAAAAGAGCATTATTGCAATTAATTGAATTTATTAATTTGATAAATTGTGTCCTCGCTATGTTCTTGTAACATGTAACTTGCTTACAAGCTACAAAACTACTATATGGAAAAATAGGTGGAAGTAAGCAACTAATAATAATTCCTAGATGATGGTAAGCATAAAAGGTACGTCGAGCTAAAAACGTTAAACAAGTGTTACATGGGAGGCAACTCATGAATTAGTTTAGGTTTTATTTTAAATTCCATGTTATTTTATTCTTATTTTGATGATTAGAATAAGAGTTATTTAAGTTTCGATGTGTTTTAGGATAGAACATTAAGCATCTTCACAAGATTGTGCATAATTATAGTATTAGGGTATGTGTGTTAAAGGTTTATAACTCTAAAGTGCAAAATTTTTAAGTTTTTTCATTTAATTTTCAAGTTGCACATGTTTATAGAGAGTCACACGCTCTCTAGACACACTGGTGTATACTTACACAGTTAGGTACATGCCTGTGTAACTAACCGTGTAAGTCTGCGCAAAGCTGCAATTCAATTGGAGAGTCACTGTGGAATATGAGTGAGAGGATGTCAATCTACCTGTGGCATGTGCTTGCCTTTTAGAGCGGAAGAGCAATCGCAAAGTTTCAAACATTTCGGACCTTACTTGCTCATCAAAGAGCTCCCTAAGATAATAGACTATGGTATAGGCATCCATGGCCTCGTGCTGCTTTTGCAGTTCTGGTGACATAGTAGCTAATATAATTATTCTCTACTTATATTAAATAGTAAGGAAGTTTTTAAAAAGAAATTCTAAGTCTGATTTATGTGAAGGGGATGAATTATCTAGTTTGGAAACTATGTGGTTGTCTGTTTTGAAGTATAAGGTTAAACTTGTTTTCATAAAATATAATGGAGTAGTGTCTCCGACTAGGATTATAAATGCTTGAAAATGAGTCATTCTTCTTGTTGAGAAATTTTAATTTGTTTTAAAAAGGTGTTATTAACAATTTGGCTTCCCAATTAGCAATCTATAGCTAAATGTCCTAAATATCCATATATTCTATAAATCATGTTAATAGCATTGACAACATTAACATTCATAATATCAATTTTTGGGACAAAGCATCCACTTTAACAGCAAGAAGATTCAAAGTATCCAAATCACCTAAAATCTTCTTAAGAATGGCTATCTCGCTTAATCATTGGTAGTGATTTAAGCCATATCCTCTATGAGGTTATACGCTTCATCCACTGTCTTTTTCATCAAAGCTCCCTTAGTGATGGCATCCATTAAGATCTTCATGTGTAGGTAATCACATTATAGAAGATCTAAACAATCAAACACTTCTCTAAATTATGACAGGGATAGGACCTCAAGAACTCTTTGTATATCTCTTATACCTCATATAAAGGCTCGCCTTCCATCTGGATAATGGTGGTGATATGATTCCTTATCTTCACAGTCTTTACTGGAGGGAAACATTTTACCAAAAATGTGTGGGAGAATTAATCCTAAGTAGTGATTAATCCTACTAGAAGGGTTTATAGCCACGCTCTAGTTTTATCCCTTAGAGGGAAAAGGAATAAGAAAAGCTTGATTGCATTAAGAGACATGCCATTTAGCTTCAACATGTTACAATACTTTAAAAACATCAATGGATTTAGGTTAGGGTATTCAAATGTTGAATCTCCAAACTAATTTTTTTGCATCATGGATAAGAGTGGGGGCTTTAGCTTCAATTTAGTGACTTTAACACTAGAACACACAATGACTAAGTTGATGCCCTGGGCATTCAGTGCAACAAAGTCCTTCAGTGACCTTATATTCTCTGCATCCATCTTTACTTCCTTAACTTTTATTCTCCATTTTGAAGTTTTCTTCTCATATGTAATGTCCTCTCTATCTCAAGGTCTAACTCTACAAGATTTCCAAGATTGTAGAACTTTTCCATATAAGAGATGAGTTGCAAAAAAGAAGGATTAAAATAGAATTCAATAAATAAAAAAGCAAAAAGATATAGTCTAGTTAGTTTGCAAGCTTGCAAATATTAACGTCTAGTCCTTAACAATGATGCTAAAAACTTGATCTATCATTTTTATCATAGGTGCATTTTATAGCTGCAATTGGCATTAGTGAGTACTGGTCGATTCCATAAGGATTATCGATTAACTACCAATTACCTATAAACTTAACAAGCTAGATTAATTTTTATTGGTGGATGGATATAAAATAAAATAAAATATGAATAATAATTCAAAATAGTAATCAAGAATATATCAAAATATAAATTAACAAGATTTTGGCCAAGTTCCCCTAGGACATTACTATATTCACTTTCACTTTTGATTGACGAATTATTCTAACTTCTTTGACCAGTAAGAGTTCCTCACTTACACTATATTCTCTCCCAAGACATGCAGTCCCTATTTAGAGGTCAATTAATAATCTCTTTCGAATTTGGATAACCTAAGAAGGCTTTAATCCGCTCTACGAACTATCTTGATAGGTTTTATCCTGACTTAGGAAGATCTTGTAGCTTTCTTTTGAATAATTCATGCTCAATCCTTTTTTTTTTCATACTGTGACCTAAACATACATCTCATCTCGATACATTAATCATGTATTGGATATTCTACTTTCAGTCCTTTGATTTAATCAATATAAAAGTATAAATAAATTACAAGAAAACTAAATTTTCATTAATCAAATAATAAACTGAAGTATATCACATCCTAGGTTCTACCTACCTAAGTCTATGTCTTAATTAATTTATAATCGCACAAATAATATTAACATAAAAGCAACAAAGTAGAAAAGATAAAGAATTTGTTGTCTTAATCTTGAAATCTTTCAAAGAAATATTGAATTCCTCCTTTATCTTCAAAGAATGGTGGATCTTTGATCAAGATCAATGCATAAAAGTTCCAAGATAACTCTTAAATTGTTCCCTAGCTAAAAAATCTCTTCTTTTCTACCTCTTCCCGTCTTTAGAAACTTGAAAACCTAATTTTTAATGAGTTATAAGCCCTATACACGAGTTCGTTTAGTTAGCCATGTACTTCAAAAAAATTCTCTAAAAATTAACATCACCAACTCAATATATATAGGATTATGTGTGACACGGTGGTCTTCATACAGAAAATAACACGGGGCGTGTAGTGTATGTTGAAAAAAATAAACAACTACTTTCATACATGACAATCGATACGAGACGGTATACCAAGTCTTGTTATGCGGTTCTTCTTTAATTCTTCTAAAATTGCTCTTTTTCAATCCAATTCTTCTCTGACTTTACTTTGGTAGAATTATTACATGAAATGATAAAACTTCTTAAATTAAATATCAAGTCCTTCAAATTCATCCACAACACAAGCAATATACTATGAAAATAAAAATATATGTCTAAGACAGTACGATATTCATATCTTTGCAATAGACACTTTTTAATAAAATTTTATAAGAAAGTTATCATATTGGTTAAAAATATATATTTATAAATATACTATAAAAATGAATTTATTTTAAATTTGATAAATTTTAATTTTAATTAAAATAATTTAAGCTCCCATAAAAGCTAAAAATTAACATCCATTTATAAAAAGTGAAATTGACTTTAAATGCTAATTTTAAAGTATTTTAATGATTATTGTAATTAAAATGATTAGTGTTTTTGTAACCTGCATCATTCTTATATTGTCTCATTTGTATGTGGGTCCACCGGAAACAACCTCTCTATTATGTAGGAGTGAGGCTGCGTACTATCGGACCTCCCCAAACATAGACGGAGCCAGAAATTTAATATAGGAGGGCCTAAATATTTATTTTTTAAAATTTTGGGGGGCCCAGTACACCTCTGACCTTTAAATAACTCTATCCTTTTATATATATATATATATATAATAATTTTTTAAAAAAACTTTGGAGGGCCCAATGCCCCCATGTAGCTCCGTCGGTGTCCCCAAACCCCGCTTTATTGCGGGATGATGATGCTTGCAATATGAGAAGTGTGGCAACTTATTTAAATAAGTATTTAAATTTATAATACACTATTTAAAAACTTTTAACATGTTTCTTCATAATTATATGCTATAGTCGATGGTTGTCTATATAATTTTTTTAGTCATTTTTGCATTTCTTTCCTCACATTTATAAATATTACAATTGAAGAAAGTGCGAGAAATTTTTTATATTTTCATGTAAAAGAGTAAAAACTTCAGATTATTGTTACGTTATTTTTCTTCATATCAATTTATTATTAGATGATTATTAGTAATTTTATATTGTTAATAATTACATATTTTCAAGAAGAAGAAATTGATCTTTATTCAATTTGTAGTAATTATTCATGAAGAGTGCTATGAGAAAAATTAATAAAAATTTTGAATTAATATAAATATAACTTACCAAGAATGTATATTGATAAATATGTGATAAAGTAAGAACTTTTTTATTTTAAAGTTGTTCGTTTTATCTGATCTTGAAATTTATATTAAAATATGAATATGTAAATAATTAATTTATTTAATACTTGATTAGATTTTTATAGTCAGTTAAGATTTATAATCAAAATAATTTGTATTCACTATATATATTATAAAATATTATTTCATATTTAATTACAATAAAAAAAACTTAGAATACTAAGTTTAATTATAGTAATATAATTATGTAATAACTAACATGAACTATTTCAATATAATGAGTAATTAAGATAGTCAAATTATTGCTTGATTTACAGACTTACCGTATATCAACATTAAATTGTTTTACAGAGCGACTTGCAGTTACACACGTATACGTCCACACAGTACTATAGTCCTGTGCCTTAATATTCAACAGCTACTTTACAGAGACATTGCGGTCATCCACAAAGCTCGTAGCAGCAATTCACTAACTCAAAACAAGCTAGAGCAGCACAGATTTGTGAGAGAACAATAGAGCACTGGTTGTTGATGCAGGAACAGGTTTGGATAAAGCACATGCAACAGCAGCGATCAAGAAACCTGTTGCAACAGTTGGAAGCTGCCTTAACCAGCTTTTCTGTCGCATCTGGTGGCTTTGTTTCATGGCTTCCTGGAGGAATGTTCTGTAATGATGCAGTAAAGTTGCCAAATCCAACACCTAAGCTCCCCAAGATTGTCATTTCCTGACCTTCCATATCCACCTTCTTTAGCAAATTGATTTTGTTGAAAACCTCCTGTATTCTATCTGTTTCTGGTGCTTTTTCTCCTCTATCAGTCTCAAACAAAATCAAACAGGTATATTCAGATGGAACCCTTGTTTGTTTGCTCATTTTTGCAACCTTCATTCAAATTGGTTAACATAATTACGCCTTTGAAACATTGGTATGCAAAATCACACAGGATAGTCAAAGCAGATTCAACTAAACCTCCTGAACAAGGTCATGGCTTTGAGATAACCATGCATTAGTCGTGAGTATATCTATCTGTCTCCTTGCAAATACCTACGAAGTGTGGAGGTAAAGAGCAATTAGATAGAAATAAGGTTGATTGAGGCAAATCTTCATATATGAACTTTTATTGGGGTCGGTGAAATTTTACGGACATATTTATGGTTGCTAGAAAATGTTAACGCCATGAGATATTACCCTATCAAGGGGCACAGATTTAGTTTTCTGGACTTTCAGCTCCAACGAGAAATTGTTCATGTCTGCCAATGTGCCACTAATTTTTACAGAGTCTGGAAAGCTTTGCTCATATCTGCCTGATACAATCAAAGGGCTCCCAGAAGAGTGGTCTGGAATATTAAGCAACTGCAAGGAAACAGGAGAAGAAAATATGTCAGAAGCAAACCGGGGAGATAGGCTCTCTATCTAGCCAATGGTTATACTATTACGATAGAATATCGCAAGAGTTGGTAACAAAAACAATGCACCTCAGGTGAATGAAGGTGTTCCAAAGCATCCACAGTTACATTGGCCAGAATGGTTGATGAAGCAGTTCTGAACAATCTCTGCATTCGAAAATCGACTGAATCTGGAGAGATGCAGAAGTGATTAGTATAAACATTGAAGGGATTCTCAATCCCCGCTCAATCTCTATCTTGGCATTAGCAGGTGACAGAAAATAGGCCGATTGGCATTAGAACTTCTCTGTCTGAACAGAAACATTACTAACCTGCATCATATGCACTGTCAAAATGACCTCTCCCAATCTGTGCTAGCATTTGCAAGAAATAGTGATTACAGTATGTACCTAAAAGAATTCCATGCAGTAGCTTGTTACAAATTGTCGACAGCCACTCATTCAATGGAAATGGCAAAGTACCAAATCAACAAGACTGGGAATTTTGTTTGAGAATTAGTTTAGTTGATTTGGACAAGTTCTCTTACTAGATAAGTAGATGCTCTGTTTATGGATTAGCTGAGCTAGTTAAGTTATCCATTACTGTTCAATATCATACGAATCAGTACTCTTGCAAATGTTTCCCAACCTTGGCAAGAGTTCAGTCTACAAGGACAGAGTTGTTCAAGCTGTTTACAAAAGTGACATAAAGGTGCATTATGTGCACATACTGTTCAATAACCAAACGTAAAATAAGAAAATCTTACCTATGCCGAAAGTACATATTCGGGGACAAATTGGCCGTCTATTTGTAAGAGAATCTTTGACATATTTGCATATATCCCTTTCATCTTCAACGGTCCCATCAGTAACAAGGAAAATGAGGGGTATTGAGTCAACAGTTTCAGCCAAGAGCTTCAGAGCCTAGTCAACAGTCACGCAAAATCAACAATACCCTCAAAGAGACATCTTGCTTACTGAGGTTAAAACAAGAAGATACGCTAATACAGTAGATCAAACAAATTTAGGGGAAATATGCATACCTGTTGCAAAGGAAGCCATATGTTGGTGCCACCATCTGGAGTTAAACTATTCTTGATCCAGTCAGTAGCTTTTAGTATTGATCCCTTGGTCGCTGGCACCATCAATGATGAGAATAAATAGGTCTCACTATTGAAAGCAATAATGTTGAAAGAGTCTTGCGGGCTGAGCTTGGAGAGTGAAGCCAATAGTGCTTTCTTTACACTTTCAAGAGGATCACCTTTCATGCTTCCACTGATATCAATTAAGAATATCACCTCTTTCCTGAAGACCTACCATAATTACAAACACGTGTTAATCATGACGCCTTTGGTAAAGACCAGAATGATTGAATCTCATTTTCATCGACTTAGCTTAATGTTTGTCGTAAAATAGTATAAAAAAGTAAGCAATTGGGTGGCATCTTAATGCTCAAACCAACCTTCCATCTTTGGCTATTTCCAGGGAAAAGATAAAAGCAGAAGATCTGTCTATCATCGAAATCTCGCAAGGTTGGAGACTGCACCAACATCCCACCTACCAAGTCATTTGATTGGACCTGTCAAAAAAGGAAGCAAGCAACGACTTGATATGTTGGTTCATGAACCTAGTTGAAATTACTAATAACAATGGAGAAAAAAAAGACTGAGGGCCTCACGGTGTACGAGAAATTGAAGTCAGTACTCGACCAAGTCTTTACTTCTGATTCATATAAGAAGCTCATTTTACCAACCTCGCGCCTTAGCTCCTAAAAGACCACAGTATCAAACAGCTTGATTTGTTTTTTATAATCTGAATCAAGTTTAAAAATATTTTGGGGATTACCTTTAGACTATGACTGCTTTCTTTGCACACAATTTCTCGGCCAATGCCAGAATTCACATTCAACAGTATCTTTTCCTTTTTAGAAACTTTCTTCCCAAAGGCATTGACAAATGGCGGAAAGTTGAATGGTATAGTGAGGCAGAATTGGCCTTCATTATATGTCATCTTCTGAGACCAAATCACCCTAATTGAAAGACTTGATCCACCATCAACCTGAAGGTTAAGAAATACGACAATGTACGCTACAAAATTAGAAACCAACCAAAACCCATGACCCAAATCAAGTGTAAAAAACACAGTAATCAATGACCTGAGGAATCTTGAACGTATATATATTGCCCTTCAAGTATCGTCCCTCTTCTCTTCTGTATGCTTTTTCTTTATCCTGTGCATCTTCTGCAGTAATCAATTGGCTATGATAAGATCTTCCCGCGACATCAACCTCGACACCTAGAAGTGAACCCTGTTAGCCACATCACGTCTTCCGCTTGAGCACAAGAATATTAATAACTACATGGCACGGACATACTATATTATTAGTCTAATTACCATGGAAAGTGAAATTAACCACTTGCAAATCATGAGAGTTGTTGTAAATGCTAAGAAATTTCTGCTTGTATTTCTACTTAGCTTGCGGACAAATAGAAAAAGGAAAAATAAAAAAAAGGATGAATTCGATTGATTAGTTAACTTGTTCATAACTAACCTGCTCTCCCATGGGAACAGCAATGAGACAACTGCTTTTTCTACTAGTTTTGACGCAATGCAAACGCCAACTCCCACTAAGACTTATATTCGCATGATCTAAGCAGCATTCTACTTCCATGGCCACTCCATGCATGTGCAACGGTATCAACGCTGGTGGGTTACACCGGCCATGAACATACGGCTGGTAGCTGGGCACGTCAGGGTTGTCCACCACCTCCGGCTCCGGAACAACCGCATAAACAGTCACCCCGGTCGGGCACAAACTCTCGGGCGCTGTCCGTGTCATTGTTTGCAAGGAAGCCATTTCTTTTCCATAATAAAGCCTCCTGGACAGCTGCAAACCATAGTTAACGGAAGCTTCAAACTCAGTTTCCATGCGGCCGGAAAAGTTCACGGTGGACAGAGATTTTTGGAAGACGACGAGAGAGACAAGCAATAAGTGAGTAGAATAAAAATACCGAGTGCAGTTATGAAGTCAAGCTGTCATGTGTGTTAATTGAATAAATAAAACAAAAAGGGCTTGTCCTAGTTTACACGTGGATTTTCAACAATTAACAACTTCTGTTCCTAATGTCAGCAAAACTCAGCAAATTAGTACGAGCCAAGTAAAGGCAAGAATGACGAAGAAGCTGTAGTTGTTTAATCATGAATTAAAGTAGATTGCAATCCAATTAGCATCAATTAAGTGCAGTAACCTGTCTGCCACTCCTTGTCAATAAGCTGGTTTCACGTGGAATTCAATTCAATTTAGGATGGTCCAGGCTCTATGCTGGAAAGCTAAACACTTGTTGGATGTTCATTTGGGGCTTATAAATCATGTACTTTCTTTTGATCTCCGCCGTTTAATGGAGAATTTACTGGTTGTACTATGGAGTCATGGTGGTGGTGACAGCAGAGAAAGAGTGAGCCACACCTTAGGACATGGATCTTATCAGAAATGGACGATTTTTGTGTGACTCTGAATTTAAACATATTCTTATTTGATTGACAAAATGTGCAAAATGAGGTGAGGATAATTAAAAGGCTTAGCAATTTTTCTTAATTTGTGTATGGTAGGAATGGCGTTTTTGGCAAGTTAAACATTTTGAAAAAGCTAAGTGAAATTTTTAATGTAATCCCTTCCTTTGACCCTAAAAAACGAATCAGCACAACTTGCATAGATGGACTTGAGTAAGGAATCAATTACAAGTTATACTAACACATGTTGATTAATATAAAGTAGTAGTGCAACTTTATATTAATTAGACTTGATTAATTATTTTCTTTACCTACGTTCCGAAGATAATTAGACTTGAGGCTATAGCTGATTGGATTGAGGATTCAATTCAACGATGCGCCCACCGGTTTTTCTATAAAATTACCATTTTAGCTTGTATCGGCCTGTGTTTGATATTTAATCTGAATTATTATCTATATATATATATATATATTATGAACAAGTCAACGAGATTGATGTACGTACACCAAACCACTCACATTGCAAAGATGAATGGGACAATTACAATGACATTATAAATACATACATATATAATAGATTTCTGCTTCATAAACTTTTTTTACAAGCCGCCTTTATCCTTAGCCTCAAGGCCTACATTGTAAGCACAAGTGAAACCCCCACGAGACAGATACCGTACCATACCCTATGGTACATATTCTAAATCGTAGTCAATTCTACATAAACAGAGTGTACCAATATAGGAAGTAATCAAAACAGAGTCTTGACTTTAGCTGCTGAAGGATATATTATCACTTTGTAGTTGAATTTGCCTGAAGAAGAAGAACATAACGTAGGAAACGTTAAACACCTGTTTATTCCCTCCTTTTGTTATAAATGGAAATATAGGATTACATACATATGTACGTATCTACTTGTCATAAGCCCGGTTTTGCCCTTCCACCTTCGTTCACGTTTCCCAAGGAAAAAGAATAAAAAGTTTAGCTGTAGAAAAAGCAAACCTTGAATACCTATCAAACCACTTTTGTTTGATGAAGATACACCTCACAAAAGCATGTAACTCTCAATAATTATTCCTCGTAAGGAATACCCACATCAAGGCATTATGTGTACTAAATTGAAATATATGGTCCCCCAGCCAACCAGAATTTGGAGCTGGATTTCAGTCCACAAATGAACGCTTTGATGTGTCACACACACCTCACATCAGTTGTCCTACCTAGACCCATTCTTCTCTATATTTATTACGCTAGTAGTGAAGCATACTCTTCCAATTCCATTCTTGTACATACTCCTAACAATTACTAACGTGTGTAATTGTATATTCATAGCCACACCAAGTTAAACGTTATGGTTTACTAGATTCCAAACACAACACCTACATATGTAGTTTATTTTGTTAAATAATTGATAACATGCTCTTCAGCCAATTGGTTGTAGATCTTGTGACATAATTAATTAAAGGTATTATTCATCTTTAAGTATTTTGTTAATTATATTTAATATTTTAAGACTAGAGGTAAAATTCTTTAAATAACTATTGTGCAATTGAAATTATAATTAAAACATAGCACTACATGAAAAATGGAGGTTAACGACGGAAATTACCGACAGAATTCGGACATATTCCATCGGTAACCTTATTTAGCGACGGAATTTACTGACGAAAAAAGTTGTCGGAGATACGGCCGTAGGTGAATATTTCGTCGGTAAATTTACCTACAGAATTGCCGACGGTATAAAATAAAAAAAATTGTCAGAAAATTACCAACGGAATTGGCTATTCTGTCGGTAATTAGCGACGGAAAAAATTCCGTCGCTAAATCAAATATTTTACCGACGGAAAATTTTTTCAGTCGGTAAATGTGCTGAAAACTATTTTTTAAAATTTATCTACAAAGTGTTTAGTTTCTGTAGAAGCTACCTTGAAGATAACTTCTTTATTTCAAGTAAAAGAATTGAAATAATGAAA
>JANITX010000001.1:18903574-18916997 GCA_027564395.1 Erythroxylum ulei
ATTCATAGGCACTTCAGTTTCCTCTCAACTTCCCCTTTTACCATGACAAGAAACTTTTTAGAAGGGGAAGTTGAGAGGAAACTGAAGTGCTTATGAATAGAAAATAAAGGAGAGTATAGCTCTAAGGAGTTTGAAGATTATTATATGGGGCATAACATTAGACAAGGAAGATAGAACCTGGGTTTCATGTCATGGTAAAAGGGGAAGTTGAGAGGAAACTAAAGTGCTTATGAATGGAAAATGTAGGAGGGTATACCTCTAAGGAGTTTGAAGAGTGACATGAAACTTCTAAGTTTCATGTCATGGTAAAAGGGGAAGTTGAGAGGAAACTGAAGTGCTTATGAATAGAAAATATAAGAGAGTATACCTTTAAGGAGTTTAAAGAGTGACATGAAACTTCTAAAAAGTTTCAAAAACTTGGATCTTTTCTCCCTACTTGTAGACCCAAGTTCTTCATAATACGTCATCAATAAATGTAGTAAAGTATCTATTACTTCCACTGACTCCTCTTCAATGGGACCATAAACATTTGAGTGCACCAACCCTAATTTTTTAATCCTTCTTGTAGATGTCCTATTGAAAGAGACTCTACGCTACTTTTCCACTAAACAATAATCATTTGGATTAAATGGAAGAGTAGTATTAGTAGGGATAAGAGATTTACTAGCCAATATCTTGATTCCTTTCTCACTTATATGTGTCAATCGTTGATGCCACATATTTGAAGAAGTATTCTCTACCATATACCTTCAAATGTGTCTTGTACAATATACAACATAACTCTTTACAGCAACTTCCATTTCTCCCTTAGATAATTTCCACTTTTTGTCCCTGATATTTTACTAAAGTCCTTCTTGATCTAACATATTTATTGATGATAAATTCAATTGCAAGTAAAGGATATGTCATACATCTCTCAAAGTCAACAAGCACCCAACATTAGTCTAGATTTGAATGTCACCCATACTGACAATCTTGGCAAAACTTTAATTTTCCATCTTTGCACTCCTAAAGCCTCTGCTCATATAATTTGAGAAGTATGCCTTCTTTGCAACACAATATAAGAGGTTGATTTATCAATTGTCCACTCAAAATGTAAATCACTAATATGGAAGCATTCACTAGTTGAAATCAATGATACTTGATCATCTGTGTGTGCTTCTTATATTCGTAATATCTCTAAAAAAACCTAAGATTCTAAGTGTAAAAAGAAAGAAAAAAGTATTTTTAATAGAAATTTTGAACACTCAAAAGGATGTATATTGATAGGTGAATGAGGTAATGAAAAAGTAACTAAATTTATATCTTAAGATGTCATATTTTTAGAAAGTAACTTTCCAAAGCATGATAACATAGGGAAAATTTATTATATATAAGACTTTTGACCAAAATAATTATGTTGCACATAATTAGAACGACATACTTTATCCGAGTGGTAGAAATCTAGATAATAAAGAATTGACTCAAGATTAATTTGAATTGTAACTCTATAAGAGTTTACCGAATATTTTTATCCTAGCTGAGACTAATTCAGATATTAATAAATTTGCATCTCATAAATATGGTTTATGTAAAAGTAATTATGGAATAATTTCGTGAGATCATTCTTAAATAGAATGAAAAATTCATATATAATGATGTGAATTGTGATTTTATAGTTTTAATCGCAAGTGCATGGTGTAGTTATAGCTAGCACTAATGAGTTTAAGTTGATCCTATGAGGACTAGAAATATTAGTACTTAACATATTTCTGTTATCTAGTTTAACAAATTATTGCGATAATAATTATTCAAATTCAAAATTAAAATAATGAACTAAAATAAATCATCACAATTAACTAACTAGAACAAAGATTAAACTAAGAAAAATCAAAGAAATAATGGTACATGGACTTTGAATATAATTTAATCTATAGTTTATTTGACTATAAAAGTACCTATATTATGTAAATATCTTTGGTCTACACTATTAAATCATAACCCTTAGTTGATTAACTAATTTCTCTTTCTAGTTAAAACTGTATGATTTCAATAATCGATTTATGAATTTCACTCTTAGGTTTGACCCAATCCAAAGTATTCATGTCAAACTATCTCTAGGTTTATATGCAACTCCTTTCAATTATGGTATTTCTATTTATATAAAAGAATTTCTCAATCCCAATTACATGAGAACATACATGAAATGATATGTTAGAAATATTAATTCAAGAATAATTCAGAACACATAGTTGAATCACAATAAAAATAAAGAAAGAACTAAGTTAAAATAAAATCACTACAAGTTCTATCTTGACATTTATCTAATCTAAGCATCACTAAAAGTTTTATTCATAATCATAACATTAAAACTAAAGGAAAAATAGAAAACCAAAACAACCATAATGACATTAAATCCATTTTAGATTGATGGAAATACACTCTAAAATATGTTTCCTTTCTTTTTCTTTGTTCTTTCTACCATCCTAGGCTATCAATTTATGTTTTTTTCAGGCTTATTTGAGCCTCCTATGAACCTTCTATGAAACCTCTTTTAACTTCTATTGTTTTGCCCTTTTATAACTTGAAATTAGGGTTTTTTTTGGATTGGACACAATCACCCACACGGTCATGTGTATGGGCTTGTCCCTCAATCTTGTTTTAATTCTTAAAAAATATGCAGAAACACGATCACGTCCATCAAGGACAACTTCAAATTTTCACTTTTTTTCCATGATTCCATCTAACTTTTGCTCCTTTTAATCCTTGAAGGCAATTAAGATGTAAAAACATAACCAAAACGAATTGAGTACCAAAAATAATAAGAAACTGTAAAATAAACAAATAAAATGTGCTAAATATCATATTATAAATATAGTCTATTCATCATTTATCAATATGATGTTTTCATAAGAAGAGGATGATTTAAGAAATGTAAATAACGTTCTTAATGGCTCTACTAAAGAAGAAAGGAGGAACAAAAATAAAGGATTAAATAACTTCTTTAAGCTTTAATCAAGCATGGTATTCGGTTGATCTTGGTAATGGCCAAATGTTATTGAGAACAAATAAGTTCTCAAAATAAAACAAAATTTTGATGGTAATAATGAAAAATATAAGGTAAACCTAATTGCCAAATGATAAATGTAATATAAGGGAATTGATATGCCTAATGTTGGCTATAGTAGTTAGCTTGGACCTCGAAATTACATCAAATGAATATAAAGACTTATTTTCTAAATAGAGAACTAAAAGAATAAATATAAATGGAATAACCTGTAGGTTTCAATAAGATAAGTCATGGATATAAAGTATATCAATTATTAAAATCAGTTCATAACCTGAAACAATCTTTAAGATAGTAGCATATTCATTTTTATAATATAATTAGTTTATATGATTTGCATATGATTGATTAAGAGGATGTGTATAAAGTAAAAGATCCAAAGATAAATTTGCAATTTTTTCTTCATATATTTTAATTTTTGAAAAATGAATGAATATTGAGTAACTTTAGCAAAGCTAGTACCTCGTTGCAATGATTTCAAGTTACAAGTTGTCTAGAAACTTAAAAACATGATTGGGAGCTTAATTACAAAAGAAAAATTAGGGAAAACAAATCATATTAGCTCATAGAATAGTGCAACAACTAAGTCATATATTCCATTTGCTCTTCATTCCAAGGGATAGTAGCTCTAATTCAGTTCAAGATTTTATTAGCTAGCTGGTGTTTATCCTCCTCGATTTGCTTGTATAATTTGTAGTTTATTTCTTTCTAAATTGTGTAGATGGTGGTGGCAAATGCAACTTTGAGTAGGATTTCATTCTCTTTTCCAGATCTAATGTGGTTGATGAGCCAATTGAATGTTTGTTCCCATTTATATGTGTGATTTACTACATCCAACATATACTAAATTCTATTCCATACTATTTTAGTGTAATTGCAAGTGAAGACTAAGTGGTTTCTTTATGCTTCTGCTACCTTACAAAGTACACATGTTAAATCCCTTAACCTAAACTGTTTGCTTTTAGTCTTAAGCCTTTTCTAATCACAAGCTAAGTGATTATTGAGATTTTTAGATTTAAAGAGTTCTTCCGTAGAAGATTACGCCAAAGCACTACTGCATATCAACAATTGAGTATTTTATGACAAGATTCATTAGTAAACCTACCTTGCAGGTTAGGAGTCCAACAGATAACATCCTCGTTGATCATTTCATTCAGTTGAGGTAAATCCTCAGCCAATACATAGAATCCTCTAAAGTTTCCATATTAATCTCCACTTTGGATTAGGGATGATACTTTAGAGTCAACAGGTAATCTATTCCTCAACTGTGTGATCTCGAGCCTATGTATGAGAGGGCTTGCATCTGACTAATTATCAAACCACACTTAAGTGTTTTCTCTAGTTCCCACCTTGAGTTTGACGTGGGAGTATATTAAGTTTCTCAAATTCAGTAGTTGATTGAAGATCCAAGATAACTAACTTGAGTTTGTAATTTTCCAGAAGTTGAGATTCCTGAGATGATATTCATGTACCCATTTGGTCCAGAGTGCCTCTTTATTAATAAGGAGCCTCTATATTCTCTTGCTCTAACACCCTTTGTATTGTTGACATAGATATTATCCCTAATCCACCTTGTTTCTTAGGTATAGTGATCTTGCTCCATTTAGCCTTAGCTTTTTTGGCATTCTCAGTTTTTCCTTTCTATAAGAATGCTTTCATAATTCTATAAATCTCCTTATTGACCTTCTTTAACAAAACAATGTGGGTTGTCCAATGTATATGCAAACTGCTAAGCACTAAAATAATAAGAGTAAGTTTAGAACCATATGAGAGATACATATTATGCTTTGTCTTCACCTTGGATTTTATCTTTTCTAAGAAAGGGATACAATCTAAGAACTTTGTATTTGAAGTAATGATAGGCACACCAAAATATCAGAGTGAGGCAGGGTATATATTCAATATAGTGATTCTTCTGAGATCTGCTTTGTTCCTCATATCTGATAATACATATAAACTGCTTTTATCTAAGTTAACCTTTAGTCCAAACCAATTCAAGAAAATTTTTAGTGTTTAAAGCATGACATTAATAGAGTGATTGTCTGCACCATGTAAAAGTATGAAGTCATCTGTAAAAATCACTAGCCTGTTTTCTACACACCTATGATGGAATTAGAAAGTTCCATCAAAGGAAGTGAATTTGTTTAGTAGTCTGGATAATCCATCCATGGCTATAGTGAAAAGATAAGGGGATAGGGGATCCTCTTGTTTTATTCCCTTTGCATTTTTAAAAGGCTTTGAGGGGATTCCATTTACAACTATATTGAGAGATGAATATTAAATACTAGCCATAATCTATTTGGCAAATCTAGCTGGTATATCAATTACTTCTAAACATATATGAACAAAGCTCTAATTAATTGTGTCAAAAGCTTTATAAAAGTCAATTTTCAACAAGCAACTACTGATTCCCTTCCTTGATGAATAATCTTTTAATAATTCTTGTAGAAGTAAAATATTATCTTTTATATTCCTCTCAGGAATAAAGGCTCGTTATGAGTTATCTATGACTTCCCTGAACACATTCTTCAATCTTTCAGTAAGAAGCTTTGCAATGACTTTGTAGATTGTGTTGTAACACGATGTTGGTATGAAATAAACCATATTTGAAGGATGTTGCTTCTTTGGCACTAAGCAACTGTAGGTGTGGTTTACTTCTTGAAGCATCTTCGAGGATGTGAGGTACTCAAGGGTAGTTTCAGTGAAAAGTTTTCCAGTGATATCCCAATTATGTTCAAAGAACCATGTAGAGAACCCATCAAGGCTTGGTGCTTTAGAGGGGTGCAAGCTTAATACTATTCTTTTGACTTTTTGTTTTAAAAAAGGTATGATCAGTGACTTTTTTAAATCATGTCTGATTGAACCTTTTAAAACTCTTTTCATGTTTTAGATAGGTTGACCAACATTCTCAAGGCCTATCAATTGAATGAAGAAGCTCCTAGCTAGTTCTAGTAAAGCTTCTTGATCTAAGTGCATAGTTCCCCTGTTGTTATGCAATTCAACAATTTTATTCTTGTTCCTTCTAAAGATCAGTGAGGAGTGAAAGAATTTAGTATTAGAGTCTCCATCCCTCAACCAATTAACTCTGTTTTTTTTCTTTAGAATTGAGTTATGAATGTTTAAAGCCTTCTGATATTCTTTTAGCAAATTCAATTCTATCATCCTCAAATTTGAATCATGTGGGGAGTTATAGCATTCTTCCTGTGCTTGTTTTAGTTTTTGCTAGAGAGCTGTGTGGTTTTGAGATTTTTCATGAGGAAAGTTTTTGCATGCATCTCTTACCATTTTTAATTTTTGCATAAATTGATAAGCTTTAAGACCCTCAATTTGTTGATTCTAGCATCTCCTAATAAAATCCATAAATCTCTCCATTTAAGAGACTCCATTGAAGAATCTAAATGGAGCACCAAACTTTCTAGTTTCTATTATGCTATGAATCAGCATATAGGACTGATCTGAAAGCAAATTTTCCCAAAATGCACATAAAAATGAGGGAATAGTTTTATCCAATATGAGTTTTTAATGAAAGACGTATCAAGTTTTTTCCTAATGTGCATAATACCCTGTTGGTTATTGGACAAAGTGTAAAGTCTTCTTGTTGAGCTGAAATCCATCAAATCCACTTTACTAAGGAGGTTTGTGAGCTCTTTTATATCTCCCAAAGTGAGCTTTTTCTGCTCTTCCACCTCTTTTGAGCTTAATGTGCAATTGAAGCCCCCAGCTACAAGCGAAGGTGGTTTAAGATATCGGCTTGTAATATGCTCAAATCCAATTGCTTCTATGAAAACCAAAAATGGCATAATAAATTATAGTAAGAACAAAAATAGGAATCTAACCTCTTAATTGACATTTCAAATGAATATGTTATTCGCTTTCCTCAACCATATAAGCTCCAATTAGGTCTCAATTATAAAGGTAGATAATCCTCCCAATATAGTGGGATTGGTGATTTGAAATAAGTTTCCATTGAGCACCCAAAAAATTCAGGTCACTAAACAAATGAGGTTCTTTTATTTTGATTTCTCATAGGCCTACTAGAAAATGTTGATTTTCTTTCACTGCCTCCTTTACCATAGACCTTTTAGAAGGCTTATTGAGCCCTCTAGTATTCTAGATTAGGACTGTCATTTTAGGGAAGTACCCTTTTATTTTTGTTTTTGCCTTTTGTCGTTACAAACCTTCTCCTCTAGATTACATTTTGGATTCAAAATTCCTCATTATCACCCTAATAGATAGTTTGCGCAACAACTTCATCATTATTCTGAATATTTTGAATTTCAACATTATAATCATCCAATTCATTCTTATTTAGCTTAGAACATCTAGAGGTTCATCAATGACTCCATGTGCTTCATTCTCCCCATAGGCTTGCAGTTGTGTTTCAATTTCCCTGTTGGAGTTGGTTTGCATTTCAGAATTGTGCACAATTATTTCTATTTCATTTTCCTCGTATCCACCGTGTTCCCTCAAAGAAGTATAAGGATGTGAGATATGATCAAATTTATACCATCAAAAATCTACTCAGTGATCGATTCATTAGTTGAGTTGCATATATTCATATCAATTTATTGTAATAAACTCTCATCAAATATTGGTTGCACAAGTTATTGGACAAGTACAAAAACTACAAAATTATGACAAACTAATCTCATCATATATGAATAGGAGATGATTGATAAAGACACTCATAATAAGCTATTTTCAAAATAAACTACTTAATTTTCGAATGATTGAATTTTTTTAATTATCATACTTAATATATGATCATAAACATATAGTTTTTTTATCCTAAAATTAGAGAAAAAAAGATTCTATAATTGTCGTTTACTTTGTAGAAGTTCAAAATTTTATAAATGATCCCATCTTTATAAATTCTTCAATTTAAAATAAATAATCCTTTATATACGATATCTTTCTCTTTAAGATTCTAAAAATTTTATCTAGGAATTCAATAGCAATCCTAGTAAGTAAAAATAATTGGAACTAGTATATTGGGAACATCAATAGATCATTAAATTTTTTTTGGAAGGTAAAGAACATATATATTAAAGGAGAAGATTTAGGCTATATTCATACAATAAAAGGGACAAAAAAAAAGGCCTAAATCCATATAATAAGGATAGATATAAAGTAAACAATAACCATATAAAGGAGTTGGAAGTACGATTTAAAAGATAAAGGAAACAACTATATTACACATGCCAATTTGTTTTCAAGATTTTAATTAAACTTTCAACCGATCCTTGTATTTCTTTCCTCCAAAATAGTATAAATACAGAATCATCTTTTTAATTTAAATAGGAGATATTTTTAATTTAATTAAGCATGTTGTACTAGTTCATACGTGTTCTATATGAGTTATATATCAATAAGATTTGCTTCTAGATAAAGGATGAGTAGGAATTAAAGAAGAGATGGTTATGGGGTTTTAGAGAAAAATTTCATAATGAATAACTTCTATCATTTATTGGAATAAAATAGAATTTATCTTTTAGTCAAACTTTTACCTTTGATAACTAATCAATGGATGAAGCTTCCTCTATAAATGATATGAGGATTCCATAATTTTTTCCACCAATGACAAGTTCATAAGATTTTTGAAAGTTGAAAGCATTATTTGTTAGTAAATTTACCTACAGGATGTATGGTCTAGCACATCCAATCCTCCAAATCCTTATTTGGTTGATAACTATGGAAGTTATTCCTACTGTCAGAAAAGAACCTAAAATGTTTGGTAGGCCAAGTACATCAGTTATTTTTTTATCATGGAACTGACTCTTATATCAGAACCTAGGTTTTATGTTATTAATCTTAAGGAGAATAAATTATAGATAAGACCAAAGGTATATTAGTTTTCAAACTAAAAGGATGCTTTAAGTCCATTTTTTGTTGTCTATTTCATTACTTGCCTAACCTCGTCTCTGTAGTGAAGAATTTTTTTAAGGGTCTAGGATGAATTTGCATTTGAATCAATTACTCAAGAACTTTTATCTTTATAAGTGTATCCATTTCACCCATAAGGATTGCTCATTTATGAATAATCTCCCAAATTCTTTTGTATAAAACAACTATATTCATCAATCTTATAGATTTATACCCAGTACCCTTCTTTCTTTGACATACATAATTCACTCCATTTAACTTTTAATTTAGTAGTGTTAATTATTACCTTATCTATAGAATTTTTTTCATCTTTCTATCAATTGTCTTTGAGATTAATGGACGAATAAATGTGTTGACAATCCAATTTATTTGAAAGTTGTTGATAATTAAAGAAATAAGCTATAATTTACCTGCAAGACATTTATAATTTCAATTTTCCAACTTTATGCTCATTGATTATAATAGAAGAGAGTAATCCTTTTTCGAGGCTTATTGAAATGAAAGGTATCCTTATGTACTTTATTAGTAAACCTCCTTGTTTACAGCTAGTTTGAGTGATTAGGAACATAACCAAGTTATTATTGGAGACAAGAATTGGTCTTTTGTTAGGATTAACTAAAATATTTGATAAATCTCTAAGTAATTTTCGAGCTTTATGGAAAAAATAAAAAGATATAGAAGCCAAGTTTCCTTACTAAATAAGAATAAATCAACAACAAAAGATGTATTAAAGAGTTTCAACTTTTTACATATGGAATTATACTTGAAATCTATAGAATTATCAATATTTTTGGAAATAAAAGATAGCAAAACCTCTATATAGATTGAGAATAAATAATGAGAGATTGAATCTACCTATATTATCCTTTTGCACCTTTAAAATTTTTTGTACGTTCAACATTGACAAGAATAACATATTATGGACACAGGAAATATTACATCAGCCAATTCATAAACTGATTTGTGAGACCAAAAGCTTTCAATATGCTAGTGAGAAATTCTTATTAAATGGAATGAAAAGCTTTCTGAAATTAAATTTTAAGCTTGCAATTGACCTTATCCAAATTCTCTCGATAATCTTTAATAAAATCCTAAGATAGAAAAATGTTGTCTGTAATAGATCTACCTTCCATAAAAATTGCTTAAGTTTCACTGATTATAGTTAAAGCTACTTGTATCAATCTTATTAACAACTTCCTGGATTTGATTTTGCATAAGGTTTTATAATAAGAGATTGGTCTAAAATTCATTGAAGTTGAAGGATTGGTAACTTTAGGAGTTAGACTTATAAATCTCGTATTAATTTCTCTAAGCATTTTTCATAGGTTAATAATTCTAGCACTACTTTAATAACTACGTTCCCTAGCATATTCCATGATTTTTTTTTAAAAGATAAGAATTGAATCCATTCAAATTTGGAGCTTTATTCGAGTGCATTCTAAAGAGATATTTTTGCATATTTGATATAAAAATGGGTTTATTAAGGAAAATGAATTATTGTTAATTAATTCTTTTGATCCAAGGATAATACACTTGAAATCTTTACATTGGGGTTGCCCTTACCCAATTCAGTATTAAAGTAGCTATAAGCTGCTCCTTTAAGTTGTTTCTAGCTTATACCTTTACCTCCAATACCATTATCTAGGATCAAAATTTTTTAAATGTTTATTACAAGGATTATTATGAAAGATTTTGGTATTTAGGTCTCCATCTTTAAGCCAAATTATTCTCAATTTATTTTTGGTAAAAGTTAAGATTTTTTAAGGCTTTCATGTAATTTGTAGGCATTCCTTCTCTTTAGTTCTAAAGATATTATCCATGAATAAATTTTTGAACTTAATTTCAATTTTTTTACATCAATTAACCTTTGTTTATGTGCCATGTATCTTTAATGCAAATAATTTCTTCTTCTCATGTTTAGTTGTTTTAGACTTCCTATCACAAGAAAAGAGAGAGGTTCCTTGTATTATGGAGTTCATACTTTTAATAATTCATCATCAAATCCTGCAATATTGAAAAGGAGATTATGTACCTGTTTTTATTTCCAGTGAACTTTTATTAGGGTGTGATCCCAAATAGGATGGTTATTGACGTTAAAAGTAATATATCATAAATTAAAAAATAAGGTAAGAATGTACCAAAATTGTACTAATACACATTTATTAAATTCAAAGTCAACTTATAGATATCGCATAATTATACTAGAAAGTAGAAGCAAAGAAAAATTAAAAAAAATCAAAGACGGTAAAAGAATTATAAATCTAATTAGGTTATAAATAGGGTAAAAGACATAAACCTCTCTTGTAATTTAAGAAAATTTTAAAAATTCCTTATTCTTGAAAATTTTAGAAAAACCTCCTAGTTTTTAGTCTTCTAAAAAAACTTTGTTCTCTAAGAGTTTGTTAAAAAATAATGATAAACTACATATAACTTAAACATCATACTTATACTAATTAAATGCTACAACCATAATAATTCGACTCAACTCGCAAACTTGAACTAAACTAGCTAAATTCGAACCTAATTAATAATTTATTATAATTATATTAAATTATTAATTTAAGTATAGTTTAATTGATTCAGTTCATATTTAAAAGACAAGTTAGATTTTCATATTCGTAACATTTAAGTAGTATATATCTGATATTCATATTGTGTACATTTTTTGTTATTTTTCAATCAAAGTCTAATATAATAGATATTTTTGGAAAACTAAAGAATAGGAGTTCATTCCAGAATTTTAAAGTTTAGGGAGTTTTTCTAATAATTTGTAAAATATAGGGGAGCTCTATTTCTTCTACCCATATAGATATAATAATACAATATAGGCATCATATACTAAAGATAAGTTAGAGGAGGACATCATACCTAGAGTTAACACTAAAGTGGCTAGTAGTTTAGGCATATGACTAATGGACTCAGCAGATCAACTAAAAGGGTCAAACTAGACCCTAACATTTCACCATAATTTAAATTAAACCTAGACATTTTGGCATGTTCAAAAGGATCCTAACATTTTATAGATGTTTAATTTGAACTCCAAATTAACTTCTTCATAAGATTTTTGTAATAAAAAGCATATGTGACTTTTTTGGGGACCTATTTAATGGCAAGCGAGGTCCAGAAAATAAAAATTATTTCTTTCTTTCTCTCCTTAATGATCAAAGCCCATAAAAAGATAAATAAGTACTAAATGATCAACAGGTTAAAGAAGTTGTACTAAATTTATTTGGGCTTATAGGATGGGAGAACAAATTGTGACTAGGAGTTAGAGAAGTATTAGATTCATGCAAGAAACCTAGCTTGAAATTAGGAAGGTGTCTCCATTATACAAAAGTTCATTCAATTTCAAATCACTATCAATTCCACCGCTCTTCTTGTATCTTTCATTGGATTTTCCACTTTTGGTCAATCCCCACAACTAACATGCCAACTTCTTTGGTTAAATATTATTACAGACACCTTAGGACCCTTAACTTTAGCTACCAACAAACCTAATAATGAAGCCATAACAAAACCTCATGTTCCATAGTTTTAGCCACTTATTTTTGATATCATGTGGAAGAACATTCTTACTCAATCTTTATACTAAGTAGTTGTTCTATTAATAATTGAGAGCTTATTCTTTTACTTTGGCAAAAATGTCCTAAATGTTATAAACCAATACGTATGAAATGTTCTTTGTGACCAAAATGTTGGAAATGCAACATTAGATCTCTTTTAGTTAAAGAAAGAGAGAAGAAATGGTATGTAAAGAAGTCGTAAAGAAAGATAAGCGAAAAGAGAAGCAAGGAGAGAAAGCAATGAACATAATACCATAATGTACTGGATAAAAAGTAATACTAAAAAAAGAGAGTTTCATAATGGACTTTGGTACTAACGAATACTGACTCTTTTGATTGATATTAGCCAATGTCGGCTAGTAACTTAGGTACTGATTTGAATTCTAATTTTCAAATAAGTTTTAGGACTAAACTGAAAAATCTTAAAATTTCTCCTAAAGAATAATAATTATCTACACATAAAAATGAATGACTTTATAGATAAATAATAAAGATTCAAATAAGAATATATTGAATAAAATTTTTTATATAGTTGGACTTACACAAAGTAATTATAGATTTCACAACTAAATATATTAAGTGTAGTCAAATCTAGTAGAATGAGAAGTGTAGGTCTAGAACTTGGATCAAAAAGAATTAGTGGATTCATTACTCTGTGATGTCAAGAAGAAAGAAAGCAAGGTGGGAACAAAGAGATGAAGTCGTTCTTCCAACAGAAATGGAGGTGAAGACTGGGGAGGTAAAAGCGTAAAGTCTAGTCATAGACCCTTCACTTCAGTTCACCAGAGTTAGGGAAGGTGTAACATCCCGCCTCCGTAGAACGGGTGCTAGTGTACATGCCTTTATGGTGTGCCTAGATTCATTGGTACTGGACAACTGATTACTGAACTGACTGATTGGGCAACTGCACTGAGATAAGCATATTGTTATA
>JANITX010000001.1:18950105-18970565 GCA_027564395.1 Erythroxylum ulei
CTCATTGGAGATACAAAGAAGGTGACTGCAAGGACGCTTCCTTTGTGCTGCAAATGGTAGAGTGGGCAAGATGGTTCGTCTCCTGGCAGTGTGAGACAACGAGTAAAGACCAAGCCTCTTCAAAGAAGGCTCCTTGCACATTCCCTTCTCGCTGTGATGATTGTCCATTTTATCACAAGCCTCTTGACTTGCAGGATGGACTTGTTTTCGTCATTGTGGTTGAAAATGATAATGTTTTCGTTCCACCCAGTTGAAGGCTTAATTCAATGATTTGAAAATGTAAAGATTCTTATTAATACTGATAAGGGTGGTCGTAGATAGTACGGTTCGACTGACATGTCATTTTAAAAAAGTTTACAGATGTCAGTACAAGAGTTGCTATCGAATGCCACGTTGATAGACCTTCTTGAACGAGGAAGGCTGAGGAGGGGATCTCCGCATGGGCTTCCCTGGAAGCAACCGTCGAGGCGGAAGCTGAATGATGAGGCATTCAATGATGCCACGTGTAGGCTGAAGATGGGAGATGTGGTGGAGCTGACACGAACCATACCTGTTAAGTCCTTGACTGAGTACAGGGGAAGAGATTCAGTGTATGTATAACAAGGGCTCGACGTCCCTCGTCTCTAACACTGGTGCTGCTACAGCAGGCTGGAGAGTTTGACAAATAGTTTGATGTTCTACCCCAAGTGCTTTTTCTTTTTACAATATATATACATGCATACGTTGTACAGCAGAAGCACAGTTTCTTAGGCAGATTCAGTAACAAGATCATAAAGATTTGTTATTTTGTTTCAATCTAAATGTAATGCAGCTTACATTTTAAGCAAGCAAGCAACTGCCATTTTTATAGTGAATTGAATAAGAGGAAGACGAAGACAAAAGTGGGGTTTAAATTGAGGGAGAAAGTGATAATCTATGCCAAGTCCTCATCTTCCATCATCAGTAACGGTAAATGATTGGATTGAATTAATATTATTATGTTATAACATACAAGACTTGAGTTGAATTATTTGTATTGATAGACATAGCATAGAGAAGGTTGTGTATTTAGTATAGATCAAAGGATGAAAAAGGGTAAAGAAAGAGAAAGAAGGACGTGGTGCAAAGTAAAGAAGCGGCATCAATATCTCACCTCAAATTTATATGGGCTGCAAACCTTCCTAAACTTCTGTCTCTCTTTTATATATTCTCTCTCTTATACAAACCCCTCCTTTGCATTTCTTTATTTTCTCTTTTCAATCCAAGAATTAATGTTGATAAGAAGAAGAAGAAGAGGAGGAGGAAGCAGCAGCAGCAGAAGAATCTATCAATTACATATGCACTTGCTGCTATGAAGAACACTTTTGCCCTACGCAACTTACCATCTGATTCAATTGTATTCGGTTCAGCTATGGAATGGCAGATCCTTCTAGTTTTTTGAATTATGACCGCGACGTTGAACAAGTTTAGTCTTTTTTCTTTTCGGCTTCATCTTATAATTTTCTTATGCTAATCAATCAAGGAATGTCATGTCAAGGGAAATATGTTGGACTTGGCGCTGTACAATCTTGTTCAATGTTCATTAACAAATTATTTGACTGTTGTCCTTCTCTTTTTCTCAAGGCAATTCTTACATTGAAAAAAGGCACTCAATTAATCAAGTATAGCCGCACAGGAAAACCCAAATTTCGTGCTTTCAGGCTTTCTCCAGTGAGTATTTTTCCATCCGTATTTGATCGGTTTCATCATTTTGTTTGCTGCAACCTTCTTCTTATTTCCCGAACTTTTATATTTTTCAGAATAATATGGACATATTGTCAGAATTTGTCATTCATGAAATGCTGCCTATAATCCTCATGACGATCCTGCTATTGTTATCGGTTCTCCTTTATGCACTGTCATTCTAAATCATGATCGTGTGAATATTTGACAAACTAACAAGCATTCATTTGGGTTTTTGTCTTCTGTTCTGTCAAGTGACGTTTTATAGAACTAGTTACTTTTATCTGTTTATAAAGATTTGATCTTTTCAGTCTCTCTGTTTCGGGGCGTTCATAAATCCTCTAACTTGTTCCCTTTCTGTCTAGCTTATAACTTCATTTTAGCCTATCTCGATAATAAACTTTTAGTTCTATTAAACTTTCTCTTTCATTGTCCAACGATTTAAAGTGTATAAATGATTTCAATTCTAGTCGTAATAACAGGATGAAACATCATTGATCTGGTTATCACACGGAGAAGAAAAAAATTTGAAATTATCTTCTGTCTCACGAATCATCCCTGGACAAAGAACTGTGAGTCTTACACTCTCTTTGGCAGCTGATTGATAATATCAATCTCAGGTCCTCTAAATCTTAACATGTGTTCATGCCATAGACATTCTTTGCCTTTTCTTTTTTCCTTCTTTTCCCACTTTTAACAGGCTGTATTTAGAAGATACTTGCGTCCTGAAAAGGATTACTTATCATTTTCGCTTCTGTATAACAACGGCGACAGATCTCTTGATCTGGTTAGTTACAGAAAACGTTTTTATAACATGATCTATTTGAGCTTCGTATTCATGAGAAGTTCACATCCAACTATTGTCCTTTGTTTTTCCAATTCTTAGATCTGCAAGGACCAAGTTGAGGCAGAGGTTTGGCTTGCAGCCCTCAAAGCATTGATTGGAAATAATCGTCATAAGCGTACTAGGAGTGATTTCTCAGATGTGAGTTTCTCATTTCCACGAAATACTACTTATGAAGCCACTTCAATTTTTGAGACTGCTGCACAAAAAGCAAACTAACAGAACTTAGTTGTAACAAAGGGACAAAGCAGAGCGTTTAAACCTTGTTAAATTTGTGTAACTGTTGATTGAAGGCAAGGATATACTCTCCAAGCATGGAGATATGAAAAGCACGTATATCTCTCGGGCTTTATCAAACTTCTGTTTGAGGATGGCAACTATCGTTGCATTTCTAACTTTATATGTTGCTTATGTTAATCTCAGATAACAGATGGTGCGGAATTTGCACAATTTAACCGTCCTTTTGGAGCAACTCTAGACTTCACACCGAGTATTGCCCGCAGTCGAGCCTCTCTCGATTTGAGTTCCCGTGATACTCTTCTGTACTCAGATGTGGGGTCAGATATGCAACTAAGAGCAAGTAATGCAGATGGTTTTCGAATTAGTGTCTCAAGTACACCTAGCTGTTCAAGTGGTGGATCTGGTCCTGATGATATAGAATCATTAGGTGATGTCTACATATGGGGAGAAGTGTGGAATGATGGGGCTAACGCTGATGGGTCCTTGAGCTCAGCTCATACAAAGAATGTTGTTCTGGTTCCTAAGCCCTTAGAATCAAATGTCGTTCTTGATGTTCATCAGATTGCTTGTGGTGTGCGTCATATTGGCCTTGTAACAAGGCAAGGCGAGGTTTTTACCTGGGGAGAGGAATCTGGGGGTAGACTTGGTCATGGAATTGAAAAAGATTATGGTCGCCCCAAACTTGTTGATTTTCTGGCACTTTTCAATGTTGATTTTATAGCATGCGGCGAACATCATACCTGTGCTGTATCAACATCTGGTGATTTATTTACGTGGGGTGATGGTACCCATAATGCTGGTCTTCTAGGTCATGGAACTAACGTCAGCCATTGGATACCAAAGAGAGTTTCTGGTGCTTTAGAAGGACTTCAGGTTTTGTCAATTGCTTGTGGTACGTGGCATTCAGCATTGGCAACTTCCAATGGAAAACTATTCACATTTGGTGATGGAACATTTGGTGTTCTGGGCCATGGAGATCGGCTGAGTGTTTCATATCCAAAAGAAGTTCAATTATTGAGTGGATTGAAGACTATCAAGGTTGCATGTGGTGTATGGCATACCGCAGCTATAGTGGAGGTAATGAACCAATCTGGTGCAAACTTATCATCTAGAAAGTTGTTCACCTGGGGTGACGGCGACAAGTATCGACTGGGCCATGAAAGCAAGGACACTTATCTTCTTCCCACCTGTGTCTCTTCCCTTATTGACTACAATTTCCACCAGATAGCGTGCGGTCATACCTTGACTGTTGCTCTCACTACCTCAGGTCATGTTTTTACCATGGGAGGCACAGCACATGGCCAGCTAGGCATCCCAAACTCTGATGGAAAGCGACCATGCTTGGTACAAGACAAATTGGTAGGTGAATTTGTTGAAGAAATTTCTTGTGGGGCATATCATGTTGCTGTATTGACATCAAGAAGCGAAGTGTTCAGTTGGGGTAGAGGTGCCAATGGACAGTTGGGACATGGAGACACAGATGATCGAAAGGTTCCATCATTAATCGAAGCACTGAGGGACAGGCATGTAAAGAATATATCTTGTGGCTCAAATTTTACTTCTTGTATATCTGTACACAAGTGGGTCTCAGGTGCAGACCAATCAGTTTGCTCAGGTTGTCGGCAAGCATTCGGATTTACTAGAAAAAGACACAACTGCTATAACTGTGGGTTGGTGCATTGCCATTCTTGCAGTTCCAAGAAGGCATTGAAAGCAGCATTAGCTCCAACTCCAGGAAAACCACACCGGGTCTGTGATGCCTGCTACGCAAAACTTAAAGCTGCTGAGGCTAGTAACACTCCTAATATGAACAGGAAAATTGCTACTGCCCGTCGTTCATTTGATACTGGTGAAAGAATTGGCAGGGTAGATGGCAGGTATTCAAGAACTTTACTATCTCCCACTACAGAACCTATAAAGTACCTTGAGATCAGGTCAGGAAAGCATGGATCAAAACTCGAGGCTGCTTCCATGGTGCGAGCTTCTCAAGTTCCGACACTTAGGCAACTAAAAGATATAAAATTTCCGAGTTCACTAAGTGCTCTTCAGAATGCATGGAAGCCTGTTCCTTTCACAATGCCTCAGCCTCCTGTTAACACTCCTCATCCTGCTGCTAACACAAGACCAGGTTCACCTTATTCTAGAAGACCAAGCCCTCCACGCTCTGCAACTCCTGGATTTTCTAGGAGTGTCATTGATAGCCTCAGGAAGACAAATGAGATAATGAAGCAAGACATGACAAAATTGCAAAACCAGGTACCGATGACTTCACATCTTTTATTATTCACTGGTTCCGTTGTTTGCTCCTCCACATCGACACCCTTAGTGGACAGAATAGGACACCCTGTCATGTCCAACAATTACATGCAAGCATAAAGTAATATAGTTTTATGTGCATATTCAATGGCATAAAGCCCTCATCTTTCCAGTAAACAGCTTATGTCCACCTTCCTTTTAGAAATAAAACTTATTTGTTAGAAACTTCTTTCATTTCATTCTTCGTCTTGCTACCTTCAGGTTAAAATTTTGAGGCAAAAATGTGATGTTCAAGATATGGAGATCGAGGAACTGAAGAAATATGCTGAAGTGGCTGCTTCATCAGCTGCAGCAGAATCTTCCAGATCTAGATTAGCTTCAGAACTTATTGAGTGCTTCTCAAAGCAGGTATAACTCTATACATGCATCACCTTATTTGATTCTTACCTCTAATGGATCAATAGTCGAACATCATGCTCAGATGTCTCGGAAAATTTTGGCAACATGAAGCTGAATCCATAAATGGACAACATGGGTTGAGATTACCTGTTTGTTTATTTGCAGAATTTTCTCTCCAAATTGAATTGGCAGAAGAAATAGCAAATCTAAAATTAATATAGACTGAGGGAAAAACAAAGGAAAAGATAAGGAAAACTTAAGCAATTGGAAGAGAAACAACATATATAGTTGGATGTTTATTATGTTTGCATGCATAATTCATCGTAAGATCAACAATGCATGACCATATTGACAAACTATCTCGCGCATATAGTAGTGACAAATGCATTCTTGCGTATGTTCTTGCTTGAGATTAAAAAAAATTCGAATGATAATTTACACCTATAGTAGCCAAGGAAATATGCACGCTGCACAATTGTGATCTAGGCAGGCCAGTACAGGTTCCTTTTGGCTGTACCAAATGCAGAGTGCATCAGTTCTGGTTTTTGTGCTTGACTTTAGTGGATCGGGACACTATTAGATAGGTGAATTTTGCCTATTAATATACAACTTTACGGTCCTTTTTGCTCTTTACAAATTGTTGAATATTTGGTAGTTAAACTAATCATCTGACTACCTTTCCTGTGATTCAGTTGAAGGAAATGACAGAGCTATTACCTCCTAATGTTTATGAAACTGAAATCTATAAAATCATGAATTCTCAAATAGAAGCTTATCTCAGCTCTAGTGGATCATCTGAAGTTTCTAACCAACAAAGTGCATATGAAACGGCTTCTTCCACCAATGAATCTTCTAGTACACAAGATCAGAGGATGGAAGATAGAAAAGAAAGAAAAGGAACCATTGACTTGTCCCATGATGACGAAGGTGTCCCACAGGAGACCGCTAGTTCATCGGCTTCCAGTACAACTATTGAACACGAAACGAGGACACAGGAAGCTTCAAGCACAAGAAAAGCATTGAAAGAAACTATTGAACAATTTGAACCTGGGGTTTATGTTACTTTCTTTCAACGTCCAGATGGTATAAAGATCTTCAAACGGGTCAAATTCAGGTAATTGAGTAATTTGATTAAGATACTTTGGGTTTTGTTCAATTTAAAACACTTAAATATGTTAGTTTGTATTCTAAGTTAGCTGTCCTCCAACCTTTTTAGTAGATTACTAAGAAGCAATGCAGATTTCTTCAAATATGGGACTTCATAGAGGCCCCATCAAGTCATTTTGAACAATTAAATTAAGAATGAGAAAAGCTTTCTACTATAAATGCTTTACTAGAAAACCCAACGTTTTCTGTATGCAAATGTCTCTCTTTCTATAGTCACCTGCAAAGCCTACCTGTGAGGTCTTACGGCTTAATGTTCCAATCACTCCTTATCTCTGTTACTTTGCATCACATTACTAGGGAAAGATCTTATACGCCATTTTGTCAACTGCTTATATGCATCCGTGACATGTTCTTTTTTGTTTTCCTACTTGAGGTGTTCATAACTTTGATTCAGCAATCTGTTTCTGATCCTACAGTCATACATCTGTCAATGGTTTTGCAGCAAACGAAGATTTCAGGAGCAGCAGGCAGAAGTATGGTGGAAGGGAAACAAAGAAAGGGTGCTTAAGCGATACAGCCCACCAACATCAACTGCTGGCCATACTGAATCATCATCTGCTCCACCTGTATCACCACGGCAAACTCCGGTTGAGCCATCTTCTACTTCTGTTCCTGCTGACGAAACAAATGAGATAGAACCCACAGATATTTAAGTTAGCAAACTGAATTAGTTCCTTTTAGACACAACATAGAAAAAGGTGGTTTCTAGGATGACAGTGATGCTCATCAAACTGCACCATTAGAGGCAATTGTATTGTTTTGAAGGCTGGGTGAAAAAGATTTTCGGCCTCCAGAGACTTGTTGAAACAAGAATTTACTTGATGATAGCTCGATATGCAGCAGTGCAAAAATGCTATAAATCTAGTGGAAATGCATTTATTTTTGTTGCTTCATTCCATTAATTTTGGGCTAAGACGAGTCAGGATAGATGTAGAGGACAAACCTCCTAGGATATAATGCCTTCTCATTTGTAAATCTATGTTCCTGGTTCTTAAACTCCAGTGCCGTTTTGTATAGTGTGTTAACATTGTTGTGTTAGGCAAACACAAAAGGTCTATGTATAAACTGACACATTGAAGCTGTCTCTTACGTTTTTACATTTAGCATGTCAAATATCATTAGCTCAAACTCAGATGCAAGCCTTACAGAAACTCGGATGCAAGCCCTCTGGAAAAACCGACTCCAAAGTGAAACCCCTGATGCAATCACTCTTTTATATTGTTGACAAGCGAATATCACAGATACAACAAATCATGAAGACGATGACTCGATTCACAAGCTGCCTTTTGACGTTTTAGACTTCGTACATTTCAGGTTATTCCATATAATATGTCGTCGTTAAGTTGACCATATTTTCAGTGAAGAGAGAGAAAGCTCATTGTTAAGATCGTGACACATGAACCAGCGATTGATTAAAATTCTAAGAGCTTCCATCAGTAATGGCAAAATTGTTATAAATTTTCTCACAACAGATGATTGTGTTTGTTTCACAAGACATCATTGAATGCCAAGAGGTTTTGTTTATTAAATTTAGCTTCTGAAGGGAAAACTCAAATGAAAAACTGATTTATTATTACTGCAACTTACAACTATATGTTTTGTCACTACAACCATGAGAACTAGAAATTTAGAATACTACACATGTAGTCACCAGAAACAGAAAATAAGTGGGCTTCCATTTTTTTTTATTTTTGGTTCTACCTCCATAAGAATTCCTGAACATGTTCTTGCCATGAAAGTACAAGAAAAAGCATCACCAAGATGCCAGCAAGTCCCCAAGATGAACTCCCAATTCTAAGAACCAAAGATGGATCCGAACAAGGAACAAACATAGGTTGACCGCCTCTCTGTTGAGCTTGAGATGAAGTGGTCTTAATGGCAATTATAAGTCCAGCAAACAACATTGGAAGAACAAAGCCAGAGTTCCACTTGGTTTCATAGAAACGGACAGTATTGTTGTCTTTTCGTGTAACGTACAATGGTGACAGCACCAAAGCTGATGATACAGCCAACACCATGGCTAATGCTCTCTGGGATGAGTAGTTCTGGCCACTGTGAGTATACGTAGCCATTGGGGTTGTGTGACCCTTTAAACTAGAAGATTGGTGGCTATGAATTTTCAGGGATGTGGTGGCAATTTATAGAAGGAAAAGAAGATGTTGAAACTGTCAAGGGATCAATGTGGAAAGGGTTTGCTTTTGCACGTAAGAAGAGGAGTAACGGCAGAGTTCAGATCTTCTGTCCAGTTTTATGGTGTCTTATCGTATTCAGTAAATCTCAACCATTTATTTATGCGAGCCTCGTGTAAACTCTACATAAATAAACATAAAACTTGCATGAATAAATGACTAAAATTCACTTGACACAATAAAATAATATTGTTCAGTCATGACACGGCCGTCCAAAAAGTGACATAACTTCAAGGCAGTGTTGAAAAGGATGGGTAAATATAAAGAGAGGTTTTGTATAGCTTTGGAAGCAAGGTATCTCCAATTATTCAATCTCGCGTTCACACGGGGATTTCGTTTTCTTTAGTTTACTTTAGAAGAGTATACTAAAAAATTCCTCAGTTTTAAAAAAGAATTGTCTTGATTTACGTGAAGTGGGAGACAGGTACTTGACACACTTTCCATTCTTTGATTCTTTCTTCAACTTTATTAGCACACCACTCCTTCCACTTACACCCTCAAAGCAGCATCCGACGAGTGAAATCACAAATTTAGAAACACAAAAACGTGTAGAAAGATGCTTTGTATGTTAAAAGGGAGAGAGGGGGAACTAAAATACGAGTAATATCGAATTACACGATAAGACAAATTCTTTGAGAATGCCATGCCTCCAAATTATTATAATTGGTCTTCACATGATGACATGCTGTAATAATCAAGACTACTTAACCATCATATCATATATGCTTCAGAATTCAACAGCTGCATGAGGCATGCATTAAGTAACTGTCTGACCAAGTTTTGAAATTCTGAACCTACGGATATATTATGATTTATGAGGATGAGACTGAGTGACTGATACAGTCGTATGATTTATGAGGATGAGACTGAGTGACTGATACAGTTACTTTCCTGACAAGTGCAATTAATTGCTTATTTTAATTCTGACCAGAAGAACCAAACCGAGGTTCCAGTTCCATATAAAATAATTTTATCAATGAAAAAATATTAGACCGTGTGAGTTAACTTTATGAGTTACTATAAGTAATGGACTTTCACCAAGCGTAATAATATTGCTGCTGACTTGTAAAAGCTTTTAAAAAGTCTAGTTTTAGGTATCACTTTCTTCGTCAACACGAAGACGTATATAACAAGAGCATCCCAGCCTCCAACCTTCCATTAGATGCATCACAATGTCTCAACCAAATCACTCCAAAGCAAGAAAACGCCATTTCAACATCTTCTCTACAACCCTTTCATTTCTTACATCCCTTTTCTCTGCTCTAGTTCTTTATATACACAAGGTTATTGTGACATTTACCGATTTGTTGTTATCGTTGAACTTCCTGTTAAGTAACATGACACCTTGCACGGTTGATCTTGACGACCAAACCACCATGCATTACTGGATCACCAACCACCGCAGGTTTGACAAACCGGACTTAGTACTAGTCCACGGTTACGGAGGCCACTCACGTTGGCAATTCGCTTATCAGGTTCGAGCCCTGTCAGGAGCCTTTAACTTATACATCCCTGACTTGTTGTTCTTCGGAAAATCCTACACGAAAAGGGGTGGCAGGTCGGATAGTTTCCAGGCGGATTGTGTAAGAGAAGGGTTGAGAAAGATGGGGTTGGAGAGGTACAACGTTGTTGGGATTAGTTACGGAGGGTATGTGGCGTATCAGATGGCCGCTAATTATGGGGAGGAAGTTAACAGGTTGGTGATCATAAGCTCTGGGTTGTGTTACACGGAGGAGCAAAAGGATGAGTACTTGAAGAAGCTTGGAAACAACATATATGATCTTCTTTTGCCTCAGAAGCCACATGATGTGAGGAATATGATTAAGCTTGCTATGTACAAGACTGATCCCTTGAAGTGGGTTCCTGATTTTTTCGTTTGGGCGTCCATTGTAAGTTCCATAATCAATTACATCGTTTCAATCTTATCTGCCTACTTAATTATAATAACCTTCAATGGAATCAACAGATATCGAACTTGATCATAATATTAAGGGGGTGCTTGTTTGAGAATAACGAGTAGAAATGTACGGGGATGAAATGAAAACTTATTTTTGATATTAACAAGAGTAATACTTTCATCTCGGATTTTCAACGATACTTTATACTTATAAATTACTAGAAAAATGCGATTTATTGTTGGCTTTATTCTATTTTTATTTTTTATTATATTTATTCTTATTCCTGTTATTATTTCTGTTATCTTCTGTCGAGCGACTCTTAAACTCTTAAATCTATCACAGATTCATCGGGAATTCGACCAAAGTAATGAATCACTTTTCTTTAGTATGCACGAGGAACCTAGTAAGCCAATATTGAGCTTCAAGTTTGCTTTTCCTTTTTCTATACCTCAACCTGCAATCACCCCAAGATTTATACATTTGTTGAATAAAGAGTTGACCTCTGAGAACGCATGTAGAAGATATGATATGGATCAGTCAAAAGTAGCCTGTGCGAGTGCATGTAGAAGATACAATATGGATCAGTCAAAAGGTTTCTCGAAGAATATGGTCATGGTTCCCTACATATTAGCCATTGTTGAAATTGCCTTCCACCTTAGGTGGAGTCTGTTACTGTCCTTCCTTTTCTTGTTTAGCATAATCATTATATAACTCTTTTCACTTTTTGATTAGCTGTCCATCAAATCATCATTATTATGAACTTGTCCTTATTTGCAGAGTCATAGACATAGACATGAATAATGATGCTTAAAATATGAGATGATAAGATTAATAGACATTAAGATATAAGACTCACAAGCTCTTGGATTTACCGCTTGTAATCCACAAAATGTTATTTTCCTAACATTACGGACGTATTGGAATCGTCTGTCTACAATTAGTAAGTGGACCTGGATCATGACGCCCCATCGATCATCACCTATTGTGCCTTGGGAAAACACTTTATAATAATCTCTTCGACCTTTTCTTGCAATCGGGCATCCCATGTTACTGTTCTTTAGTTTCTTTAGGATTACGTCCCTTTCCTTGTTTCATTTTTTATTTGATTATTATTTTTTCGTGTTCATACTTCATACTGCGTTTTAAAATATAATAAACGGTGTAAGCTTATAACTTGTTTTTTTTTTTTCCATGAAGCTCTTCATTCATCTTAACTTTTGAAGGGACTTGAAGAATGCATGATACTACATCCCAATTCAGTTTTTTTCTTTTTGACTTATCCATCTCTAAACAAAAAGGGAAAGTAATTGAAATTTTTTCCAACATATCTCCATAGTTGAAAGCACTTCACTAGTGGCTCCCTGCCTATCACTCATAGGAATTGCATATAACATATGTAGTAGAACCTAATTTTGCCTGTGTCAAGATAAAAAGAAAGAAGGAAAAGATCATTACTTATGCATGTTGAACTACAAGGGCAAGATGTCACTTTCAAGTCATCTTCTTTGCATGGACCCTACAACAGAATTAGCCATACTGTAGTTTTCTTGACCCGTTAACTTTTTAGCTAGGAGAATATGCTTAGAAAAGCTAAGATGATGGGTTTTTAAGTGCTTGTAATGATGCATGCTGCTTTGTTTGCTTGTCTAAATTAGCGCGCAATCCTATGTAAAAAGATAAATTGGATCGTATATACGGATATACAATAAATCAGCATTTGATTGTCATGTACTTGGCGGACATTTCGCTTTGTTCCAACTCTTACCTCTGCAACAGTCCAGCTCTTTTCTGCTTACAAATTATCTCATCTTGCTTGTTCATGTAGTGGTTTCCACGTACTTTAGTTCCTGTGGTCTGTCACCTTTCACCATTGATTTAGATGACCCAACAACCATGCACTTTTGTGGCTATGGTGATGGCTACACCTCTGATTTTAACTTGTACATTCCAGTTGGCAAGTCTTATTCGAAACGACCACACATAACTTGATATGCTGGAAGCGAGTTAAGTTGAATGTTCTAGTAGGGTATTATACTTGGTCAATTTCCAATTTTAATGTGTCTCCAATAGAATAAATGTTAATTAATGGTTTGAGTTTGTTTTATAGGTATTGGGCAATACCAACAGGAAGGAGAAATCTGAGCTGGTAGATCACTTGCTCGCAAGAAAGGCAGGAACAGATGTTCCAGCCCTAACTCAGGTGTTTAATTCTTCCTTTCATATATGTTGTCCAAGAACATAGGTAGTTGTTGACACATGGATTTGTTAAAAGAGGTAGTGTATGGGGCGCAGGAAACACTGCTGATATGGGGTGACCATGACAATGTCTTCCCAATACCCTTAGCCTATCAGCTGCAGAGGTAGAGTAGCAATAGCTAATGGTTTGTTTGTATTTCCTTTTTTTTTCCTCTTGATCCAACTTTCAACAATTGGGTTTGACGACGATTGCAGACACTTGGGACCAAAATGCAGCAGGATAGAGATAGTCAAGGACACAGGCCATGCAGCAAACATAGAGTCCCCTCAAGTTGTCAACAAATTGATAACTTCATTTGTTCTTGGGCAATCCTGAGGTGTCAGGCTAGAGTTCAAATTTTTTGTCCAGTTTTATGGTGTCTTATCGTGTTCAATAAATCTTAGCCATTTATTTATGCGGATCCGTGTGGGCTCTACATAAATAAACGTAGAGCTCGCATAAATAAATAGCTGAGATTCACTGGACACGATAAGATCCCATAAAACTAAACAGAAGATCTTGTTCGGCCACACTATGCTTTTGGATTTATGATATCACTGTATCAGTCAATTCACTGCTTAATTAATAATCCTTACTTCTATCAAAGGACCAGTATATCAGTCAATTCACTGCTTAATTAATAATCCTTACTTCTGTCAAAGGAACAGTATATTAAACTAATTAGCTCTTGGGACTATTTTTTGTGTCACTTCTAAGGGAAAGTTTTACTCTCTCTCTCTACAGTCTATATATAATTTAATAGATTAATAAGCTGCCATTTTCATTCTTCTTTAGTTTAAATTGGAAAATAAATTATTAAAATTTAAAATGGAAGACGGTCCGGATTCATTCCATGTGGGCATCTAGTTGGTCGCCAAATCTGTGTCATAGCAGTTGAGAGTGAGCCATTACCTAAATTTCGTATATGTTGGCAGGCTATCCATAGTTCTATGAGGATATTCAAGTCTTAGTGATCCAGATACTATAAACACAATAATGGACTTTTGCTTGAAAAGGGGTTCTAACTTAAGAAGGTGACATAAAGCACTTTCTATGTTTAAAATTCTGGCTTAGAAGCATTTTAATGGTTGAAGATGAAGATGTACGCGTTAATTTCCGGATGGACTCAAGGTCCTTGGCATCAAATGTGACTTTTACCTTACCAGCTGACAGGAAGAAGAAAGAAGCTAACCAAGTTGCTATTGTAAATGTCTTGGGTGAAGATACAGTTCTTTGTGCAATCGACTGATTTAAAGTGTAAGAGCATTTGTTCATGTCAAGATCTTTTCTAAGCAATTTTCTTTTCGTTGTTTATGTGAACAAGAACTAAACCATCAGAATTACTCGCATGATATAACTTGGAATTAGAAAGCAACATTTCATAGCATAGCATGGTTTACTTTGACAGAAAAGAATATACAGCAGCCTTTAACCAACCCCTGTATAGTTCCTTTTATGTCCGTGGTATACTCGTCAGTTTCTATCATATGACCTGAAATTTGGTATACAATGTTGCGAGTTGCGTGTGACTTTAAGATCCCCTAGTCTACCGCTGTTTTTCATTAAATAAGGCATTACGCGACCTAAGAGAAGACGCCTACTACGTCATTTATTGATCCATTAAACAGGGCATTACGTTACCTAAGAGCAGACGTGTATTGATGGGGATGCGATATGCAGGTGATGTGTATTTTTCTTAGGAATCCGGGAACATCCAAGTTTCATGGTCCCTGTAGTAACATATAACTTCCAAAGTCCTCGCATAGTTAATGCGGCGCGACTACCCTTTCCTGTGGATTTTGATGAAAAGAGAGAGAGAGAGCGAGATAAAATTTGTAGATGTATTATTGGCTTTTATGAACTTGATAATTTAAAATGACTGTGATGGCTTACATGAAAACAGAAACACAGCAAAATCGGCAAGTAGAGTATTATTAGCAATAGAACCATTAAGCTATTGACCAAAACAAGCTTATTATCTTCAAACCATATCCTAAAAGACCTGGTCAATCTTTGAATCACATCTCAACGCTTCCCATTGATTTAAAGTTGTAGATGCGAAGTAATCTTCTAAGGCGGCAGAACTTTTCTTTTGATAAGGCCTTCATAAGTATGTCTGCCAGCTGCTCATTGATGTTACAATACATCAAGGCTATTTCCTCCTTTACAACAGGTCACGAATGTAATGGTGACGAAGTTCAATATGTTTTGTTCTGCTATAAAATGTTGGATTCTTTGTCATGGAGATAGTTGTTTTATTGTCACAAAATATCTCCGTTGCTCCTTCTTGCTTTTGTTGAAGATCACCTAACATTCTCCTTAACCAAATGGCTTAACAAGCTACTAAAGTTGCTGTAACATATTTGGCCTCAGAGGTTGACAACACCATCGTTGATTGCTTCCTTAAACTCCAAGTGATCACTCCTGATCCTAGCGTGAAAACATTTGCTGAAATATTTCGTCTATTATTTAACGATTCCTGCCCAATCACTATTTGTGAACCCACATAATATGAAATTGGAAGCTTTAAAGTACCAAATTCCATACTCCATAATCCCATCAATGTAACGCAAAACCTACTTTGCAGCTCCATAGTGAACCTTCGAGGGTTCCTGTATAAATCGTGAGATAATACCAACAGGATCAATGTCCAGTCGAGTGTAAGATAGATAAATCAGTCCTCTAACAAAGCTTCTGAACCTTCCAGCAACTTCTATTTCCGCTCCATCATCACGCTATAATTTCTCATTAATGTTCATGGGTGTAACTGCAGGCTTGCAATTTAGCATACCAAATTTGCCAAGAAGATCTTTGGCATATTTCTTTTATGAAATAAATATTCCATCTATACCTTGATGGACTTCAAGGCTAAGATAATAGTGCAATAAACCCATATCCAACATTTCAAATTTATTCATCATTTCAGATTTAAATTAAGCACAAGAGAGGTAGAAGAACTAGTGTAAATGATATCATCAAAATAAAGGCAAACAATGATGAGATCAATTTTACCTTCTTTCTTCACATACAAGGTGGGTTCGTTCTCACTTCTCATGTATCCTCTTCTTTGAATGTACCCATCAATACTACTATATCATGATCGAGGAGCTTGTTTTAATCCATACAATGCTTTTTTTTAGCTTGTACACCTTTGCTTCGTCACCCTTCTTTATGAAGCCCTCACATTGTGATACATAAACCTATTCTTGTAAATTTTCATTGAGGAATGCTTACTTGATATCAAATTGATAAACAAGCCACTGTAGTTATGCTGTTAGCGCTAGAACAGTTCTCAAAGTTTCAAGGCGAGCTATTAGAGAAAAAGTTTTTTTTAAAATCAACTCCTTGTTGTTGCGTTCACCCTTTCGCCACAAGATGAGCTTTGTGCTTCTGTATGCTTCCATCTACAGTAAATTTTGTCTTGAACACCCACTTCAATCTAATCCCATTTTTGCCTTCCGGTAAGTCAACCATCTCCCATGTTTCATTCTTCTCGATATCTTTCATTTCTTCCACCATTGCTTTTTGCCACTCTTCTTTTTCAGCTGCTTCTTTGTAGTGTATAGGATCTAAAATGGTGAAAGCAAACTGACAAGATGCATATATGTCATCTAAAGATCGAAACTTCCTTGATGTTGTCTCATCTGAAGACTCTTAAGGAGAAGAGTTTCCAATTGGCGAATTTGTTGGAGTTGAAGAAGAGTTTCCAACAGGTGAACTTGCAGGAGTTGGCTCTTGTCTTTCATCTAGAGAAATTCCAATAGGAATCTCTTTTTGCACCTACTCTTCATTGAAATTCCAACTTGCATTTTCATCAAATATTACGTCCCTACTTATTAAGGTATTGCAACTAAGAGGGTTATATGATCTATATGCTTTGGATTGAGTACAATAATCAATAAAAATGCATTTTCAGACTTTTGATCAAGCTTTTGATGAACTTGAGAATTTACCAAAGCATAAGCAACACATCTAAAAACTTGTAGATGAATTACAGATGGTTTCCTTTCATGCCAAGCTTCGTATGTAGTTCAATTCATGACAACTCTTGTTGGTGGGAGATTTAACAAATAGACAGATGTTGCCACGGCTTCAGCCCAAAATTGGTTTGAAAGTCTCCTTGCTCGTAATGTGCTTCTAGCCATCTCTGCAATAGTTCGATTTTTTTCATTAAGCAATACTGTTCTGCTCTGGTGTGTAAGGAGTTGCTAACTCTTTATAGATGCCATTTTCTTCGCAAAACAAATTAAATTTGTTGGATACGAACTCTCCACCTCTGTCTGTGTGAAGAACTTTGATGTGGCAACCATTTTGGTTCTCTACTATAGCCTTAAATTTCTAAAACTTCCTAAAAGTTTCTGACTTGTTTTCAAGAAAGTAAACCCGGCTCATGCAACTATAATCATCCTAAAATAGCAAGAAATAACAACTCCTACCCAAAGACACAATTTGCATTGCCCCACACAAGTCAGCATGAATTAATTCTAGGCATTATGAAGCTCTCCAAGCTTTTCCAACAAGAAATGATTTCCTAGTTTGGTTTCCATAAATGCATCCTTCACAAAAATTGATGGAGTCAATTCTTGGTAATCCGAAAACCATACCTTTATCACCGAGTAACTTGAGGCCCTTTATGTTAAGATGCATGTATCTCAAGCGCCATAGCTCCAAGTTATCCTTTGCACTTGCAGTAAGAGCAAAATTCTCCATGTTAGAAACATTCAATGGAAACATCTCATTTGAAGTCATACTGATATGAACCCGTTAACCTGATTTCTTATTTTTTAATGACACATGCATTGTCGTTAAATAGAAGAGAATATTCACCGGCCATCAATTGTCCAACACTCAATAAATTGTATCCTAGATCAGGTACAAATTGAACATTGTCCAACATTTTTCCTTTACCATCTTTAGTATCGACTTTCACCACTCCTTTTCCTTCAACTTGCATCTCCTTTGTGTTGCCAAGTTGCACCTTTATCTTATTCATCTTATCAAGCTCCTGGAATAAGATTTGGTGCCTAACATATGGTTCGAGCAGCCATTGTCTACAAACCACAAATCACTTGGTTTCGGGTTAAAATTAACATATGCCATAAAAAGCTTAGTTTCTTCTTCATCTTCTGCGTTGGGTCCAAATATATCAATAACCCATATTCCACTAAATCCTATAGCTCCTACGATATGAACAACGTCTTAACCTTGATGCTCCACCACTTATATTTCTCACCATTGAAAATTGGTAAGAGTGGTTGAGAGGAAGAAAAGATTGTGACGTGCCTATATATATAGGCTTATATTAAAATAGAAACACAACAAAATCGGAAACCACTACTCTACCAGAGTATTATTAGTAACGGAACCCACTAAGCTATTGACCAAAACAAACTCATTATCTTCAACCTATATCCCAAAAAACCTGGTCAATCACCTGGTCAATCTCAACAGATTTGTCAGTTTCTTGCTTGTCTCTTTATCTTTAATAAAAGACATCACATGGTTCTTGTGGAGCACATCACCATTGTGAAAGTGGAAATGGTTGACATTTGTGTTGCAACAACCGCTAATTGCGCTACCTTTCCTACTTTATCAGACGATAGGGCAGTCAAAAAGGTATCTTTAGAAACTTAAATAGTTGAGCAGAGTTGGAATTTTCTGAAATAGCATTATGAGGACAACATTATCAATAATATAACAAAATGTGTTATTGTAGGTTCATTTCATTAGTAATAAGATTAACTTAACCGTGTAAATAGAAGCAACTTCATTCCCTACGTTAGTCATCTTCTATCTCTACTTCGATTTTTCTATACCTTCTCTTTAGCTATTTTACCCTCTTGCCCTTAACAGGTTCCTCTTTTGGAAATTTTCTCTCCCACTTTTGGTAAGTTTCTTCCTTGAAAAATGCATTTAGCTTCTTAGCTACTGACTTCTCTTCACCTAATAGGCCTTTTAAAGGCCTCGAGTATGTAGAATGAAGGGGCAACGCCCCCTCTAACCTAAACTCGGACAACTTCCTACCTCTCATAAGTTCATCAAAGGTGATGAACTTAAGGGAGAACTCCTCTTCAGTAGATAGCAGATGAATGCTACTGCTGATGTCATCCTAAATGTAGGAGCTTAGAGAACTAAACCTCAGATTTAGTGTAATATGAGTGAGCTTAAACATTTTCAAAATGTTAGGAAAGAGAGAACTTTTATACCTCCTGTCGATCTTTTAAAGGCTGAAGCCAAGGTTTAGTTTACTGGTTTGGTGGGTGTATTCTAGAATAAGAAGCTTGCTTTCCAGTTATGTTGTTGGCGCCCAGGTCTCGGTACCTATTACGAGGCTCTGGTTTCCCAAAAATTTCAAACTTTGGAAAATTTTAGCTTCAGTAGTGGCTGGTTCGCCGTGGCAAAGTATGAAGGTCAGGCAAAATGACCCTTCTGGAAAAATACGCCACGGCGAAGTCCCCAAATTTAACGCAGAAATCCTTCGGGAAAGGTTCGTCGCGGAGTACTCTAGGCCTCACCGTGGCAAAACCTTCAAAAAAAACACCCAGACTACCAACATTCAACACAAAACATACATACATACAATTCTTTTAACACAAATATTTTAATAAAGAAGTCAATTATGAACATGCACAACCGAAACTTCTTCAATTTATCATTTCATTACTAAAGTAAAAGAGTTTGAAAAACTTTATTTACATATCAAAAGCTACACCATTGGCTTATTACAAAATACAAAATGCACATGATACAATTGAATACTTATGCGTAATATGATTCTAAATACCAAAAGTTTTTGAACTAACTTAGTTACAAAAGTTTCTATTCTTAGAGTTTGCCAAACTTTGCAAAGATCAATACTGATATGCTTTTTCTTCATCTGTGAAGTGGAAGGTACAGACACAGACAGACAGACAGACAGACACACACACACACACACACACATATCAAAGTATATATATATATCCCATTTAATGTAGCAATTCTATCATCCATAATTCTAGCTCAAAATTCATAATTCAAATTGTCATCACATAATCTAGCAATTCTATCATCCACAATTCTATCTCAAAATTCATAATTCAAAATGTCATCATATAAAACATATTATGAAGATTCACCCATCAAAACATAACACTCAATTATGCATCATACTTGGCAATTCAAAGATGCAATGCATAACAAATGGCTCGAGGGTTCCATAGAACGAAATAGAGAAGCCAAAGTTTACACCATGAACAAAATGAGTCCTTTTTCTTCGGATCTCATATGCCACAAGTGGGCAGCCGGGAGAAGGCTCTTGTCAACGTGCACGTGATTAATGAAATAGTTCAACTCTTGTCCAAACAAAAGCATATATTCATACTCAAATCATTTTATCATACTTTTCATGCTCTTTCCTTTCTTTTCATTTATACAAAATGCCATGACATAACATGATCAAAATCACAATTCAATTATATGGAAATGTCATACATCTTGCAAGGCATGAAATAAAACACATCATAATGCATTTTCCACATCACAACAATT
>JANITX010000001.1:19003966-19016741 GCA_027564395.1 Erythroxylum ulei
AAAAATTCAATCACATAGTTGGATACTTTACCTCAAACAAAATGCATACTCTCACTCTCAGTAGCGTATTCTACATCTTACGCTTGAGTCTTCGTTAGGAATAGAACTCCAACATTTACTTTTAATTTATTTCATTTTTGTTCATTCTTAAAAGTAAACCATCTGGTCAACTTAACCTTATTCAGTGTAAATAATAATTTTTTTTTCTTCAAAGAAGATTTCTTACTACTATCAACTATATTGTTCATCTATCCTTATCAATCAATTATTCCCATCATTGCTTATCAGACATTCTTAGTACCTCAAAAGATCAATTTTAACTACTCATAATATTTCAATAACGTAAGTGCTTATAGCCTTTAGCTCATCACTTCACATCCTTCTCTTCCATAAAGTGAAATGAATTGCAGTTCTAATTGGCCTGTTCGCTTGCTTCCCTATGTTTTTTTTGGGCTATTACAATTTCCCCTCGTAGTCAAGATGGTTTCTTCAACATTTGGTCCTAGCATTTTTCATATGTTAGGTAAAGAAGCAATTTTCTAGCTTTTTTTTTGAAGTTATTGGTGTTTATGTTATCTCATCTTTTGGATTGGAAAAATCTTCAAGCTGCAAGTATGAGATCTATCTCCAGACGTACTTATGATGCATAAATAATTAAATATAGGGTCTCATGTCATATAGATTGAATTTATTGTTACCTGAACGCGTTGACTTCCAGTAGAAATTAATAGCATTAAGATAACATGAAATATATTAATTAAATCAGATACTTTATAAAATGTATTCATAATTAACTAGTCACATGTTGAATGAATTAAAAATTTATTATACTTTATCAATCTAATCAATTAAATATAAAACACCCAAAGTAAGTGCTTATTAGATTTATTGTAATGAAATAAGATTCAGCTAAATATGAATTAAAAGGAAAAATTTACAAATTTATGATATGAATAATCTTATATAATTAAATAAAAGATCTTTTTATTTTACTAATATATGAGAATTATTAATTTAGTTTATGAAAAAAGGTAGGAATCATAAATAAAAAAGATTATATTTATTGTATCAATTTATCGATGAGAGAGAGAGATTACAATAAGCATTCAAGAGAGGGTTGATATGATTTGCCGGAATTCATGAAAATACGACAGAAGAGGAGCTTAATCACAAGCCAGGCCCAGTAGGTGATGTTGCTTGATCACATGGAGTTTTTTGGGCCTTTATGATTGAGCTTCAGCCTCATTAAACTTAAAATAAAAAAAAAGATTGTTGAAACTCATTTAAGTATAAATTCTTTCTACCTAATATTAACAACAAATAGCGGTTATAATAAATTTCCTGTTTCCAAAAACTCTTAAATGAGCAATTATATGATGCTATAAGTTCTTAAATTCTATACATTACTTTCTTCTCTTTATTTCACTTTTTAAACAAATTTTACAGAAATTGTATACATCTACGAATGTCCACAGAAAAGTAACCGCAACTCCCAAAATTTCTCAACTCTACTGAAGTGGATCCTCAGCCATTTACCATGGAATTGGAAGAAGAAGGGTCAACCACCGCCAAGAACGACGCTTTACCTGGCCCAGTTGAACAAGTACGAAAATCCAGTTCACTGTCTCCTAAGCTTGGCTCTTCTCGTGGTGAACTGCGTCCTTCTGTCTATTCAAAGCCAAAATCGCGATTTCAAGAGATCAACATTAGTTTTAGCAACCAGAATTCTCCGACACATGAAGAAAATATCGATGCTTGTGCAACGGAAACCAATGAACCAGTTGAAGTTAAAAAGTCGAACAATGAAGACACATCTCATGAACCAGAGAAAAAACCCGGTAATCTATTTCCTCCATGCCAATTTTGAAGTTAGATTCTTTCTTTAAGTTTTTTAGCTTCTATTTTGTGGGATTCATTGGAATTGGATTGACGTTGATATGTACTTGGAAATGCTTTTGCGGTGAAAAAACTGTTAGGACCAGTGAAGATAAACAAGGACTCTGTCCGCTGGCTGCATTTATACAAAGCTGTGATAAGGAGTGATTGGAAATTTGTAGAGAGTATTTTTGACAGGGAACCTGAGGCAATGACTGCTAGGGTTACTTTGTATGGCAGTAATGCTCTCCATATTGCAATTCGTAGAGGCCTTTCCAAGCAATTTATTCAAAAACTTGTCGATAAAATGCCTCCAGAGTCTCTGGAAATGAGAGGGTACTCAGATCAAGGAAACCCACTTCACTGTGCTGGTATTGTTGGACATACAGATGCTGCAAAGGTTTTGATGATGAAGAATCCAGGATTGCTGGAGGTTCAAGACAGCTATAATTTTACACCACTTCATCGGGCTGCCCAATTCGCACATAAGGAAACTGTTTGGTTCCTTCTATCAAAAGCTCGCTTTGAAGATTATGGACAACTAAGCGGCAGCAGCGGTGCTATGCTTCTCAGCTTTTTGATTGTTGCTGATTTTTACGGTGTGTGCAATCACAATTTTATGGTTGATATGTTTGTGATCTCCCATCAATTAGCTAGGTTTTACTTTATCCATAAAGTCTAAGTGATTGGCACGAAAGAATAAATCTACTACAGCTGGCAAATTTTAATCAAATTAATGTTAAGAAGAGAAGCTAGCCAGTACTAGACAATTGATTTTCCTGCTCTATGTTTCCTTCCCTGTTTTGTTACATTGAGAAGTAATTATCCCGCTTTTAATTGTGTGACTATAAAGCTTGTAACTCAGCTTTCAAGTCATTGTTCTGTTTTAGGATTTTGTCATTTTGTTTTTTTGGTATGTGCAGATATAGCACTTTCCCTGTTAAAGGAAAATCCCAGCTTAGCTTCTGAACGAGACTACAAAAACTTAACTGCCTTAGACAGATTAGCTCGAAAGCCTCATGCTTTTGCAAGTGGAAGTCAGCTTGGCTATTTGGGGAGCTTGTTGTATAAAAGTCAGTTGCAGAATCCTCATTCAATTGTGATATGCAACCAGCTAGAGTGTATGCCATGTTTTATTGTTGCATGATGGTTAACTCTGTTCTGTCTCGCGTTCTCAGGTATCTCCTTAAAAGGTTGTGCATTTTTTTTCAGAAATGGAGATGTTGAAGAGCCTAGACAAATTGGATTTCTCAAGAACTTGTATAAGAAAAAATTGATGCACTCACACAGCCTGGAGCTTGCCAAGGCCTTATGTGCTGAAATCATAGAATTAGGAGAGTCAACAGATGAGAGCCTATACAAGTCTGCACTTTTTATGGCTGCTAAAGAGGGAATTCACGAGTTGGTTAATGAAATTCTCAAAGCCTTTCCGGATGCTCTTTGGTTCCGTGATGATGATTCACGGGACATTTTTCTTTTGGCAGTCCTACACCGCCAGGAAAAAGTTTTCAACCTCGTATACCAAATCCGTTCACTAAAATACGCTGTCTTTTGTCGCGTGGACAATTTTAAAAACAGCGCCTTGCATTTGGCAGGAAAGTTGGAGCCATCAAACAGGATTGCTGGTGCAGCTTTACAGATGCAACGGGAATTGCAGTGGTTCAAGGTGAAAAACCATCCTATCCTTTCTCTTATACTAAGTAGCTGAACACAAAAATGAGAACAGTATAGTAGGTGTTCCAATATTCCTTTATTAAGCTCCAAAAAGCAGCAGTGACAGTGATTTTTTTATGCCATTTAAGCATACCAGATTTAGATGGATTTGTATATTGACATTGAAATAGGCACAGAAAAAAGAAAAACTGTTTCTTTTCAGAAACTATATTCGAATGCATTAGTCCCAGCTTATATAGCTAAAACAGTAGAAAAGGATTCAATTCTACTAAATTATTTCATCTATATTCTATCTAGAATAACTAGGATCTGATCTAAAACTGTAATTAGTCCCTTGTACAGGTAAACTGATATAGATAAATTACAACTTTGTTAACTAACTTTAGTTAAGAAACAAATCAATTCTAACACTCCACTTCTAAAAGTAAAAACATAATCTGAAATACTTTTGTCATCATCAGAACTGCCTACACAATCACTATTTGCAAACCTCTGTAGCTCATCACTCTCATTCTTCTAGAAACTGAGGCCAAAGTCAGTTGTTCCTCTTTGGTGTAATTTGCTTGGGGCCTACGTAAACCTTGATAGTGAGCTTGCGGCAAAAATGATATCAGGTCTTGTAGCTGATAGGTATAGCATACATCTCACAATGCTTCTGAATTCAGATGCATCAACTTTGGTTTAACCATCAAGCATTGGAAGCTTATCATTTACAGCAAGTAGTGTAACCTTAGGTTTTGATCTTTCCATCTTGAACCTCTTCAAGATCTCTCAACCATACTTTTCTTGAGAAATAATGATTCCTTCATCAACACTTTCACTCCTAAGAAGTATGCCAGTAACCTAAATCAGAAATGTTTTTCCATCTTTAACTAAAAAGTATAATTCGAATCTCCTCCTGTCACTAGATCGTCTACATAAGGAGACAGAATGATTCCTCGATTGCTGTCAACAGATAAGAAGTATAAGGTAGTGCTGTTTTTACTCTCCAAAAACCTTTGCTTCAGTAAGTGGAAGTGGATTCTGTTATACAAAGATTTAGGTTACTCTTTTAGACCATAAGGAGCCTTGTACAGTTTGCAAAATTTTTTTTCACTTCCTGGAATCTCAATCCTTTCAGGGTGTTCAATGAAAACATCTTCATCTAGTGGACCATTTAAACAAGCTTATTTGAACTCAATTTTACCGCAAAAAAACAAAAAAAGCATTTATCCAAATTCTACTGCTAAAAAAGCATTTAACAAGTTGATGTAATTTTCAACCAAATTTTACTGCTAAGGCAATAATTAACTGAATTGTTTCATTCCTTCCAACTAGAGCAAGTATCTTTAATCCACTCCCTGTTGCTGTATAGCCTTTTGCCACTAGCCTAGCTTTCAGTTTATTAATGGAACCATCTGGGTTTAGTTTAGTACTTGATCCCAATCAACCAACTTCCAAGTTCCATTTCTGTTGACCATTATTCTTATATCATCCTCATTAGCTTTTACCCACTCTTCTTTTCTTAACAGCCTCACCATAATTTGCTGGTTCCAAGGCTACTGTATTGCATCTTCCATAAGCATCTGTTAAGGATCATGTACCTCTGAATGGTACATCATCAATATTTTCATAATCGTGTGAGAAATTTTTTGCCATTTGTTGGGATGAAGCTTCCACATCTTTAACTTTTTTTTTTAATAGCTATTAAGTGGTTGTCTCCCAGTTCCAGCTACTGTTTTCATCAACTACTACAATACTTCTAACTGTTATTTTCCTGGCGCTTAAGCTATGGAGCCTATAACATTTACTTGCAGTGCTATACCTAGTGAATGCTCTCATCTCAACTTTCATATCTAACTTGCTTCTTTTTACATCTGGAATGTGTGAATAATGAATGCACCGAAGCATTTTGAAGTTTGAACTGAGGCTTTACTCTTAAGACAAACTTCATATGTTGTCTTTCCTCCTCAAGCTTTTGCTGGTAGCAGATTTAACAAATAGATTTGAGGTACAATACATCAAATATGACCTTCATAGTTGAAATTACTGAAACAGCTACCGTTCTTTTTCCTTTTACCTTCAGCCAAACACCATTACCAACCTGTGCTCTAGAAGAGTAGGTTTTATCAAGACATTTGAACACTTTCTCATCCTTGGTCATATAATGTTAACTCCCACTGTTAAGTGGCCACGAATGAGCATCAGCAGTTGTTAATGAAATTGCAATTGTAGTAAAGAACTTCTCATCAGATTGTGCTTCTGCCTCAACTACTGCTGCTTACTGCTCCTGCTGCTCTTTATCTTTACTTTTTCTTACCTTGTCAATATGTACTGATTACAAGCCAGAATTCCACATTAGACCTCGACCAGCAGTAGCTTTCAACGACTCCTCTTTTTTGCAATGTGGACAAGGTGGGAACTTGCCATTCTTTCCACTTCTTGCAAAACCATCATTGTCTTGTTTCTTTTTTCATTTTCTTTCACCAGATTGTCTTCCCTCCATTGAGCTTTGTCTTTGCATCCTTGTGCTTCATTAGGAAAACTCCAGTTGGTGCATCATCTTTCCTTAAAGCTCTTCTCCGTTCTATAGTTTATAAGGTATTAACTAATTCTGTCCAAGGAAACTTTGGCAGTTTTTTTGAGTCGTCTAAAGATGAGATTTTAGACTCAAATTTCTCAGAGATACTCATTTAACTTTATCGACCACTCTTTAAGTCAGATAACTGTTCTCTCAGCAACATAATCTGATTTACTATCTTCATGAGCCTGCCTATGTATTCTTTGATGTTTTTAGTATCATTCATCCTGAAAACCTCAAATTCTCCCCCAAGGGCTGAGGATTTATCTGCTTGGTTCTTTCACTGCCTTCAAACTCCGCATTTATCTTGTCCCATGCCTTTTTTCTAGTATTGCAAATCATGATTCTTGAGAAGATTGTGTCAGAAACAGATGCATGTATAGCTAAGAGAACCTTGAATTGCTTCGACTTCTCTTCACCATGCATTTTGATCTAGTTCATAATTGGGTTATCAGGAAATTGTGCCATCTGCATCTCTACTTTCACAATGTCCCACATATCAAGGGCTTGAAAGTAAGCTTTCATCTTTACTGCTCAAACAGAGTAGTTTTCGCCATTAAAAACTGAAAGTATTGGATTAATAAAACCGCTGGAAGCCATCTTCAGACATTGGTTTTTAGTTTGTTTTTAATGGAGGTAAAGGCTAGCTGATTTTCACTCATCAAAAACTAAAAGGCCCTTGGGTCAATAGGACTCGGACATCATGTCACAAATCAGAAATAACTATGGGGTATAAAATTGATTTTTACAGAAGTTATATTGGAATTCTTTACCATCTGCTTAAATAGGTAAAAGAAAAGAAAGAGACACAATTATACTCAACTACTGCATCTATATTCTACCTAGAATAACTAGGATCTGATCTAAATCTATGATTAGTCTAATCTGCACCTAACTGATATAGATAAAACAGTAACTTATTAGCTAACTTTGACTAAGAAACGTATCAACTAGCAGAAACTATATCTGCAGTTGCTTTGCAGTCTCTCTAAAAGTGGAAATATGTAGCTGACATCATTAGTATAGGGTGTTACATCCACAAAAGCTAATCCGGAAACTGAATATTTATTTTAATAGCTGCATCATGTCATTGATCTCGAGTTATGATTGTTTCTCTTAACTTTTTGAAGTTTTTTGCAGGTAATAGAAAACTTTGTCCAGCCAGCTTTCAAAATATTGCCAAATAAGGATACGAAGACTCCTATACAGGTGTTTATTGAGGAACACAAGGAGTTAGTTGTGAAAGGTGAGGAATGGATGAAAAACACAGCTTCATCTTGCACAGTTGTAGCTGCGCTAGTTGTAACAGTTGTGTTTGCAGCTGCTTTCACGGTACCTGGAGGCAACAATAATGATGGAACTCCAATTTTCCTGAATGACTTGTCTTTCATGGTCTTCACAGTAGCAAACGCATTGGCGTTATTCACTTCTACTGCTTCTATGCTGATGTTTCTGGGTATGCTCACATCTCGATACGCAAGAGAAGATTTTCTCATGGCCTTACCAATGAGACTGACTATAGGTCTAATAACTCTGTTCCTTTCCATAGCATTTATGCTTGCAGCCTTTAGTGCAGCACTGAACATAATTCTTGAACATAAATTAAGATGGGTTGCAGCTCCCATTACCCCGCTAGCTTGTATCCCAGTGACCTTATTTGCACTGCTGCAGTTTCCTCTGCTTGTTGAAATAGTTTCTTCAACAGTTGGTCCTAGCATCTTCCGTCAACAGAGCAAAGAAATTATCTGCTAGTTCACTCCCAGTATCGGTTTTCTTGTCAAATCAATGCATGTTATTCTTGGTACTTGTTTCTCTAAGGATGTGAACATCTTGTGGATTCAAGTTGTGTTCAATCCATTGTACTATGAACATAATCAAATCAAACTGAGTACTAATTACCAGAATTAACACTCGTGGCTTCTTCCCGGTACATCCATTGTCTCGCACGGAACAAAAACCTGGCTCGTTTCATCCCACTTTGCCTTTTTGGCTTGGGATCAATACTGCAAAAATTCAAAGCTCAGTTACTCTTTAACGCCCTTCATGAACTATTGAATCCAAGGTTCCTCGTTGCCACCCACCGGATATATCATCATCTTAGATATTGAAGGCTGAACTTGAAAGGGAGATCAGAATTATTAAATTAATTAACAGGCACTCACAGGCATCAGATTAATGTCATTACAAGTTTTCCTAGTTCCTATAAGCATTCCCAGGAGTGCCTGTTAAACTTAATTGAATAATGTTGCATTTCAAATTTAGTACTAAAAATCATTTTCTTACTAATATAAAAAGAATATTCTTATCAATTTTCTTGTTGGTCCTTCAGGAAGAGAGTATTTACTGAAAGCCAATCCAATCTAATAGAAAAATCTCCTCAACTGCAAGTGAAACTATATACACCCAACATATAAATTAAGCAATTAAACTTGGTCTCTTTAAAGAAAATTGACTTATTCAAAACTGATTTCTTTCCAAGGGACAATTTCCAACCATAGGACAGTGGATAACATTATTATCATCTTTTAGACAAGGATCACAATTTAATGGTGCTAAGAATATTGACAATCTAGAGACATTTATGTACAATTGTTTTAGTCTGATAACATTCATGAATGCCATATACAAAACATTAACAAAAGTTTCATGGAACAAGATGTTAATGGTGATTGAACCATGAAAAAAATTACTCATTGGTGGATTAAAAGCAGGAATCCATAAGAAGAAAACATTGATCAGAACAAATTACATAATGATTTTAGTAGTTGTAGGCTAGACACATAATTAATGTCTGCAATACTTTAATTAGGCAGTACCACCAAGGATTACCTTGAGCTTCTTGATTTGAGCATCATCAAGAAATATGGTTGCCTCAATCAAACCAGAATTTAAGTCATTGGCAAACAATGTAAAATCAAGAATATGGAGGCCAAGATCAGGGTCACTAAAACTAACACCAGCAGTTGCGTGTATGCCGCCGGCATTTACTTGGAAATGGAGCTACCCTTTTGGGAACCCCATAGCATCATTATTGGCAGAGGAGATGAAAGCGGCGGTGATGGATCCTGGCACGACAAAGAGGATTTCAGATGCCGCTGGATGCGTGTGCATTGGGAAAACACCTTTCGAAACCATGTCTAGTCGTGCTATGGAAATTCCAAGGCCATTTACACCAGGGAATTGCTAAACAAAAGTAACAGCATTGATGATGTTTGTTGTGTTACTTACATTGCCAAGTCCTTTGAACACAAAATTATCAACTGTGACTATTTCAGGGTTTCTACATGCATAACCGGAAGGGCATCCTGCACCTTTTAGCTTTGCAACACAGAAATCAGTTGCGTCAGAGTTGGTTGATGATAGCAAGATAACAAAGACGAAGAAGCGAGTTTGTGCGTGGAGCACTTTCCTTTTTGCTGCCTGGTATGGGGCACGGTTTCTTGTATAGGTCGTGCCTTTTTACATATAAACATGTACATAAACGAGATGTGACATGAATTTCGTGTCTGAAATGTTAGTGATTTTTAATTTGACAATTATTAATTATCATTTTTAATAAAATTAAGGTTAAAAATCAAATTTGATCTAAATTAAAAAAAATAAATAAATTTAATAGTCTCAGACTAAATGGGCTGAAGTTCAGTTAAGAAAATGAACTATAATCAGTGCAAGTCAGTTTTTTTTATAAAAGGGAAACAACTAGGACAAACTAAGGAACAAAACGGGGGAAATAGATCCCCGATAAATCCTCTAACAGGATCATGTGGCACCCGATGGGTGTAGTAGCAAAATAAGTAACTCCGTCTGTCAGCTGCCCAGCATAATTAGCAAGCCAATCGGCACATCTGTTGCTCTTTCGATAAACATGTCGATAAATAACAGTCCAGTTCCTAGTAAGAAGCAGATGAATGCTCTGAATGATGGGATTGAGAGTCCTGGATCATCGTTCTAAGGAACAGAGGATATCAAGCACCGCTTTTGAATCTATCTCCAGCTCCAAGCGTCGAAAACCCTGGGTCCTCGCAAGAGTAAGCCCCGTATAGACTCCCCATAGATCTGCTGTCGTCGCTGAGCACCATCCTAGCTTTTGAGCAAATCCCCCAAGCCATTGGCCGTCACTGTCTCGAAGAAGCTCGCCGGTAGTGGCCGAATGCGAGGATCGCTTGCTAGTACCATCAGTATTGAACTTGATCCACCTTGGAGGAGGCGAGCGCCATCCAATGAGTTGTTCCTGTCGCATGCTATAGCCTGCAGAGCCTGCGCATTGGTGCCATCCCGCTGAGGCTTGAATCTGACCTGCATAAGACAAAATAAGATGTTGAGGTAAGGAAGGCCAAGTAAAAGGACTATTAAAGAGGGTCCTGTTCCTCCATTGCTAGAGGAACCAACAAGTAATGCCAAAGAGGGTCAGCTAAGCGTGACCGCGGAGACGCAAGCTAGAGTGGAGATCATGCAGAATCCAGTCCCTAGACGGCATAATGAAAAAGTCAGATGAGACAAGGTGCGGAGGGTAGGAGCTCCAAATTTGGCAGGCTTTACTACAGTCACGCACAACATGCAGGGAGTATTCCTCGAGTCCACAATGGTAGCAGGCGCCCTCAGAGGTATATCGGATATGGACACGATGGTGATTAGTGGGTAACCGATCATGAGCTAGAAGCCAAAGGAAGGATCGAATTCATTGGAGGCTCGACCACTTCTATATTGTCGTCCAAACATCATGGGCCGCAGTCTTATCGTGCCCCATGCTTATGTTATACGTAGAAGCAACCGAAAAAAGCCCGTTGTCTGATCGGCCCCAAATCAACTTGTCCGGGCCGATGTCGGGGTTGGGAGGGAATGTGTTGGCTATCAACTGGCAAATAGACGTCAGGAGGTAGGGTTGGAACTCGTTCCATAGCTAAGTCCCATCAGAGTCCACAAAGATTCGTAGCGGGAGATGAGAACTGGACTCGGGGATCGGGTGAAGAGCATGGGAACGAAGAGGGCCGATACCCGCCAGCCAAGGGTCTAGCCAGAATCGAATTCAACTACCATCGCCAATCATCCAGTGAAGGCCTTGGCGAACTTGGTGCCACGTTGCCTTGATACTTTGCCATATCATAGAACCACCTGGGTCATCGAGGGAGGACGGGAGGTTGGAAACGTCAACGTGGTACTTGTCGGCGAGGACTTGCACCCATAAGGCGTTAGGTTTGGTAATCATCATCCATCCTAACTTCGTGAGAAAAGCATCATTGGTTTCACGAATGCGACAGAGGCCAAAGCCGAGGCCGAGGCCGAGAATGCCTAAGGCTTTTGGCTTGCAGACATCTTCCCATTTGACTAGGTGGATTTTCTTCAATCCATTGGAAGATCCCCAGACGAATTGGCGCATTAACTTTTCCAAGTCGTCACAGAGTTGGCAGGGAAGTCGGACTGTTTGCATGGTAAAGCTAGGAAGTGCCGCAATGACAGATTGGGCTAATGTAACGCGGCCTGCCAAGGATAACAGGTGGGCCAACTAGCCTGCTAGCCTGCGATGTACCTTATCAAGAATGTGTTGGTAAGTTCGCCGGTTAACGCGGTCATGCAGAAGGGGGACACCAAGGTACCGATCAAGGTCATTCGTCTGCAAAAAACCGAGGCTGCTGCTTAAGCTGTGGGTCAGCTGAGAAGAAATATTTTTGGAAAAGAAACATCTGGATTTGAATTGGCTGATGCGTTGTCTAGATGCCTCACAAAAAGTGTGTAGAACTTCCTTAATGACATTCACCTGCGCGAGGGAGGCTTCGGAAAAGAGAATAAGATCATCGGAAAAGAATAAGTGGGAAAGGGGGGGGGGGGCTTGTCAGCTAAGGCGGATAGGGACCCAGAGACTAGAGGAAACCGCGCGCGAGATGGCATGACCTAAATGTTCCATGCACAGCACAAAGAGGTAAGGAGAAAGAAGGTCGCCCTGACGAATGCCGCGAGAGATGTTAAACATGTCACTGAGGTCGCCATTCCATTGTACTTGGAGGGAGACACTGGTGACACACTTCATGATGAGACTGATCAACGAAGATGGGAGACCGAAGTCGATAAGAGTATCTTGGATGAACGCCCAAGAGAGCCGATCGTACGCCTTCTCCAGATCCACTTTTAACACCATAAACCCTGTTCGGCCAGTTTTGCGTTTCATGGTATGTATCACTTCCTGGGTGAGGATGATATTATCCGTAATCAGGCGACCAGGGACAAAGCTACATTGGGTCGGGACAACCAGTGCATCTAGGTGAGGTTTGAGTCTATGAACAATAATCTTCGTAATGGCTTTGTAAAGGATCGAGCATAAGGCGATGGGTCTGAATTGCGTAATGGAGGTGGGAGACGGAGTCTTAGGTATAAGAACCATGATGGTGCGATTAAGATCGGCCTCCCAAATCTCATTACGAAAAATGCGGTGGAGAAAGGAAGACATTGAGGGGCCGACAGTATCCCATTGGGATTGGTAAAAAAGTGCAGTAAACCCGTCAAACCCAAGGGCCTTGTTGGGGGCCATACTAAAGAACGAATTCTTAATTTCGTTGGGTCGTAGGGGCTGGCAAACAAGACCCTTCACCCCCAGAACAGCAAGGAATTGGTAACAAAGAGTATAAAGATTGTAGGAATTGAATTAACGCCACAAGTTAGAACTTACTTGAT
>JANITX010000001.1:19016841-19030630 GCA_027564395.1 Erythroxylum ulei
GGTTCATATGATTGTAGTTGTGATTCAAAGGAAATGAGTAATGGGTATTAAATAAAAGTGAATGCGAATTTGATATTATGAGAGCAAATAATGCTAAAAATAAGATTGTGCATAAGACATGAATGTGCTGATTCCAAACATTGAGTGTCCGAGGAGCTTATTCAATATGAGAACATTGAAGTGCTCCTTGTATGTGAATATGAAAGAAATATGTGTTTTCTTAACTTAATTGTTGAATGCTGGATCAAGGTCTGATGATGAATGTGAAAGTGATTGTGAATACGAAATCATGTGATGATTGAAAATATGTGAGTGTGATGCCTTCCATTACATGAATGCATAAAACATAAAGGCAGTTAAGACTGGAGTAGCCACCGAAAAAGAGCTTAAAGCTCAGAAAGTGTATAGGAGCCAAAGGCTCACTATGTAAAATGAGTCCGGTATCTACAATAGATACGGGACAATTATAAATGAGCCCTGAATCCACAATAGATACGAGACAGTTATAGGCACTCGATCACAAAAAAGTAACAAATTGAAAGTAAGTCTCATGTGCACTGCATATGCATGATATGAATGATTATAATGGTTTGAATGATTTCAGAATGTGATATGTGTTGAATATAAAATGTGAAATGACTGACCAAGTGTATGTGATTCAATATGATTATTAATGAAATGATGTGAATTATGTGAATATGTGAACTGTATGTGTTATGTGATTGAATGAGCCATTGAGGATGGTCGCTCGTTGAATTTACAAAAGTCATCCAAAATGTGCAATATTTTTTAGGCTCAGAAGAGTTCCCCATTAGGCTAACGGAAGTACAAACACTACATTTGAGTAAGAGAATAGAGGTCGAGATCAGTTTGCATCTGCATTTGTTTTCTTATTTTTGTATTAAATTGTGTATTCCTAAATTTCTGTATAATGCAAATTTGAATATTTTCGTATGTAATAACGTTCGACATAGGAAATGTTTTGCAAATGAGATTGATTAAAGTGTAATAATAATTGTGATTTCAAGATTTATATAATAAAATGTATGGGCTCAAATTTGATTATATATTTCCCAATATGTGTGTGATATTTTAAAAAATTTTGTACTAAGTTTCGAGTGTTTAACTATTCTAACATGCCGCCCTTATGGGGTACGCACTCGGACATCACACAGGATGTCGAGTAAGTGTGTTGCAAGAGTGGGGTGCTTCAATTTGGTATCAGAACCCAGAATTAGTATCTTACATGGACATTTTTCGAAAGATGTGTCAAGTTACATGCATTTTAGTCATATCATAACAGGCAGTAGCAATTGATCCCCAGTCTGAGTCGCATTTACATGGGTTATATGCATGAACATTCGTTAAGAGTTTAAGCTGTTAGAAGCACTGAGAAGAATGATGATCTGTCAGCATGTGAAGAAATGAAGGTTTATGGATATTTAGAAATGAGAAATAGTATCTGATTCTATATGATAGATAAAGATTCACTACAATTGTATATGTGATTGTATCATTGAATATGATATCAATATTGTACTATGATAGTATACCCTTGAATGTGATATAAATGTGAATGTATTGTCATAGATTATTTGAGGAAAATAGGGATGTAAGTAGAAATGAGGAGAATGAAGTGTACAAGCAGAATGTAATGAAAACATAAATTTGTTATGATCTTAAGAAGATGAATTTGGAATCGAAAAAGTTGTTTAATTAATGTGACAAGAGTTGTGATCCACCATAAGAAGATATTAGGGAAATTGAAACCAGAATTTCATACTTATTATGCCCTAATTTGTATCAATAACATTAATGCTAGTAGTCTTTAACTCATCACTTTACATCCTTCTCTTCCACCAAGTGAAATGGATTGCAGTTCCAATTGGCCTATTTGCTTGCTTTCCTGTGTCTGTTCTTATGCACGATGGTTTCTTCAACATTTGGTCCTAACATTTTTAGCCCATTAAGTAAATCAACAATTTACTAGTTTTTTTTTTCTCAAGTTATTGGTGTTCATGTTATCATATCTTTTGAATTGGCAAAATCTTAAAGCTGCAACTATGAGACATGTATTTTCCTTCCAACAATTGCATCCATCTCCATACGTACTTATGATGCGTAAATAATTAAATATGCAATCTCATGTCATATAGATTGATTTTATTATTATTTGAAGGCATTGACTTCCTCTACAAATTAATAACATTAAGATAACAAAAAACACATCAATTAAAACATACATTTTATAAAATATATTTATAATTAAATAGTCACATATTTAATTAATTAAAATTTTATTATACTTTACCAATCTAATAAATTAAATATAAAACACTATTATATTTCTTGTAATGAAATAAGATTAAACTAAATATAATATTAAACTAAATATTCATAATTCATATTAATAATTAATGTATTAATATTAAATAATATATATTTAGTTAATAGTAAATTATATTATAAAAATAGAAACAGAAAACAAAAATCACGCTTTATGATTTTTATAATTTTTGAAAACTGAAAGAAACTAAAACTAAAAACATAAACTAAAAACTCAAACAAATTAGTTTTCTTAATTGAATTTGAAAACTAAAAGTAAAAATGAAAATAAACAAACCCTTCTTTGTTTTAATAGTATCAATACTTGCAGCCTTTAGCTCATCACTTTTGCATCCTTCTCTTCCCAAAGTGAAATGGATTGCAGTTCGAATTGGCCTATTTGCTATTACAATTTCCCGTCCTAATGAAGATGGTTTATTCAACATTTAATCCTAGTAGTTTTTGTCCGTTACGTAAAGAAACAAATTTCCAGCTTTGTTTTTCAAGTTATTGATGTTCATGTGATTTTAACTTTTGGATTGGCAGAATCTTCAAGCTGCAACTAGGAGACATATGTATTCTCCTTCCAATAATTGCATCCATCTCTATTTTACTCTTATGTACAAAAGTTTATGGGCATAAGGCCTACACCTCATCAGCTATTTTTGCATACTCACACTAATAAGCATGACGATGTGATATTCGTAAATAGTCGATATAGAGAACTGCATGTATGTAAAATTAATACTTTAATATTATTTCTTAATAATTATCACTTACTAATATAAACATTGATTTCTAATAGGACCAAATACAAGAACGCATTCAGCAACAGTCTCAATACAAACAAGCTGTTGATGAGAGTCAGATGTATCTTGATGTAGTGGGTGGTAGGGACCGTCATGGAAGGATCTTCGGAATAGGTTCATTTGCGAACACATGTTATTCGCAATCCCACGTCCAATACAGCAACATCTAGTAGACGGTTGCAAACTAATCAAGTTAATCGGCTTTAGACCACAGTGGACACATTGATGAACTACATAGCTCAGCTGAGACCTGAGGTGGATGAGTTAAAGGTGAGGGGTAGTAGCACCTCAGAGCAGCAGTTACCAGGAAATTAGGATTGTTGTAGTTATTTGGTTTGAATTACAAAGACTTATTATATACACTATAATGTTTTCATTATTAATCAAGATAATTTTAATTTTATATCATCAATTAACTTTCTGTTTAAACAAATTAAATATATAAACAAATGAAAAGATTATGCACAGATAATTTATGACTGTTGAAATTATGCATTAGTCATAAGATCATGAAATAAAATTTAATGTAGGAATTTTTTTAAAAAAATTTAATTTACTTTACCAACAGAAAAACAAAATTACATCGGTAAAATCCATTATATTTACCGACAAAAAACATAAACCGTCGGTAAAATCCATATTTATCGACAGTTACTCTTCGTTCCGTCGGTAATATTACAAACTGTCATGATTTTCTGAACTAAGGTTTACCGACGGCTAACCATAACCATCAAAATATCACTGACGGTATTATATTACCGTCGGTGAATATTACGGCAAAATACTTATGTCCGTAGGTAATTTTACCAACGGTTTACTGCAAATCTGTTCGTAAATTTACTTACTGCAAATTTTTCGGTAAGTTTATAGACGATTACAAGTAATCATCGGTAAATTTACCGACAGACCCATAATAAATATGTCAGCAAATTTATCTACGACCGTTTTAACGACTTCTTTGTCTGTCGGTTATTTCCATCACTAATTAATATTTCCGACAAAATGCAAGCGTATTCCACTGGTAAATTCTGTTGTTAAACAAGGTTTTTCTTGTAATGAATATTAATTCAATTTAAATAAAAAAAGGACCCAGTAGGCAAATCCAAGGAAAAACTCAAAATTGCGCCTTTAAATGACCATATCAAAGCCGTCACCATGGCTTAATTAATCTAGGACTTGCATACTACTCTCAAGTAGTCAAGTTCCTCATTTTCTTCGGACAGCACATGTACAGTTCTACTCGCAAAATGATGAATAAAAAAACCTTAAATTAGGCTTTCACATGTTAAGCATTCAACATTCTTGCCTCCAAAAAGTAGAAGCTAGCCTTATGATCACTCCCCTTCGTCTCCATACTCTATAGCACTCCTCTTCTCCGTAACCTTTTCTTGTTTTCTTTTCTCGCGCTTTCAATTTTCAAACAGGCTCCCTATATATAGCGATGACAGCCCTGGAGAATCTTGCAATTGAATTTAGTAGGTCAATTATATCTATCCAAAAATAAAGTTAGACTAATCTAACTGCCTATGAAATTTGCAATTTGGCAATTCTACTAGTCCTCATCTCCAATACCTTTTTTTTTTAATTCATCACAAAAGCCATCAAAGTAATTTTTTTACAGGGATAATAGATCTAATTCGTTGTCCTTTACGAGGGATCAAAACTCAAATAAAAATAAGTGGTATTCATGAGAGCCATGACTACATCTATTACGTTATTGATTATCCAAATAGAAAAAAATAGATTAGATATTGGACCTTAATACTCCATTTATAGATCCTATTTGTATGTTGAGTAATACGGGGTCGATATCTTGCACTACCATGCCCTGATTCCAAAATCTCATCTCTTTGTACTTGTGACCAATTTATAGTTCATTAAATCTACTAATACTAATTAAGGATTCCAGAAACTGCGTAAGTAATTTATGGTTCTGACTATATGTCACGACTTGAACTAATTGACACGTGAAATTCAAAAGTTAAAGTTCTCATATCTCATGTAAGTCTAACTATTAATAATAAAAATAAATATAAATTTCAAAAAATAAATAACAATATGGACTGCATAAGTACAAACACAATAATATTAACATAGTAGGTGGAAACTTTGAATAAGATGCAGGGTCATCAATGGTTGCACCAAGAATATTCAAAAGAGAAATAACTATAGGTTTTGAGTTCAAATTAGATTCCACTTAGCTTCATTGACAGGGAGAATATTATCTTAGAAAAAATCCATGTCTTAATCAGTAGGAAAAGCCAAATTCTTAGACCGTAGCAATAAATGAATTAAACAAAATAAAATGCGGCTTAGTTGATAAACCATAAAATCTTGTGTATATATTTCCTTCAGCCAAAGAAGATATGTCATTTAGTTGAAACACTCAAATAATTATATACTATGAGCTCTAGAATGCAGTGCCATAATCTCATCTTATACGTGCCTTCCCTACTTATTAATCGATGTAGATCATAAGGTTGATACATAAGAATTTTTCAGTACTTTGATTAAAAGGACCAGATTGGATACGTAGAGATTATCAACATCAAAGCAGAAGATATACCATATTCCATGACAACATACCATTCCAAATCATAAGTTGCCCGTGAGAAATAGACCACATGCCTCTGAATGCGTTCTCTTTGTCCACATTACTCTTCCCCGATGAGATGTACTTCACTTTTTACCTAATCCTTAATTAAACCACAAAGTGAAACCAAATTATCTCTCTCTTTCTTGTTTCCGTTACACTCAAAACACATGGTTTATTCAGCTATTTAAAACATTTTTTTTTCTGAACTATGGAGTTGTCACACCTTTCGATTTGCATGATCGGTGGCTTGCAAAAAAGAAAGAAAAAAAAGGAAGAAGGAAGAACAAGAAGAAAAGGTAGTCGCAATCAAATTTGTCCTGTACAACCATTTACAACTTACTGACAGAATCAAATCAAGATTCGCATATTTTGCAATATTTATATAATTACTGAAAATGAGGTCTAAAATGTTTAGTCACTTAATTGTTGATGTTTCTGTTTCAATGATTGAGTAATTTCAGTAAGCATTTAAATACATTAATTACTCCTGAATAATACTCCCTCCTATTCAAAATAAATGTCGTTTTAGAGAAATGTACACTTATTAAGAAAACTAATGAAATTATAGATATACCCTTATTAATACTTCCATAAAATTACCTCGTGATCCCATGAAGTTATAAATGGTTGATAAGAGAATGAGGTTATTAATGCATTTAGAGTTTCCATGTTTCAACTTTTAGAGTTTTAATGTATTTAAGCACTGCAACTCTTTATCTTCGTTTCTACGGTTTATATGGGCGTCCCTTCATTTTCACCATTCATGATTATTCGTTTTTTTTAAAGCAGATTTGTCAACAGAGATTAAGTGTAGAGCTATTATATTTAAATAAATAAATAAATGTTGTTGAGAACTGAAACGTTTTGAAACAAAATAAAAAGAAACATAATGAATTGTATTGAAAAGGTAATTTGCAATAATTAGCATGTGAGAGAAATTGCATATTAAATTGCCTTGAAATTGTGATCTGTGTAATTAAGATGTGAAAGAAATTAAAGGGTAATTTTGGAAATAAAATTATAAACACGCATACAAAATCATAAAAGACACTTATTTTGAATAATTAAAATGTATCTAAAACAACAGTTATTTTGAATATGAGGGAGTACATATTAAGAGTAAGGACTGGTAGAGACTACAAGAAGCATAAAATTTTGGAAATCAAGTATTCATTGGGTTTTGATGTGAAATAAAATTATGAGAAGTAAAGTTGATAAGATTCGATGAAAAATAAAAAAAGGGTTCAAACAAAAAGAAAGCAGAAGGGAATCTTGTCTTGGGATTCAATACATGGGAAAGAAAGTATTCAATCAACTAAAATTATTCTTCTTTTTCATGGCACTGAAAAGCACACCTTTTACAGACAAATTGAGCTATTATTCAATACAATTATGTCTTGTTTCTTTCTACAGGCAATATCCTTTTGTCACCAAATCTTTTGGACCAAAACTGCATGCTTGAATTATAATATTTTGAACATGCAAGAAACTAAAGCCAAGTGTTTTGAGAGAATTGAATTCATCCATGTTATAGCCGTTACCACAAATTACATAAGCGCCTTAAATATGAACTACACTTCCACCATTATTGGTATTTGTTTGCCCTCAGTTTTGGCAACTTTTACCATATACCTTGCTCTTCTCCTTTTGTCCAAAAGTAGGTACAAGCGCACTTGGATCAAAAATTTGAGATGGATTGTAAACTTTATGAGACTCGCAATTGCTCAATCATGAACTCCATGATCACTATCTTTATGTGCTGAGTTGGACCTATTTTTTAGTCCCTCTGTCACATAATATATAAGTGGTAGTTGAGTTCTTTCTCTCCCACCACGAAGGTTTGATGCCACAGTAGTCTATACCAGTATTGCAGCTGCATAAAACTAACTAAAGAAATAATATCTCTAGAGCCCGACATACGGTTATACCAAAAAGAAGAGTGATTGCTGCAATGACACGTGAGGTGGTGAACAGAGAAGCCACTCCCACCAAGAAGAAAATCAACAAAGGAGCATGGACAACAGAAGAAGATAGAAAATTGGCTGAGGTAATTGCTGTTCAGGGTGCAAAAAGGTGGAGAACTGTTGCAGCAAAAGCAGGTACTTAGTTTAAGATCATACGTATTCTGGTATCGGATGGAAGTAGAAATCAGCTCTTTTTGATTGAATTAAACTTTGAATGTGTTGAGCGGCCTTGCAGGTCTTAACAGATGTGGTAAGAGTTGCAGGCTAAGATGGTTAAATTATTTGCGGCCTAATATCAGGAGGGGCAATATCTCAGACCAAGAAGAGGACTTGATACTAAGGCTTCATAAACTACTAGGGAACCGGTAATTTGATCATCCAACTGGGTACATTCATACATAAGCTCTTAGTCCCCTGTTAGTTTTGTTCAGCCACTTGAGTGTTGTGTCCGCTGTCCAACCGTCAGCAAGTTTTGGTTCTTGACTAGTTCTAGTATGAATCCTGTTGGGTCTTTTATTTTCATATTATAGGTGGTCGTTGATCGCTGGAAGATTACCAGGAAGAACAGACAACGAGATCAAGAACTATTGGAATTCTCATTTGAGCAAGAAAATAAAACAAGCAAAGGAGCAAAGTGGAGCTTCGAACAGAGAACACTCGGAAGCTGAAAAGACGACAGTAGAGAAGGTCCATGTGGAGAAGAGGGAAGATAACATCAACCCATCTAAGAATGGAACTGAAGGCGTCATGAATATCGGCTTTAATATAGATGATCTCTTTGATTTCTCCAATGAAGATCCTTTCTGGGTGAGTGAGTTTGGGTTATGTTAGAGGAGATAGCCATTTAGCGTAGGTAAGCCATAATCTTCCTTTTCCTAGTCTCATGTTTTATGCAGTAACCTGTGTTATATATACATGAACTAGGGAATAAAGAGGACAAAAATCCTCAATTTAAGTATTCTTTTTGTGCGTTTTAATTTATTTGTTTATTTTGCCAATACTACTTAATGTTCACAGGATGTAGAGTCAATGGAATTGGCAGCCCTTAACTAGAGACTGAAAAAAAACCAACTCAGACGGTAAATATAGGATTGTCCCCGAAGAACTTTCAGATATATTGGCACATGGAATTAGAAAGATAAGGAACAAAGCACGTGCATCTTAAATTTCACATGTGGATATGATCAGCTAACTGATGGAAATGGTGTATGCAGGAAGAATATCGTGCCCTTTATATAATCCTTGAGACCCAGACAACGTAGTTATGCAACATTCTCTTTAGACTGTTGATGATAATTAAGGAGTTGGCATTTAAGATGTTATTGAAACAAAAACAATCGTACATTCTCCTATATATCATGACAAAGAACAATAGTACATTGTTATATTGAAAGTCATGAATTGATTAGAAAACTAGTACAATGTTCATTTCCTCTTCACCTTGTCAGTGAAATGTGGGACTCCCTACCTCAATTTGTCTTGGCATGTAACGTTTACCACTTCCAGTTTACTAATTTCGCTATCAATACTTTCATTTAGTCCTTTACTCACTTGTATTGTACAAAGAATAAAAATCACAGTCAAACAAAATTTGAATTGGATCTCAACGAATTCTCCAACTATCAAACTAGCCAAGATAGACATGTTGGTACACAATCTCTGGCAGTCCCATAAGCTTAATTATACCCCTATTCAAACTATAGGACATTTCATATAGATAAGAACAACAATATTAAGCTCAAAAAAGCTCAAAAAGCATAAATTTTTAGTCAATAAATTGCTCATACTGGGCAGTGTTTTTGCTTTGCCAAAAAAAAAAATCATATTCCAATGGTATCTGATGAGAATCAATTTTGTGTTAAATTATAAATAAATGTATTTAAGACACGGAAGTAGGTTTCACATATCTGGAGTTGTTTAGATTGAAAAAATCAATTACCATAAGAAAATTTTAGTTGATTTAGCATAATCCTATATAATAATCAATGTTAGAAAACATGTAAATGATAATCATTTTACAATTTATAATGCATTGAACTAAAATTGCTAGTAGAAGACAAAGCTTGATAAACTAGAGTCCAAACGGGAACAAGATGACCATTAAGCATTGTAGTAAAAGTCTTTAAGATAGTCTTGGAATCAATTTTGTACCTATAAGTTGATAATATATTTTTCTGAATATTTTTCAGTAATACATCATTTACTTGAACAAGTTATGAGTACTATTTGTAGGGGGAGACATGGATTCATGCATCATATGCACGATAAAGCAACACAATTGTCAAATCTAAATTCCGATCCCATGACCTCCCAAAAAGCCAGAATCTCAAGTGCATGCATAAACAAATTATATGAACATGGTATATTTGATTCTCCTCCTTTCTTGATTCTTCTTCTTGTTTGGGTTGTTGCAAACATCAAACCCTTCCTTCATCAGTCAAGAACATGCAAAGATGAAGAAGAAACAATATGTAAGGGTAGTTAGAGCATCAAACTAGATGAGTTCAAGTAGATGCTCTAATAGAGAGAAAGAACAAAAATATATTGCATGCAACAATTGCATAAATTGCATGAACAAGGCTCAAGACACTTTTCTCTTACTCTAGAACTCTTCTAGACACCTTACTCTCTCACTTGAGTGTGTTTGTGACTAGTTAGCTCTTTTGTACATAAATGAAGAACTCATTTATGTACACCTATCGAGTCTTTGATCACGATTGTGACCTATGAGTCTCGATTGCGGCCTACTTAATTGACAGTCTCACCTTCAGTCACGGTCGTGACCTACTTAAAAATAGTCATACACACTTTATTTTTTATCCGATCTTTTATGCGTGTGACCCTTAAGTTCTCAGTTATTTTGGATCCGAGCAAATCATGGATGGTTTCATGCCACTTGAATTAACTATCAATTCAATCAAATCATGAAGGGTCTCATGATGCCAATTTATTGGAATATAAGTGGATTAACATATAAACTCTTTGATAGTTAATTATCCAACTTACAAACCTTTTCGTAGAAAATTACCATGCATTTTGTCCTTTCACCATATTATACCCCCTTAGCTCGGAGTATGGGCTATGTGTCAACTATCACTAGACTGACTACGTCATATCTAGTCCAAGTAATGTTAGTTTTTGTCTTGGGATCTCATTACTCTATGTGTCATTGAAGAATCTTTTTATGACACATAACTACTCTGGCCAAAGACTCTTGAGTAATGATCCCGACAAGAAGCTGTGGGTATCATCTCCGTCTATCAAGAGTGGTGAATGCTTTATTGGCCACCCAATTACCTTTGAATGCCAATAGTTGTATCCAATCACCACCACCCTATGAGCGACCTCATCTTGAGGCAACAAGGACTGATATCAAAGCACAGGACCAGTATCTAAGATATCCTTGAGTACCTCAAGTCTAAGGATATTTGCACCCTTGCTATAATAAGATTAATCATTGACATTTGATAGATCATCCATATGATAGTCTCTTAGTGGCATATTCGATGTACTTACAACTCTTAGTAAGCATTCACATGTTAACTATAAACATCTCATGCTTAAAGTTTGTTTGATCCACTGCTTGATCAAATCAATAAGTATAACATGTGCTAGTCTATCCGAAATAATAATGTCCTGTCTTATTAATCCTATAACTAGGGATAATTTAGATACTAACATAATTGCACATGATAGGAATCTCATTATCACGATCTCATCATGACTTCCTTTATGCTATATTTTGAATCATGGACTTCATTGATTCAATTTAAGATCAACATCAATTCATAAATAAACGAACATCAAACTAATGAAAATTTACCTTTTTCTTTATTAATCAAAATAAAGTTTGTAAAAAAGTGCTAAAGGTGAAAAAAATAAAAATAAAAAAATTAAAAGTGCTAAAGGTGATTGCCTTTAGAGCACTACTCTAACACTATTGTTGTCCAATTAAAAAATTTTAAAGTAAATTCCACGAGATGGAATCCAAAAACCTGGTACCTCAAGTTCACTGCAGAAAGTGAGTAGGCTACTCAAGTAAGAAAAGGTTAAGAATGGATGGATCCTAAACTTATAAATTGCAAGTAAATTTTTTGCTTTCATTTGACATCTCCACAATCATAATCTCTATATCTATCAAGAAATAAAAGAGCACTGGATGGCAAGAAACAACTTCATATAAGCAACACTCATAGAAGTTAGAAAGGCATGTGAAGGAAGAAAAGAACACGATAAGAACTTGGATGAAGCAGTTGCATTGGCACCATTTATGACAAATAAATCATATGAAATGCTAAAACTAATCACAAATGAAAGCATTCACTATCTAAATTGTTACTCAATTGGCACTATCCATTAAAAAATGTTAACCCCATGTTATAGAACAAGCATAGTTTACTAGCAATTTACCATCAATACTAAAATTACGCAAAGTTAGAAAAATAACATCAAATTCAAGATGTCGGACTAATGTATAATAAAGTCAAATACAGCTTAGCATTTATAGAGGTTAGAGCGACTTAGTAATTGAAAGCTAACTTAATCCAGTCTAAACTCTGATTCAAGATTTAGGAAGACAATGGAAACAGTTTATGAATACTCAAAGGGACCCTTTCTCCTGAATGGGGAAACATGAAAATAAATCATAATTTGACAAATTATGAATCTGACTCATTCTTAAACTTCTTTGTCTGAAGTGCATATTCATCTTCATCAGTGGTGGAAACTAGTAATTAGCAACATTATATGAGTGAAAAACATAGAAATGGTGAATACCACCAAAAATAGAGAGAATTTACTTTTATGCATAAGAAGTATTTCTCAACAACATAAGTGATATAGACGGTGATGTAAAGTTTATAAAGAAAGGAAAAATTTTCCTCTAAATCAATCTTATATTTAAAAATAAATAATTAAATAATAAAAATAATTTGTTAAACCAAAATCAGAGCATCAACATTTACATAAAAAAATCAATTATCAATTCATTAGGGTTACAAAAGTTCTAGACTATTGAATAGGATAGAAACCAAAATCATAGATTTGCTACCACTCCCTGTGAAGTTGCCATTGTAAGAAGTTAATAACCTTAACAAATTTATCATTTCTAGTTATCTGCAAAGCATAATAGACAATGTACACATGTGATCATCACTCAATAGACCAAAATGCAATACTAAAGAAAGATTCCAATTTCGGGAAAAAGTAAATTAGAAAAATAAGGATAAAATGTATCTACAATAATGCTAAGTAAAAAGAAAATCTATAGTGCATTTGGGAAAAGCTTGGTGTTGAAGCACAAAGATTAACTCCCTGAGACTCTTGGTCATCAACAAATGAATCTAACTCTTACCATCTTATAAAAGTATAATGTCTTAAACAAGAAAAAAAAAAAAGGAAAGCCATGCCATTAACTTGGTCCCTTGTCTTAAGAGTTTCAATAAGCCACAAGATAATCAACCATTAACCTTTACAATCTCATAACATAGAGATGATACAATGAATCCAGATCATATCTCCAGTAAGAATCCTAACACCCATTTGAATAAGATTCAAGTATTTATACCAACAAATTTCTTTCATCCAAGATTTTCTAATTGATTGCTCTAAATTAGGTTTAACCTATATTAAACAACCATTTAGCATCATATTTAATCTCCAAAAGAAAGGTGGCAAAAAAAAGAAAAAGAAGAAAGAATTCATAGCCAAGTGATCTTTACTAACTAACAAGAGTAAAAACCCCCATTTGAAACCCCAGAATGGTTGTCACGACCTAAAACGGGCAAGTGACCGACACGTGGGACTCGAGGTTCGAAATCTCATATCACAAAATAAATTCAAACCCTAAGAATGCAGTAAGTCCATACAACATAATAATAATAGTGCGCATCAGAAAGAAGTTTTTACAACTTATGAAATCCTATCACTACAGATGCTACAACATAAGATAAATGAAAATAAAGAAAGAACATACACAAACATAGGTAGGCAGTAGTATGCACGTCATAGGAGTCATTGTTGCGAAGTCGGTGGTAGCTGACCTATAAATAATATAGTGAGGGGAGTCCGATCTCGTTGAATAAGCTCACACTATC
>JANITX010000001.1:19044410-19063343 GCA_027564395.1 Erythroxylum ulei
TTTGCCTCAAATTTAGATCTTTATATTGAAATATACACTTTAGACTCTTATGATTTGTAAAAATCTCACATGTCTCACCATACAAGTAATTTCGCCAAATCTTTAAGGCAAAGATTACTACTGCCATCTCTAAATCATGCGTAGGATAATTTTGTTCGTATTTCTTTAGTTGCCTAGAAGCATAAGCAATCACCCTACCATTTTGCACCAATACACACCTAAGGTTAACTCTCGAAGCGTCACAGTACAATTGAAATCCTCCACCTTCCATTGGTAAAGTTAATATTGGAGCAGAAGTTAAACACTCCTTCAATTTTTGAAATCTCTCTTTGCAAACATCGAACCAAATAAATTGGACATTCTTTTACGTCAATCAGGTTAACGGGGCTACTACCTTAGAAAAGATTTGAACAAATCTTCGATAGTAACCTACTAACTAGTTAAAACTTCGTACTTATGTCACGGTCCTTGGTTGTTCCCAATTCATCACAGCTTCTACCTTCTTCGGATCCACTTGTATTCCACTTTAAACATGTCTTAAGAATGCAACACTCTCAAGTTAGAATTCACATTTTGAGAACTTGGCATACAGTTGATGCTCTTAAAGTGTGTGCAATACCAATCTTAAGTGTTTGGCATGTTTCTTATCTATCTGCGAATACATTAAAATGTCATCAATAAATACAATCACAAACCTATCCAAGAACGGCTTGAATACTCTATTCATTAGATCTATGAAAGTTGCTGGACCATTTGTAAGGCCAAAAGACATTACTAAAAACTCATAATGGTCATATCGAGACCTAAAAACAGTCTTAAATACATCATCTTCTCTGGTCCTTAGCTGATGGTATCCCGATCATAGATCAATCTTAGAAAAGTACTTAGCACTTTGAAGTTGGTCAAACAAATCATTGATTAGAGGTAGTGGATACTTGTTATGAATAGTCACCTTATTTAACTGTCGATAATCAATACACAATTGGAGAAAACCATCCTTTTTCTTCACAAACAATAACGGTGCAACCCAAAGCAAAGCGTTAGGTCTGATAAAACCTTATCTAATAGATCTTGTAACTACTTCTTTAATTCCTTTAATTCTACAGGTTTCATTCTGTATGGTGGTATAAAAACCAAAGTCGTGTCAGGTACTACACCAATATAAAATTTCAAACTGTTGGAACGCTTTGGAGACTTATGCCCTCTACAATTAAATCCCTGACTGAGGCCAAAAATCCTTGGCATACTTGTCTAAACATCCTGTTGTCCACTACTACTGAAATTATATTGGAAGGGGTAGTTTTTCTATCCCTCTTAAAGATAAACTCTACGTCCCCTAAAATCTTAAACATCACTTCCTTCTCTCTACATTCCAAGGTAGCATAATGATGGGATAACCAGTACATTCTTAATATTACATCAAAATCTATAAATGGCAATACCATAAGATTCACTACCAATCTCCTACCATTAATCTCCATGGGACATGAGTAGTAGATCAAATTTACCTCTATGGTATCAATCAGAGATGTAGATACTAACTGAGGTTCATCCATCCTATCTAGTGCTATTTCTAACCTCATAGCAAAGTTGGGTGACATAAAAAAATGAGTCGCTCCTGAATCTATCAAAATCATAGCTTTTAATCGACAGATGAGAATGATACTTGATACCAATGCATTGGAAGCCTGTGCATCTTGAGGGGTGAGAGTGAGCGCCCTAGCCTGACCACAGCCTACCCGTTGAGAGCTAGACGATTGTCCCAGCCTGCAGCCTCCAGATCTACCTCCCAACTATCTCCCTCTAAATCCTCGCCCCTGCTGACCACCAAACTGTGATCCTCCTGGTGGCTGTTGAAATAGTGGTTGTGCCACACTAGAAGAGGACTACTGATATCCTATCACAGGGTAATATCTGATCAAATGCCCATACTGGCCACATCTGTAGCAAACTCCTAGTGGTATGTGACATGAACCCTGATGCACTCTACCATACTATTGACAAATGAAAGAAGTTGAGCCTGAACTATTGCTTTCTGAGCTCTGCCCGCTACTGCTACTACCTGCACTAGGCGTGAATATAAATCCTCCTAAATGTCTACGACTAGATCTCACCTTGCCATGAGCTCGAGCAGCTCTGTTGAGAACTCCCACTTTGACTGAACCCTGGAGAATTGCCGCTGTTGTCATTGCTGAAAACTAGAGGATCCTATGGAGTGCCTCTTACTCTGCTCACCCGTAGACAAGTTACCTTACTCCACCAGAATCCTCTCTAACTGCTTGGCCATATCCACTAAAGTAGAGAACTTCTCTCGATAGCTCATAGTCATGCTGATGAAAAGAGTTCCCAGCCTTAACACATATTGGTTGTTCTTCCTCAGCTCATCTGAACCAATCTCTGGGGCATAACGACTCAAGCGAATAAAGCCCGTGATGTACTCATCCACTGTCCTATCTCCACGGCATAGGTTCAGAAACTCTGATCTGAGCGTGTCATGAGTTGCAAAAGAGAGGAAGTAGTCCACAAATCTCTCTCTAAACTATGACCAAGTCACTATACCCAAATATGGAAGGATATGATCTTGGTACCAATCCTTGGCCATCCATTACAGAAACATCTCTACCAGACCCACCAGCTATGTATCAAAACAATACAACCTCCTTCCTTGCATCTCTACGTCATCGAGAAAATCAATAGCCTCTCATGGTCTAGTTTCATCGAACTCTATTAGACGAAACCTTGTATATGCCATAGATAATTGCATATTCGACCTCTCTTGTTCTGGGACTACCACTGGGGGAGTTGGCTGCTGACTATTGCTACTGCATCATCATTATTGAGTCTTAAAACATAGCATTGTTAGCCTCTATTCCTATTAGGAATGCCTGCATATCAAACGTAGATGCCCTAGGAACTCCTTGCGACACTTCCGGCGCCTCAATAGGGACCTTTTATGTCTGGGCCATTCTGCGCCTACCGTGCCTTCCAGTTGAAGCGGAAGGTTAGATGTCTCATCATGAGCTGAGACTTCATTGTGACGAGCATTTCTATTTATGCTAAAATTGAAAACAAAAGAATGACCAGTACCACTAGTAAGAATATGAACGTATTTTGTAAGAAGTTACTTTAAAAAGGTGACAAACAAAAGAACATCTTAGGCCGTAAATCTGTAACCTAGGCTCTGATACCAAATTTGTCACAACTCGAAACGAGCACATGACCTACACATAGGACCTGAGGTTCAAAACCCCAGATCACACGTAAGCCTACCACTAGTGACAAAATAAATTCAAACCCCAAGAATGCAACAAGTTTATACAATACAATAACAATAGTGTGCGTCAAAAAGAAGTTTTTACAATTCACGAAATCCTGTCACTACAGAGGCTACAATATAAGATAAATGAAAATAAAGAAAGAGTATAAACAAATGTAGGTAAGTCGTAACGGAAATGTCACAGGAGTCACTACTGTGAAGTTGATGGTAACTGAGCTAAAAAAATAAAGTTTAGGGGAGTTAGACCTTGCTGAGTAACCTCACACTGTCTTACAATTCCCAATGCTATGCGCACAGTCATGCATGAATATCAAAATACATACACATCATGCTATACATCCAATCACATTAGCAACACAAATAAATTGTGGGGAAGAATATTTGTAAGACCTTAATCTCCAAGGGTAAGCCCTCACAACTCTAAACCTTGAATAGCAGCGGGGAGCTGTGCATCACCAACGGCCCAGCCATGCACCTATACTCATGTAGTCATAAGGCTTTGTTAATCTAAAGGGGCTGCGGGGAGCCAAGCATTACCAACAGACTAGGCCTCGCTTAAAGCGTCCAAAGTCATAAGCATCACAAATAAGGGTTCGATTGGGAGCCAAGCATCAATAAAAATCGTCCTATAATATATCTCAATATCATAAACAAAACAACCCTCATATTCATAACTAGTGTGCATCTGGTCCTGATGCATACCCATCAGGTGGTGCATCCTATAGAGCTTTTCTTCCCTACAATCGAACATAGCAATACGTATCAAATTATTAAGCTTGCAATTTATTAAGTAAACATTCAGTTATGCAATGACCAATGCATGTATGCAATACCTAACCTAACATATCCCACTCAGTTAATTCGATATAAAGGCTTATACTAAAGTGGATACACATTACTGTATATACGCGTTTATTATATAAATATATAGTATCCATCCATATATATATAAATACACATGCATATGAATGTGGTTATGCATTGCCACATGCTGTCATCTATACCAGTATTGAACAATATTCGTTTGTTGGTGCAACTATGGTAATCGTAATTCGATATGAACTTACCTAGTAACCGAACTCGCTCGTCAAAACCTTCAGATGGGATCCCACTCCTACTATACCTAGTAAATCAAAAGCAAAATATCTCAATTAGTGATAATTAGGAGTTATTGGGCTCAAATAACAATTTAGGTATCATTTGAATTGCCTAAGCAATCCATTTATGAAATTCAGAAATTTCTCTTATTCTCGCCTAAACGTTACTTGATTTTTAATTCGCAAACCATTGAAAATCTCAATATAATTCTTTAGAGAAAAATGATCCATATAATTTTAGAATGTTTATATTTATAACACAAGTGACCAAATTGGTCACTGAAACAATACCTCCAACGATCGAAATATTCCTTCGGTCTTTTGAATATTCCCTCCGATCAGTAGAAAATATTTAATCTTAGAATTTAATGATTTTTATACCCAATGAAAACTCTTGATGAGTAGAACAAATTTTTCCAAAGCAACATACTCAGATTTTGAACTGATTTGAACGAATTGAAGAAAAACAAGCTAAAATTGTAACCTCTTTTTCCGTCAATCGGTGGCAATCCGAGCAGCAGCTGGCAACTAGGCCATGGTATTTTTGTTCCTGACATCAAGATGAGTCGAATGATGGTGGTGGTAACTGGCAATAACCACGAGAAGTGATGGATTGATGATTGACATTTTTTGTCAGTTTTTCTACTCGATTTTTTAGACGATACCGGCTGAAATGGGTATGGTTGTGACGACCTTGTTGAGAAGGAGAGATTGATATATATCACTAACAGATGGTGAAGAATGGTTAAAGAGAGGTAATTCGTGAATAGTAGCTTTTGAGGGGTTAAAATGAAAATATGAGAAAATTGGAAAAAAGAAAAAGTTGTCTCTTATATATATAGCATACGGGATGTTACAATGGTTGTCATCACCATATTAACAAATATCAAACTTTTTGCATCTATTTTCACATAAAGAACAAAAGAAGATCACACCTTGAAATTATTTTGCTCAAGTATAGGAGCATTATCAGTAACCTTAAGTTAAACAACCACTGCATCAAATAAAACCACAATTATAATCTTAGACAAAATCTATAAATACCCAAATAAAATATCATCTTAATTTATTAAATAAGTGCAAAGTTGTCATCTTTACCAACAAAACTCAGCAACTTAGTAGCCATTGTTAACTCAAATGAAACAAGGCCAAACAAGAGAACCCAATTATATGGCCTAAATGATAAACAGTTGGTTGCTAAGATAAGATGTTGTTTTTAAGGAGCTAATGAGTGGTGGCTTAGGTTGCGGAATAGGACACGGAGGATTTTACATCTAAGTCTATTATTTAGAAATGGAATGACTTTTAAGTTTATTGGATTTCAACGATTAAGATGAAAAAAAAATGTTATGAATAAAACCATTTTTTCTTGTCAAATTTATATGTGAATAAGGACTCTCCAATCTTTCACCCAAAAAGATAAAAGGGATTGGAACCCACTCTTTAAATTATTACAAACTCAATTCCTAACTCATCATGTAGAATAAGTGCTTAAACTTTGACAAATACAAACTAGTAGTTGTGATTATTTAAGAAAAGAAAGGTTCGAGAAGATATACTAAGATGACACACTTTAATACTATGGTCTTTTGTTACTTGAACTAACAACTCAAAAGCACAAGTGAGTTGAATAGTCAATTAAGCACGAGTGAGTTGAATAGTCAATTAAATTTATTTAATGCCTCAACTATGTTAATAATAACCCAAAATGAAAGATAAACCATGAATTTATTTTTGCAAAAAGTTCCATATGTCATGTGTACACTTTTGAATATATAACTTTCTTGATTTTATTTATCTAATCAACCCTACCTCTTTAGCTCTGGAATGAATGAGTGACAATTTATATATTAACATAAAAGTTGATCTTTAAAGCTTTTCATTTTAAAAGCTCAAGTTGTGATTTATTAAACATCACACATTTTCTTCACCTAATCCACTAAGCATAGCTCCTCTAACCATATGTGATGAAATATAAATTTCATTTCTTTAACAATATTCTACTTTTAGTTTCAATGATTATAGTGATTTTTGTTAGTTACGGTTAAAAGAAACTAAAGAAAAACAATATTAATTTAAATGAGAAACAATGAAATTCTAGAGAGTGATTTGAAAATGGCTGCTTATTAGTCAATGTTATTATTATATTTTCATTAAATAATTAATCAATCACTAATGTCTTCTCTACGTAGACTTAGTATTGAGTCTGGCCTTTTCCCTTTCAAAGTTAAGGAAAATATAAGGTACTAATATGAATGTCAATTAACAAATTAAAGAGGTCAACATGTGCTTGCTTGCACGTTAGAATGTCTATTACCTTCTTAAATCGTTATTCATCCATACACTTAAATTAAAAAATTTTCTGAAATGAAGTTATATTTTAATTGGCCAATGGCATGAAATCAACTTGATTCATTGATATAATGAATGATGGCTCTGTGGTTTGGAATATATATAGGAAAGCCGTCCTACAAATTAATAATCCAATGATTCTGACAATCCACTTCAGAATTGAAGCACGTATACGCTACAAGAATGTCTTTTTTTAATAAGGAATCAAAGGAGGCTTATGAAAACTAAATCATGATCCTAACCTTTCATTGATCGGAACGAAAGAGACAAACTAGGCTATTCTTTTGTCAGGTTAAAAAATTTATGTTCTGCTTAAATATTTTTTTTTTCAGCAACACTGTTGGAAGTCACGATTAGTCGTATATGGTTGTATTTCTTAGATCACTTTATTTTCAAATGTGTTACACTTTTTGGTTAGCAAATGAAATGCTTTATTTCTTATGTTATTGTCAAGAAGGATTTGCTTTTTATCAATCTCGATACCGTTGGTGTGAGCAGAAGCAAAAAACATATAAAAAAAAAAGTTCTGGCTGCCCTGTTTAACAAGCTATAGACAGTTGTTTTCTGGAGAAAATGAGTTCCAATATCTTCTCTTTGCTCCTGAAACCTAGACATATCTTATGTCCAGGAAATGAATACATAAGAATGTAACGTGACATCTATAATGTTTATTTACAATATTGTTTTTTGTAATATGGCATCGTTGTTTGATGGTTAGGGGGCATTATTTGTAGGTTAAGGCCTCTACATCGCCTGAAACTTAATTGGGTACAAAACAAGTCACGTATAACAGATTATATTTATTGCTTCTCCACATGATTGTTTTATAATTTGGCATCTGTGATTGATGGTCCAAGGGCATTATTTGTAGGTCCAAGAAAAGAAACAACCATAAAAGGCATGCCTTCCCGAAAGCGTCTTGAACGCTGCGCTAGCTCATGGTAGTAACTATGAAGTCATGACACTCATTATCAAGGAAGAGAAAGCGAAGTGTGAACCAAAGTACTTGATCGGGAAATCGAAAAACAAAGTGAAGAGTCAGAATAATGTTTAATTACGATTTACGAGTTCACTTCCAGCAAACGGGCCTTTCAAATTTGCTATAAATCTTGGGAATGGAACTCCAGCAAGAAGTTATTAAAGGAAACTTGAAATTAATGGAGATGCACCAACTTTTCTGTTCTATATCATGGACCATCTTAATTTCACGACAGTGTTATCTCCATATGGGTCTCTGTGGGCTGGTCTGTCTGTCCTCGTGTGCATGGCAATTCTCGCTGTTTCGCTTATGTTCGAGAGCGAGCGTCTGTGATTGCTTGTATTTTCCCCAGCATTAATATGCTGCAAGAGAAAACGTTATAATTTCAATGCAATTTTTCTAGAATTTCCAGAGTTTTAGAAAGATGGAATCTGTCACTAAAGTACATGGTTTCCATCAACGTGAACCTACATTGATATTTCATATATTGCACATTATGGCCCATCAACGGACAATACACTGCTTTGCAAGTTGCAACCAAATTACAAAAGTTCTGCCCACGGTATTCTCTATTGGCTACACCTTAAATATCATGTACTCAGCATTCCATTCTTTTTAAGTGTAAAATAATTCAGTAACAGGATGGTAACATCCTTTTCTGATATCATATCATATCTGTTCCACACTTCAAAAACATTGTCAACACATACGGCATACATAGTGAGATGCAGCTAGCAGAGACGATCAGAAGTTGAGCGACTGTTATGAGCACTTGGTTTTCGACCAACATATTTTTCATAAATTTTTAAAATCAAATTTCAATCTTTAATCAGTTCAATTCGGGTTCGTTTATAGAAGCCATTGACAGAAATCTGAGTCACGAAGTGCGTCGTCTGCGAGCATGTCAGTTCGGCTAGAATTTGAAGATAACAGGCCATTGTCGTCGCATGTGTTATTGTCGTCGCTCGCCGCTCCATTATCAAAGCCATTTGGCTCCAAAAAGTCCATGTTCAGTAAATCCGAAAGAAGCTGTTCATCCATCTGAAAATCCAACATGAAATCTGTCGAATTATCCTTATCCGGAATCTGCTTGGAAAGTGATGAAAATTCATGTAACAGAGACGTAGATGTCCCCATTGTTGACTTAGTGTGCCATTGTCCATCACTGTACTGTAGTTCAGGTGGTATCACAACTCTCCTGCATCTTGACGCTTTTGTCCTGATAGGACTGGCATTACCGTTCACTTTCATCGGTCGGCCAGATGATTTTAGGGCATGGAGGTTCGTTTTGTCATGTGCTTGATTAACATGCGTAGAATTTTTGTGACAATGTTGAGTTTTCAATTTCTTGCCGATTTTGGTGTTCCAGTAGTTCTTGATTTCATTGTCTGTTCGCCCTGGAAGCCTCCCTGCTATTAAGGACCACCTGCACCAATCCAAGAATTAATAGGGGTTGATGATCAATTGTCGCATCTCAGTTTCTTTTGATCTCAGTGAAATGGTTTAGTTAGGAGTCCCCGGAACCCAAACCAATCACATCACTTAAATGGTTGCTGAAATTTTTGGGAACATGGAAAATGTAAAAGCACCACTAAACATGAGAATGATCTGCCAAAGTCGTGGACTTGAAAATTCATCATATATACTCTGTATGTGGATATAAACATAAAATGTGGGTTAAATTAAGATCATGGAAGGAGAAAATGTTGCACCTGTTTCCCAGGAGCTTGTGAAGCCTGATAATAAGTTCCTCTTCATCATTTGTTATATTTCCTCTCTTTATATCAGGTTTTAAGTAGTTTAACCATCTGAGTCGGCAACTCTTGCCACATCTCTTCAGACCTGAAAATTTGTCATCAGACAGTAACTTATGGTGAGACTTTTTTAAAATTTGTATTGTTGTACGATAATCCACAAACCTGCGTTCCTGGGTAGATTTCTCCATTTCCCTTCACCATGGATCTTAATGTAATCTATGAGTACCTTGTCTTCATTAGCTGTCCATGCCCCTCTGTTCAAACCTTCCTTTGCACAACAGGGACTCCTACCCATGACTCTCTTTTCCTATCTCACTGATGCTGTATGCTTGACCTCACTGTGACTGGACAAGAGTGGAGAGATAGAAAGATGAGCAAGGAGAACTCCCTAATTCTCTGCCGGTTGTCACACATAATTGGAGTACGCGGTTGTTCATATTTATATACTCAAGCATACAAATTTTCCACCCTGTATCAAAGCATCAACTATTTGCATTCAATAAACTATCTGAAATTGGGATTGATTTCATGTGCAATGGGGGACCTTTTTTTGCCTAACGGAACATTAAATTCCACTGAGAAGAGAAAATAATAGGAAAAACTAATTTTTTTTAACAAAATATACCTGTACTGCCTTTGAGAAGATCAGTATATATAGGTGCACGGGTATTTTCTTATTTATATATAAAAACAAAAGAAAGTAAATGCACTCACCTGCCCTTCTATTAACCTAATCTATCTCTCCGCAATCTAACTTTCTTGCATGCTCTGGAAAGTTTGTTGACAAAATGATTCACTCCCGACAACTCTTCATGTGACACGGGTGCATAATTCATGTGCTATGATGCATATGCATGGAGTTACCATTGACAAATGTTGCACATGCAGAGGTATATGAGGTTGTCACTTTTCACTAACTACTACTCTTCCATTATAGTCCCATGATAATCTTCTCTTGGATCCATCCCCGCGTACAAACTTGAGATGCAAATAGTAAAACTTTCTCAGCTCCTCTGTATAGAGTGGTAGGTTTCCTGATTTTGTGATAGAAATTTAATGTCATTTTGGTTGTTTAACAAGTCTTCACTATGAAAGATACGACTTGGATTACCAATTATCTACTTTTAATGAACTGCCAAGCCCGTCTTGCGAAATGAATTAAATAACCAAGAGACGAATTTCCGTTTTTGCGATTTAGTAACATTGTCCACAACATTAATATTTTGTTGCCAGTGAATGACCATTTATTTCTATCGTCCGTCTACATACTTACCATTCAGCTCGTAAGGACAAAGGAGGCACTTCTTTTTATCATGAGGGTTAAGTCTAAGTTTGAATATATTAATTGATGGTTGCATATCATAAAGAAATTCCTAGTTGGTCATATACATTCATTCATACCAAGAAATTATTGGTGCAATTATTTCTATTATTAGTGCTACCCATCTTCCATACAACATTATGAATTTTGTTGAGGCTGAAAGTATACATACACTTAATTCAGGCATGGGGTCGCTGATGAGGTTTCATAGATATCCGGTTCACGTCTTAAGAGGTATGGTAACAAATTTTAAAATAATGAAATAGAATACAATTTTTTTTTATTTTTTTTGTTTAGTTTTTTTTTTGAAGTATTTTGTTTAGCTTCTATTTTGTATTAACCATTAAATGATAACTAAGTTATGTTTAATTCACCTAATCTATATTTTTGGAAAAATATAAAATTCACATCGAGTCTAACAATAATTCAAAGGAATTATCTCTCTCTTCCTAATCATGATTCACCTCTGTTAAAAAATTATTAAATAATGGGACTGATATGATCAGCTATGTCGGTTAATTGTAAAAGCAGGCATCAGTAATAACAAAGTCTACCTGCACTATTGAAAGTCTATAACCACCGCCATTATTGTTTATAAAGAAGATTAGGTAAAAATCAAGAAATAATTCACTGACTGACTTGTGTGAGGATGATATACTGCAGACCTATTTTTACAAATGAAGGTTGAATTGTAGGTGGCATGGTCATCTTTTTAAACCCCCTCCGTGTCGCTCTCTTTGTTAGTAATTTTTCTAAGGTTGGACAACAATTAATTACGATTTTATGATTTTAATAAATTTACGATTAAGTGAATCAAATTTGATCTGCTTAAAAGATAATAAAGTAATTCAATAAAGAATCTAATTTAATAGGTTGAAGTCCAATGAAAAAATGGACCCTAGTTAGTGTGAGTTATACGATCTATGATGGGGAGGTTCGATATGACTATTATGTATATAGGTTAGAGTCTCTTGCTTCTGCTTTAAATTTGGATTCTCTGATTCGTTAAGAGGTTCACACATTAAGAAAGTTTTAGAAAGATGTTAATGACATTCGATTAATCGACTTTCGTAAAGATCATCAAGAAAGTTGGGAAGTTTCGGAGTCAAAAAGCTCATTTGAATTTTTGGAAAGCAAAACAGGTATTTTTGTATTTTCTTCATTTATTCACTTTCATGTTAGATTTTGGGCGCGTAACTAAGGCTCATGTTACACATTACACATGGTATCATAACAGTAACGTGATTGTGTGAATGAAAACAAAGTTTTTTGGATTTTCTCCATAAAGAACTTTGAGAAACCATTCTGTTTTTACGTTTTAAATTACGTATGGTTGCGTGAATTTATGATGAATGTGTTTGACATTGAAAAACGGGTTGAAAATTAGCTTTAAAAGGAGAAAAACTCACTTGAAAGTTACCAAAAATCACCATTTTTCAGCAAAAGAGGAGATAGAAAATAGTCAACCAAGCACGGCTTAAGGTGGTGGACGCGTGTGCTAGATTCATGCGCGTCAGTGTGCATATGGCCCGTGCAACACAAGTGCTTGATGAATCTAGAAAGCTGGTCTGGTGTGGCATGTGGGTTGTATGAACCCTCCAGCCACGCATTTGTGCTGATGTCATCACTACAGTAACAGTAAAAAATAAAAAAATAGAATTCACTAAATGATCCCTTGGGTCATTTTGGGTTAGTTTGGGGTTCCATGAATTCATAAAGTGAGTTTTTATTTTTTTCAAGATTTATTACATTGGTAATAAATAAGGCTTAACTTCAAAAAAACAAATAAAGGTTATTAAAGCCAAATTTGAGTGAAATTTCATGCTTTGGACTTGAAATTAAAGAGGTAAATGTGGTTTTGCTATCTCATGTGGTGTGTTTATTGTTCAGTATTGCATGATTTTCACTCCGATTGAGATTTTTCTTGTAATGAATTCTCAAATAAAATTATTTGATAATGTTTTCAACACTGATTTGTGATAATGAGAATGACATAAGGATTTGCATTTATTAAAGTTACATTATCATGTATTATATACCCATACAGAATGTGAAGATGACATAAAGATGTATTCCTTGTATTTGTGGATCCATTTAGGTACTAATGAGAATATGGTCACTATAGTGGTCTTTCAAGTTAGTATTTAAATTGTTCTGCTTGTATATTTGGGGATGTCCTTGGTCTTGTGCTTGGCTATACTGTCTGTAGGTGTTGGCCTTATATAAGATTTTGAGATGTGCATAAAGCCATTAAATGGAGGAAGCCATTGCTTGAGTGATCTATCTACATACATTGTGTATTCAGTCCACAACTATTTCATAATATGTGTGATAAGATTTTTGGTACAAATACTATAGTGGTGTCACTATTGAAACCCTGATTGGTTTCAATTTTAGGAAATGGAAGCATGATGTAGAGTTCCCATTAGAGATGACAGACATTGACATGACTATGGTTAGAAATAGGCCATTTGCACTTAAATCTTACAGTTCAGATAATGATAAAGTAGCATTTGTAGCCTAGGAAAGGTTAAATAGGATGTGTTATTTGACCATTAAGAGACCAATCCCAAACCATCTGTTAATTAGACTTCTGAAAATAAATATAGTAAAGGACTTCCTGAACAATGTCTCCAAGATGTGTTATTTGACCATTAAGAGACCAACCCCAAACCATCTGTTAATTGGACTTCTGAAAATAAATATAGCAAAGGACTTCCTGAACAATGTCTCCTAGAGGTACAAGGTATCTTCTAATGCTGAGATAAGTACCTTAATGAAGGAATTGTTCTCCATGAAGTATACAGGAGAAGGGAGAGTGAGGGAGGACATTATTAGGATGGTCCACCTCTAGAGTAAGTTGAAAGTGTTAAATATCTATATTCTTGAGGCCTGTATAGTTCACCAAGCTTTGAATACACTTCTTTAGAGTATGGTATTTTGGTTACAATATAAAATTCTCAAGATGAGGCTTGAGACATCAATGCTTTAATTGCCTGATGTGTTGCTGAAGAGGAGAAGCTAAAGAACACTTCTCATACAACCCTACTAGCAACTAAGGAAAAGGAAAAGGTAAAGCCTCAAAGATTCAAAGGTAAGAAATCTAAATTCTCTCCTTATATGGATATCAATCAATCCATTATTGCTAAAGGTCTTATAGATGTTAAAAGTATGAGGTGCTTCTTTTGTAAGAAGAAGGGACGCAAAAAGTTAGATTACCAGAAATATAAAACCTGGAAAGAAAAATAGGAACTGTTAGTTAACTCCTTAGATTGTATGATCCATGAATTTAATCTTGTTATAGCTACACTAAGTTCTTTATGGCTAGATAGTGGAGCTTCCAATCATGTTTCCTCCACAATGTATGGGTTCATATGTAGGACAAAGTCAAATAAAGAGAAGGAAAAACTAATGATTGGAAATAACAAAAAAGTTAATTTAATGTTTGAACCTTGATATAGAGTTTGTACTTGGGAAAAACTAATGGTTAGAAATAACAAAAAATTTAATTTAATGTTTGAACCTTGATATAGAGTTTGTACTTGTTTTACATGACATTTTATATGCCATCTTTTAAGCAGAACTTGATCTCTATATCAGTTTTGGACAAAGAAGATTATAGTTTTGTCATTGGTGCTTTTGTTGTATAGTTATCTTTTAATGCAAACATATTGGTTATGTCTTCTTATCACATGGATTGTATGAAATGTTTCTTGCCCCTCATGAGATGTATGCTTCTTCATATATTGCTAAACAGGTTACTAAAAAGAGACTCCTGATAAAGGATAAGTCATACATGTTGTGGCATAAAAGGTTAGGCCACATTTCTAGAGGTAGCGTTGAGAGAATGATTAAGGAAAACTTTATCCCAATTTAGATTATGATGATCTAGAAACATATGTTGACTATTTTAGGGGTAAGTTGACTAAAATAAAGAAAAAGGGGTCAACTAGTGCTTCTGGCTTGTTATATCTCATACATACAGATATTTGTGAACCTCATATAGTTATATTGTATGATTCTAGATATTTTTTAACTTTTATTAATGAATATTACCATTATGGTTATTGTTCTTACTTAAAGAAAAGTTTGAAGTTCTTGAGAAATTCAAGATCATTAAGGGTGAAGTTGAGAACCAATTGGGAAGGTCTATCAATATTGTCAGATCTAATCGTGGAGGAGGGTATTATGCAAACACGGGGTTTTAGGACAAGAAAAAGGTTTTTTTTTTCCATATATGTGAAATTATATAGAATAGTGACCTAGTTCAGTATTCCAAGTAGTCCTAAGCAAAATGATGTGGGCGAAAGGCGTAATATCACCCTAAAGGACATAATCAAGTCAATGTAAAGTAGGACTAATTTATCTGACTACGTTTGGGGTGAAACCATAAAGAGTGCCTTGTATATACATAACAGAGTCCTAAGTAAATCAGTTTCGTAGACGCTATTTGAACCCTAGAAATGGTGGAGGCCCAACCTTCCCAACGTTCGTGTTTAGGGCTGCCCTACTGAGGCATGTTTATATAATCCTTATGAAAATAAGTTGCAATCTTGTTCTACTTGTTGCTATTTTATTGGATATCTTGACCATTCTAAGGGATATAGATTTTACGGTAAAGAAAGAGCATCTAGAATTGTGGAATTACAAATGGTTAAGTTTTCGATATATGATGAGGGTGGCATTTCTAGCCCTTCAGATGATAGTAGGACAGATACTACAGTTATTTCATATCCATCACTCATACAGTCAGAATCAATGGATAAAGGTTCTGATACCATACTAGCACAAGAATGAGAACCTATAATTGTACAAACTGAGGTTCCTAAGGTACAAGGACCAGTTCAGTTAAAAAGATCCACTAGAGTGAGAAGACCTGTTGTTTCATCTGATTATATAGCCTATTTTGGTAAACAAGAATATAAGATGGGACATGTTGTTAATCCAACTACTTTTTTAGAAGTTGTTTCTGGGCCCTATGCAGATTTGTGGTAGGATGCAATGAAAGATGTGATACAATCCATAAAGCATAATAAGGTATGAGAGCTTGTTGATTTACTTCAGAATTGCAAACCTATCAGTTGTAAATGGCTTTTCAAGACCAAAAAGGACTTTCAAGGTAAAGTTAAGTGATTTAAAACTTGGTTGGTTGCCAAAATATTCCCGCAAAGAGAAGGAATTGACTTTAATGTTACCTTTTTTCCTATATCGTCTAAAGATGCATTCAGAGTGATCATGGAAATAATAGCTCATTATGATATAGAGCTACATCAGATAGATGTTAAAATTACTTTCCTGAATGAAGGCCTTTGTGAAGATGTCCATACGGAACAACCTAAATGATTTTAGGATCAAGAAAATATTGATAAAGTTTATAAACTAAGAAATGCAATATATGGTTTAAAACAAGCTTCAAGACAGTGGTACCTTAAGTTTAATGAGGTTATTACCTCTTTTGGCTTTATAAAGTTGAAAGTTGTTTATATTATAAGGTAAAGGGGAGCAAAGTTATCTTTCTACTTTTGTATGAGGATGATATCTTGTTTGCATCAAATGACTTGACCATGCTATATGAGGTTAAGTTTTGGCCAAGCATTTTGACATGAAGGACCTCGAAGAAGCTTATTTTGTCCTAGTTATTTAGATTCTCCAAGGTAGGTCTTAACACTCATTAGACTTCTCACATAAAGCATACATTGAGCAAGTGCTGCAAAGGTTTAATATGGCTTATTGTAAACCCATTGTAACACCTATCTCTCTTAGTGAGAGATTATCATTGGCACAATGTCTAAAGAATGATACAGAGAGAAAGGCTATGAAGACCGTGCCTTATTCTAGTATAGTTGGCAGCCTAATTTATGCCCAGGTGTACACTAGAATGGACATTGCATTTGCTATTGGACTGATAAGTAGATATCTGGTTAACCTAGGAATAGACTACTAAAATGAAGTTAAACGAGTGTTGAGATAATTAAAGGGAACTACGTTAACATACAGAAGGATCAACAATTTAAACCTTATAGGGGTATATAGATTCGGATTTGCTATATGTCCAGATGACAAAAATTCCATTTGATGATATATCTTTATGTTGGTAGGTGGTGTAGTATTGTGGAAGAGTGTCAAACAGACACTAGTGATTTCCTCGACTATGCATGCAAAGTTTGTGGCATGCTATGGGATTGTTACACAAGTAGTTGGCTCTGGAACTTGATTTCTGAGTTGTTTGTGGTTGATTCAGTGGTTGCATCCATTCAGTTATATTGTGATAATCTTTTTGCTGTGTTGTTCAGTAACATCAATAAGAACATCACAGGGTCTAAGCGTTTGAAGTTCAAGTATTTGACCATCAATGAATTGATACAAAAAGGTGACATTGAGGTGGAGCATTTGAGAACTGAGAATATGCTTGCTGATTCTTTGACTAAAGGACTTCACCCACACGTTTTTTAGAGACATGTATACAGTATGAGTGTATTGATGTCCTTAGACATTGTTAGTTAAGGATCACTGTGTTTCCTCCTTGTACATTTGTATATTTTTCATGTATTATGACACTATGTTTTATGAATAAACATGATCATCATTTTGCTATCAGTCATACATGTTGTTATATAATGTCATAATATAAGTGAAAGTTTTAAGAACTATGTTGATTTTAAGCATTTTGAAGGCCATTGGGCATATATATATAGATTGACCTTGAGTCTATGTCATTAAGACACATGCAAATATAGGTATAAATCTATGGATTTGACATGACATAGGAGGATATAAGTATTTAATCTTATATGGGGTTTCTCTAACGCATTTTAGCATTTAATAAGAGAAAACAAATTTCTCTAATATTGTTTTGCATAAAGTTCAAAGAAATTGAGACTTACAAACGAAAAGATAATACATTTCATATTATACAGGTATAATCCTAGTTTGTCACACTCCATTCTCTCATTTATGTTAGTGAGCTATTAGATATGTGTGATTGTATTGGATCTGTGTCACACATGACGCATGCATTTGATATTTTTTGGCATCGAAAGCCTTACAGGACGAAATGAAGGACTTTCATTAACTTTGGATCAAATGTTTTTTTTAACTTGGTGGCCTATACAGTGATTTGGCTTAACCGTTTTTACTAGTTTTATTACTTCTACAACTACTATAATTAATTATCGTCCAAGGGAGAGAATGTTAGTAATTTTTCTAAGTTTGGACAATAATTAATTAAGATTTTATGGTTTTATTACAGTTAAGTGATTCGAATTTGATCCGATTAAAAGATAATAAAGTAGCTCGATAAAAGATCTAGTTTAATGAGCTATGAAGTCTAGTGAAGAAAATGGACCTTAGTCAGTGTGGGCTGGACATAAATTGAGCCTGTGATGGAGAGGGTCGATATGATTGCTATATATATATATATAAGTTAAGGTCTCCTGCTTCTGTTTAAGTAAGTTGTGAACATTCAGATTCCCTGATCCGTTAAGTGGTTCATGTATTAAGAAAGTTGCAGAAAGGCATTAATGGCATCCAGTTGATCGACTTTTGTAACAGACATCGAGAAAGTTTGGAAGTTTCAGAGTCAAAAAACTGGTTTGAAGTTATACAAAGCAAAATAGGTATTTCTTGTGTTTTCTTTATTTATTCACTTTTACGTTAGATCATAAGTGCGGAACCAGTGACGGAGCTAGAAATTTAAGATAGGAGGGCCCAAATAAAATATAGATTTCACAAAATTTTCATATCAAAACTAAATAAAAAATAATGTTTTATTAAGAATATAAAATAGTTAAAATTACAATAATCCTTGTCTACTTTTCATATATTGAAATCTTTTCATAACAATATTTGCAAATACATCTCTTTCAATGTAACACACTAAACAATCATTCAATAGGTCACCTCCCATTTTATTACGAAGTGAACTCTTGATAATTTTCATTGCGGAGAAAGCTCTTTCCACTGTGGTTATAGCAACTAATAAAAGTAATGACAATTTGACTAATAAATAAACCAAAGGGAATACATGATGCTTTCTTGTAGCCACCATTCTCTCAGCAAGGTCTCTAATTTCACTCAATTCAGAGAAATTCTTATCCATACGTACATCAATGATAAAATTCTCAAGTTGATATTCAAGTTCAATTAAAGCA
>JANITX010000001.1:19068177-19078272 GCA_027564395.1 Erythroxylum ulei
GAACTTTCAGAGAGGGAGGATGGCTCGAGAACTTTCAGAGAGGGGGAGGGGGAGAATGTCACCGTTGGATTAAATGGACGGTTAGGATGGATTGCGTGGTCGTCTATCCCAACTCGTCCTTAGTATATATACTTAAAGAACATCACAGGGTTTAAGCATTTGAAAGTCAAGTATTTGACCATCAAGGAATTAATACAGAAAGGTGACATTGAGGTGGAGCATTTGAGAACTGAGAATATGCTTGCTGATCCTTTGACTAAAGGACTTCACCCACATGTTTTTTACGTAACGTTTGGTTCATGTCCTCATGGGTGGAGACGGATGACAGGGACGCAAAAGTTCTGTGTCTCGTAGTGTTTGCTTGCGGTCCTCACTCATTTTTGTTCCGTTTTCAGAGGAGAATGAATTTTTTTTTTGTTTCTTCTAAGACTATGATACAAGATTTCTTTTCCAAGGACAAAAACAAAACACATAAGAAAATGTTAGAAATATTCCTCTCACACATAAGCAATTTTTTATTCTTAATTATATTATTAAACTCATTATCATCATCATCATGATTATTATTATTATCATCATCATCATCATCATTATTAATTTATTATCATCATCATTATCATTATTATTATTATTATTATTATTATTGTCATTATTATTAATTATTGTTATAAATTTTCTTCTTCTTATTATTCTTTTTATTATGAATATTATTAATTTTATTATACGAAATTAGTTATCTTATTATTATTATTATTATTATTATTATTAATTTTGTACCTATTATTATTACAATTATTTATTTTTATTATACAAAATTAATTATCTTATTATTTTTTTTGTTGTTGTTATTATTATTATTATAAATCTTGTTATTATTATTATTATTATTAATTATTGCTATTGCTGTTATTATTAATTATTGTTATAAATTTTGTACTTATTATTATTATTATTATTATTATTATTGTTATTGTTATTATTATTATCATCATCATCATCATCATCATTATCATCATCATCATCATCATCATCATCATCATCATTATTATTATTAAACAAAATTAATTTTCTTATTATTATTTTTATTATCATTATTATTCATAATTAATTTGCTTATTATTATTGTGATTATTAAATTCCTTATTATTATTAATTTTCTTTCTCTATCATTATTATTGTTATTATTATTATTATTATTGTACGAAAATAATTTATTATTATTATTGTTATGTTATTATTATTATTTGTTAGCTTTTTTACTAATACAAATCATTCGTTTTAAAATAATCAATGAATTACATATTTCCAATCATATTATACTACAGGGATATTTTAGTCATTAACACTGTTTTTATGTTCTATCAACTACAACTAAACACATTTCTGTCCTCAAGACGGAGGCAGTTTTATCTGTTTCTGTTTCCAAATTTTTGTCTTATTTCGTCTCTGCATATTGGAAACAGTAACCAAACGCAATGTTAGAGACATGTATGCAATATGAGTATATTGATGTCCTTAGACACTGTTAATTAAGGATCACTGTATTTGCTCCTTATATATTTGTATATTTTTCATTTATTATGACAGTACATTTTATGAATAAACATGATAATCATTTTGCTCTCAGTCATACATGTTATTATATGATGTCATAATACAAGTGAAAGTCTTAAGATATGTGTTTATTTTAAGCATTTTGAAGGTCATTGGGCATATATATGTATATTGACCTTGAGCCTATGTCATTAGGACACATACAAATATAGATATAGATCTATGGATTTGATATGACATAGGAGGATATAAGTATTTAATCCCATATGGGTTTTTTCTAATGCATCTTTGCATTTTAGTGAGAGAAAACAAATTTCTCTAATTAGCATAAAGTTTAGAGAAATTGAGACCTACAAATGAAAAGATAACATTTCAGATTATATAGATATAATCTTAGTTTTCTACACTCCATTTTGTCATTCATGTTAGTGAGTTATTAGATATGTGTGATTGTATTGGATCTGCGTCACACATGACACATACATTTGGTATTTTCCGGTATCGAAAGCCTTACGGAATGAAATGATGGACTTTCATTAACTTTGGATCAAACGGTTTTTTAAAACTTGGTGGACCTATACAGTGATTTTGCTTAACCGTTTTTACTGGTATTATTATTGTTATAAGTACTATAATTAATTATTGTCCAAAGGGGGAGAATGCTAGTAATTTTTCTATGGTTGGACAACAATTAATTATGATTTTATGGTTTTATCAAATTTACGATTAAGTGATTCGAATTTGATCCAGTTAAAAGATAATAAAGTAGTCCGATAAAAGATCTGGTTTAATGAGCTGAAGTCTAGTGAAGAAAATGGACCCTAGTCAGTGTGAGCTGGACATAAATTGAGCCTGTGATAGAGAGGGCCGATATGATTGCTATATATATAAGTTAGAGTCTCTTGCTTTTGTTTAAGTAAGTTGTAAACATTCAGATTCTTTGACTCGTTAAGAGGGTTACGCATTAAGAAAGTTGCAGAAAGACATTAATGGCATCCAAGTTGATGACTTTCGTAAAAGTCATCGAGAAAGTTCGAAAATTTTAGAGTCAAAAATTTGTTGGAAGTTATAAAAAGCAAAACAGGTATTTATCATGTTTTCTTTATTTATTCACTTTTGCTTTAGATCATGAGTGCAGAACTAAGGCTCCATTACTCTCCTATCATAATCAGGCATTTGTAAAAACATGTCATTGTATGATTTTAAAGTCTCAGATTAATCAAAACTTTGGATATTATCACATAAGAAGGCAAACCATTAAAAGGGCGATTATCTTTACTCCTTTTCCTCAATTTCTATCATTTCCAGTGCCGAAAAGAAAATGCGAACTCATTAATTATTACATATACCTCCAACATCCCATTTCTCTCCTTTTAAAATGGTAATAAACAAACACAACCTAACGTTCCAAAAGCAATCACATCATGGTGGAGTGGAGCCAATTGTGTATGTATCTATTCCTTGATATGACATGTTTGTTGAAAATAACAGAAAAATCCTAGGATGTACCGACCCTGAATACGAAATGCTATGTCATTGGACTTAACATCAAAATGTAACTTAAGCCTTATTTTGTTTGGAAACAAAGTGATAATTGGCACAAAGACAATATGAAATTAATTAGTTTTAGCAAAAAAAATTTCAAGGGCGGCATCTGCCTTCATTAGACATAATTTGATCTTTTACGAGGAAAAGTATAGCTAAGAGTACCTTTCATCTCGGTATTTTTACTTTTTCTTATTTTGAAATGGAAAGAGTTAATTTCCACCTTAAATATTATCTTCATTTAGAAGGGGAAGATTATATCCCAATCATTTAATTTAGAACAGGTCTTTGATCTCTGATGTCTCTTAAGTAAATGTTTAAGTGTGATGGTAAAAATACATACAATACAACTCAAGGTCTAGAGTTGAAGTCAAGGAAAATTTGCTAAAGAGTATACGCATTGGATATTAGTTTCGAGTCAGAATTTCTTAACATTGATAACATTTAGTTGCTTCAATGGTAAAGAGTTGATTGAGTCTTTTACCATAAAAGACCCTAGTTGGTTCTCTGAAATGACCCATAAATATGTGTAATTATTAATTTCGTGTTAAGTATGTTTATAATTACCTGAGTCACAATCTCATATCCTCTTAAAAGAAAAGGAAAATTTAGCATTAATTTTTTATAATTAACGGTCCAATTAAAAGGAAGGAAGAAAATCCGTCTCACCGAGACAAGCAATCATGCCTTAATCAACTATTAATAAGAAAACAAGATTAGATATCTATCATATTCATATTTTCGAAAATGACTAGAACCCCATTTTGCCTAATTGGTTGGCTGCGAGGTCATTACTAAGAAAACTAAATGATTGGCAGGCCAAAATGTATGCGCTATATGGATACACGCTTATAATCTATTCATGGTTACTCCTTATCAGGCCCCTTGCAATTTAAAAAATAATTTCTGTTTAACTAAGAAAAGAAATAACTTACTTAACAATTTAGCTTCTGACGCATGCAAAAGCTTCAAGACTTTGTAGCGAGCTCTAGTGTAGATGTTATGTTGCCCCTCTCCTGAAGCCCATTGGCTTCCTGTAATATGTGCAAGTTTAATGACTCTGAGTGGGAAAGTAATTCACTAGGTTTGATGATTTATTTAGTTAATTTGGATAAAAGGAATTGTAATGTTATCTCAACTTTACAAATGCCTGAAGCATATGAATCCTGATTCAGGAATAAAATGGACTGAATTTCCACAAATTACTGAAATAACAAATTTTTTAATATACACAAATCATAATATAATTAACCTTGTGAAATCAGTCCGTGACTCTCATCCACAATCGTGCAAGCACGTAAAGTTTGCTCAAGACTTCAGCAAGATACGCTCTTCGAAAATTGGTCCCTCCCGTGTGTTGTGGGCTTGCGTCCTTAAAATGAGTGCCACTTTGTTTTCATTATTTGTCAAACGATTTCATCTACCTTCGAGACTTTTTATCTGGGCTGTTATACCAGGAAACATGATGTGGACTCCTCTTGCCTTCATGACTAAAAGACACGTGTGTCGGAACGTGGCAGCTCGTTCCTTGTACAAAGTCACATTTTGCTTCAATTCTCATACTCGTATATCTGTTATAAATTTTCCCGTGAAGAGGCTTTTCACCGCCGCTATTTTGGAGACGAAGGATAACGTTTGATCGTGCTTGCAGCTACTAACGCTTGGTCTCAAAGCATGATGTTTGATCTTCAAGCACATTGGCCACCGAAAATTTTTTGTCATCAAAATTCATTTAAAATTTCTGATTTTTTAAACTATCTTATAACATGTTTATGCAACTCATTCCGAAAATTAAACAGATCAATAATATACAATATTTATTTTGCATAAACACGTTGATGACACAATATTTATGTGTATTTTATGAGTTATGGTGGAAATGTTGTACGTATTCCAAATTAAATCTTAAATTCCTGCAACAAAATAAATATAATATTAGAAAGTAAGAGTCAATTCCACAAGTAATTATAATTCGTCAATTGTTATGAAAGAAAATATTTAACAAACAACGCTTTGTGATAATAAGAAAATTTTGTGATAAAAAATAAATTGAATTATGTAAATAATAAAATGAGATTTATTATCAAAACGAATAAATTATGAGTTCAATACACCTCGTTTAGCTTAAAGATAAATGTTCTTTGCTCATTATTAAGCAATCACTTATTTAGAAACCTTGTCTGAGCGAATTATTTTCATTTCCCATCTTATCATAGATAACCCTTTTCACTCTGCTTAACCCTGTCTCCCTCTAGGTGCAATTTAGTGATAGGTTCTATAAGAATGTGATGATCCTATTTGGTCAAATACTTAGTGACAAACTCCTATGTTCCTTTCATTACAGTATTTCTGAACAAGTTCTTGGATAATAAGCCTAAGGGTTTGGTTTCTAGTCATTTCCAGCTTGGAATTATGGTTGATCATTGATACAAAAATAATTCTTTCATCGATCATATATTCGATGTGATATTAAATATGTTTTTCTTTCTTTAAGATTAGCTAATCGAAAACACATATTTCAATTAATCCATATTGTTTAACAACCTTATGTACGATCTAAAATTTAATTAAGCAATAGCTTTAAGAAAAGAAAGATCATTGAAGCAAGATAATGCAACATTCCTAGTTGCATTTAACCTAATTGAATACTTTTTCGAAAAGTTAATAATTTATGATGCAACAAATTAAAAACTCTTAGTTACTACAAATAATTAAAGAATTGAATTTTTACATATTCAATATTTAATCTAGAAAATGATCACTTCAATCAATAAATTAATTGCACATATTAGAAATCAATCGAAAATAATCATTAAACAAAAGTACAAAAAAGCAATCCAATACATTAATAGATGAAACACTTCATATTAAGACCCAATTTCCTCTCAATATTTAAAGTTCCAGAAGGCTTTCACTTCCTTCAGCCAAGATAAAGAAAGTTAGTCAACAATGGCCATAACTGTTGGATTTCAGAATGGGAAACTAACTAAAATAAAGTAGAATAGGGAAGAGATAATGCAAAAGACATTTTTATTGATTGGTTCTAATTACATTGACATGAAGACCTAAATATATAGATAATGAAATAACAAACTTAGCTAATATCTAGATAAAACAAATCAAATTCAAAAGTTTAAATCCTAACTAGATAATAATTATATCTTAAAAGATAAAATTTTATCTTTTAACAAATATCTTATCTTTAAACAAAATATTCAATTTTAACTTTGAATCAATATTTCCAACAATAACTATTACTAACTTCTAATAACGAAAATCTACTCTAATGTACGCTAAAGAGAAGAAAAGGACACTTTATGGAAAGGTGGAAAGTGTAGTGATTTGGATCCTTTGCTCCTCCACCTTGACCCTATTTATAGCCACTTTAATCCCATATGGAGATCTTTTTTTTTGTAATTCTTTGGGATCCCATAAATCATAACTTAATTGATTTCTACTCATATTTGGACAAGGTAAGATACAAACAACTTTGGACATGTTTTTCTCTTATAGATTCGAAGTCTAGAAGTTGCAATTTTCACTGAACATGCCTATGCCTAAGGTCACGCTAGACTGTTTCATCACATTTTCAACTTGATGCTAATAATCTAATCTAAATATGATAATTAAATGTTTTTATCCCAAATCTTCTTGATTTTCCATTGATTATTGATGATATTGCCCATTCATTTCAAAATTTTGAATTTGAATTAAGGGTTAATCCTATTTCCAATCAAATAACACCTTATAATCCCTTTCTCACTAGATCAAATGAAAATAATAAGTTTGAACACATTAAGATTATGGATGATTTAAGTGCTAAAAATTAGGAGAAAATTGTGAGACATCAAATTCTCCCACACCTAATCTTTGCTTGTCCTAAGAAAATGAAAAACTAACAAAACAAAATAAACCAATAATTTTTTACCAAACCACTCTTATGAGATTAAACTATGCTTACTCCATAAGACTTAGACCAAAAAAGACTTAAGCATAAACACACACCAAAGTTATTTTTTACCATGAAATATGAACATAGATAATTAAGACAATCTCAATCAAAAGTATGCACAAAGTCTTGTTAAATTCTTTACAGTGTTGCCTCTTTCATATAAATGTTTAAGCTCAAATGTTTACTCTCAAACTCTTTTCACAATGAATACACTACTATAAAATTGTACATACACCAAATATCTCTCACCATGAACACATGAAGGCATGAATCAAAAGGGATTTCATTAATTAGTTGTAATGGGGCTTGGGTTAAGGGTTAGAAAGGGAGAATTATAGGCTAAAACCACTAATATTTAATAAGGCATTCAAAATGTAGGGCATAAGAATAGAAGGTCACATTAACCAATTATTACACTACTAATGTAAATGTACTATGACTACAGCCATTTTCTCTAAAGGAAGTAAATCATTATGTTGGATCCCGTTTCCGGAACCCAACTCCCTTGCTTACTCATTCGTTTGTTAGACCCTGCTTGATTCTAGAGTTCAACGCTTGCTCTGACTGAGAATATCATCATACTTAACTTGAGCATGCATATTACCTTGTAGGGTTATTACATTAAACCCTCCTTAGACCGTCATAAATTTTTTTCTTTTTTTTCATTCTCATAACATCCCAAAAACTTACTCACAAATTGTTCAATGGTGTGCCCACACAAAACAATCACCATGCTTGAACTCATTTCTCCTACTTGCGAACAAAATTTGGAAAACTTCAAATCAAAATTTCAATTTGACTTCTTTATAGAAATCATAGATCTATGTCTCTAGATTTTTTTGAAGTAAGAATCAACTCAATCGGAGTTTTACAACTCAAGATATACTTAAAAAGCCTAAATCTGTTCAAACCCTAATCATGCTCTCCTATCCGACCTCTTACTTGTTCTAATACAAACTTTCTCAAATAAACTCAAAATGATACAAACTTTTTATGGAGATAAAGATACATATCTGAGGAATCCATTGGTCCAAGAATCACTTCAATTGGAGGTTGGATGAGGGAGTTATGCCCAAAAGAATAAACCATGTTCATACCTGAAATCGATTTGAACCTCTCTTGGCGCGATTGCCATAACTTTCAATCTAGAGGTCAGATTGCTTTCTTATTTAGTCCATTAGAAAGTAGACATCTAGAGCTACAACTGTCATGAAGACCACAAAGTCTGATTCGGCTTCTAAGAGGGTCAAAAAGCACAATCTTTCCTGTGAATGTCCGTTAAACGGACATTAACGGACATGCATCGGGCTTAAGAGACCAAATGACCTGAGAATGTCCGTTAAACGGACATCCATGTCCGTTTAACAGACATAGACTGGCCAAAGGGTGTTTTTCCACCCGAGAAGGTCCGTTAAACGGACATGGGGCTTCCCAAAACCCCTCCAAACCTTCTTTCAAGCCTCCTACAACCATTCTAACATCATAAACACTTATAATCTTTCTAATTTCACTTCTTATCATGGAAAATCACTTCATAACAATTCAAATATCAAATTTATCTCATAAAACTCTCAAATCTTGTCTTAATTGATTCATCAAAATCACAAATTCTCATCATACATCATAGCTATCATGTTCATACACTCTATGCAACATTATAACTTGTATCAATCATATCTCTTAACTCCGACATCCAAAAATTACAAACTTTATGGCGTCGGAAAGCTAAAAGAATCCTCTACAACTTCTATGTAGACAACTTTGGCCAGTTCTATCTCAATTATTCCAGAATTTCCCTTGAAGTCACATATGTCTTATCCTTGTAAAAACTTGAACTTGTCCCAATTTTATTAATTCTTATTCATTCATAGTTCCTATTTTCTTTTCCACAATATCTCACTTATATACATATGCATATCACCACAATTCAAGTTCAAATCCTTAACTCAAGTTGGATTACTTCTTTAAGTGAACTTAATTCCAACTTAACCTCATCCATAGTTAAGTCATTTTTCAACTTCACCTCATTTTATAATCATTTGAATTCCAACTTATCTTTATCCATTCTTAAATCTTAGCTCATTTGACTTGTCACATTTAGCTACATCTCAACATCCAAAATTTCTATGAGTCTTCTCCATAGTAACTCACTAATGTGTATATATATATACATATATACACCAACCATTCATGCTCAACATTCATCATAGTCATCCATATACAAATTTACATTTTAAACCATACACAATTCCATATTCCATTAACATCATAAATAAGAGTTTACAAACTTCAATGGTAACTCATGCCACAATACAATACCAATATCAAAATCCAATTTACAAAACATGTAAAACCCAAAATTTCTCAAAATACACTTGAAGCCTTGTTTTACATCAATTAATCCAAAACACATCATAACATGCATATCCAAAGTAATGTCTTGACTTTCACTCTATTTCTTGTTCATCACCTGGAGATGGGGAAAGAGAGTGGGGGTGAGCTTTAAAAGCTCGTGGTTAACATGCTTATAACAAAATAACAAGAAAAACCTTTCAAAAGTTCTTTCCTTCAAAACGCTTATTGAATCATAAATCTCACTTTTCTCAAAAACTCTTGCCAAGAAATCAAAATCGCAACACACAACTCATGCATTTTTCATATTGTTCATAAATCATGAATGCATCAAACTTGTCACATATCATGAACACATAACACATCAGAATGGTTTGGGTTGGTCCCAAAACAGAATGTACTACACATTTCCGCATAGCGGTCTTGTGTAGCTGTGAACTTAAGGGAGTCCTTGAAGGAGCTCCATGCCACTAGCGGGCATGCGGGAGAAGCCTTTTGACAAGTGCACTTGACATACTTAGGGGACCTAACCAAACCCACATAACATACATTTCAAAACTTGAAAATGGATTGCCCAAATTGGTACTTTTCGAAAAACTTGACTTTCCTTGACACTTTGCCATAAAGGCATATTTCAGAAACACAATTATTCATGAACATGAAATATCTCACATTTCATCAACCAAATTCAC
>JANITX010000001.1:19135481-19149970 GCA_027564395.1 Erythroxylum ulei
AATATGTATGATGTGCAAAATTCTAATTTCTCATCAAAATTCTCACAATTTACAATTCTAGCCCTAACATGGGTAACAGGATGCTACACCAAAAGACCAAAATTGATCAAAATTAAAGTTGTATTAATATAACTGAAAGAGAAACAATCTTTGAATCTTTTTAAAATTTAACTATAAAGGAATCAAATTAAAAAGATAACTTTTAATTAAGAAAATATTGAAAATTCCAAATTTGAAACAAAATTTCAATTTGATACAATTTAATGATATTTTTATGAATGAAGGTGATATTTTTCAAAGGAAAGAGTGAATTGTTTAGGGTTTTGGAAGTTATCCAAAAACATTATGAGAATAGAAGAAATTATAATGAGATAGCCCTTAGATCATGAAGACTAGTATACCAAAGTTTTTCTTGAGTAGGATATATAAAGTAGTTTTGAACAATTGAGGAAAAAAGGTAAAAGTTTGCTTTGAACTAGCTATATTGGTTGAACATAAATCCATATAGTCGACCAATCAAAAGTGTGTTCAACTACTATATGAAGCCAATATTTTTATAAACTCACTAGAAGGAAATAGAAAAGGGGATCTTGGTTGACCACTTGAAGATAGTAGTCGACCAATGTAAGTGATTGATTAGAGGAGTGACCAATTTCCTTGCAAACTCATTAGAAAGGTAAAGGAGTGTCAAATATTGGGACATTGGTCAAACACTAAAGGATTTTGGTTAACTAATGTGACTATTTGGCTGATCAAAAAATCAACAAACTCATTGGAAAGTAAAAAGGGGTGAATTTTGAAAATATCAGTTAATCAAATTAAGATATTGATCAGCTAATTAACCAAATAGTTTTTGATCAACTAATTAACCAAATAGTTTAAGAAACTGTCTTTGAAACTTGAATTAAAGCATCAAAACTTAAATAAAAACTATTAAAATACATATCAACTAACTAAATATCAATCAAAATTGAATTGAATCATATAAATAGCTTTACTTAAAAAAATTCCTATCAAACATAAATTATTTTTCTAATCATGTAAGAATGATCTTTATTCAAAAGTTTAGAGAAATAATTTCCCAATTAATATAAATTTTAACTTAGTATGCTTATGTTGTACAATAATCTCTAATCCCAATTAATATAAATTTTAACTTAGTGCCCTCATTTTGTACAGTACTCTCTAACTCTAGGTTCTAAAGTTCACACTTTAAAAATAATTATGAAAAACTCTATACATAATTCATACCTAAATCATACTCAAATTCACACATCAATGCAAGTTATCACATATTTTTAAATTATGAACTAATAATTACCTTATGTTGAACATTACTTATGAGATAATTGGATAAATATTCTTCTTTTAAGTTTAAATCCATTAGAGGCTTCTCATACTTCTCGTCTCTCTCATTTGGTTCAAATATCGTCTCTTTTAAAAAGTTTTTGGTGGCTAATTTCTCCACATCCAATAACATCTTCTAGGCTTTCGTGGATGCAAGAAGGATAGATTCATCATGACTAAATGCATAAACTCCTTAGTAATAACCAATTCAACAACTACTATCTATACAACTTAACATTTGCTCTTTCTTTTCTAATAACCTTACAAACCAAGGTAATTAATGTATTATAAGAACCCAAGCAAGCTTGGTTCTTTAGTTCTTAGGTTCCTTTTTCTTTCAACCCACACTTTCAGAGGTTTGGTTGACATTCTTTGTTTAAGAAAATAAATTCTATCATGATGTTTATACTTACCACAAAAATGACATAACATATTATATGAATGATGATGATACATATATGCATTGCGTAGACCTCTTTGTGCGCGCGTGTGTATGCATAATATAGAATATTATCTTGGTCATTAAAGTTGTTGAATGTCCTCCTAAGGTTGTGAAATATCCTATGATTATATGTGTGATGCTCACTATGAATGAAAGCTTTATGTATTATTATTTAAGGCCTAAAAGTGTGTGAGTGGGTTTATATGTTATCATTAAAAAATTATGCATTTTATTCTCTTGATAATATTAAACCATATGCTTAGCTTTTGTGCAATTTATTAAAACATTATGTTTGCTTTTAGGATTAGTCCTGATGGATGTGGAATGTGCATGCATATGCTTGGATGTGGATGCTCTATACTCATTTTTCACATTAGGCAATTGTTCTTCACTATATAAATATTTTCCAATGACAAAAGTGGTTTTAGAATTGTCTTCACTTCTATGGTTGTATCCTATTACATGCCTATCATTGGAATTCTTTTAAACTCTTAGCATTTTCTGTAGTTTTTCACTCCCTTTAGTAAACTTCGACAATGATTCCTTGTGCAAATCTACCTCTTTCAATGCTTCATTCTCACGCCTTATTATATCTAATTAATGATTGTCATTAATGATCAATTTTTGGATGATTTAATGCTATAGAATTCATTTTTCATCTTTTCATTTTTCACTCAAGCATATATCTAGGTTCTTTTTATCCTATTTAAATTTAGAGGATTTCTTTTTCTTTTTTATGCTCATGGTTTTAGGGCTCTTAACTAATTCATTGTCTCTCAAATTAATATCACTATCATTTCCATAAGAATTAGGTTTGGATGTTTCTCATTATTATCCATAGTGGTAAACCATATATAAGTTATCCCTTCTTTTAAATTCACTTGTGTCATCCCAAGTTGATGCTTTAAAAGCTTTTTTCTTATCCTTCTTCTCTGTCTTATAATTTCTCTCATACTTCTCATTGTCTTTGTATCAAGGACATTGTGACTTATATGATAAAATTTTCTACATTCAAAGTAAGTAATGTTAAAGGATTTATGTTTTTGATCATTTTTACATTCCTTGAATTCCTTTATTTTGGGGAATCTCTTCTTCAAGAACTTCTTGAATTCTCTAGTGAGTAATCCAATGTCCTCTTCTTTAATTTCACTAGTTGGTGTCTCTTCCTCTTCACTTGATTCTTTCATTAAGGCTTCAAAAACTAAATTCTTTTTCTTTCTAATTGTCGTTCTTTTTGTGTCTTTTAGAGCCTTATTTTGTATGTAAGAAGAGATTCAATAATCTCCTCTAATATTAATATTTTAAATCCTTGGCTTCTAGTATAAGTATCGTTTTAGCTTCCTACGTATTTAAAAGTGATTTAAGTAGTTTTCTTACCATTTCAACATTAGCATAGGTCTTTTCAAGACCTTTGAGAGCATTAAAAATATCAATAAATCTAGTATACCTACTAGATATGCTTTCATCATGCTTCATTTGGAATAAATATTGATATGTTACCATGCTTCCTTTGCTCTCTTTTACTTGATTGGTTTCCTTATGTAACTTTTAAAGCATGCTAAATTTTGTAAGTTGTTTCACACATAAAGACTATATTAAATTCATTCTTTCCAATGCATAAAAAAGGATATGTATGGCTTGACTATTCAATGAAACTAATCTTTTATTTTGAGTTTACCATTCTTCCTTTAATTTGGTACCTTTTTGTTATCTACAATTTTAGTAGGAATAAAGGGACCATTTGACACTAGTTCTTAAAATTCTACACTTTCAGCCACTAAGAAGAATCTCATCCTAAATTTCCAAAAAAGCTAATTATTACCATTAGAGAAAGGTGGTCTATTAATTATTTATCCCTCTTAGTTAAATAATGACGATGATGCTTCTAAAAATGCCATTATGATCTTTACTATAGGATTTCTTTAGAAATAATATCCTAATAGACATACTTCGATATCAATTGTTAGTCCCTAATGACACCTAAGAAGAGGGTGAATTAAGTGTTTATAAAATTCAAGAATTTTTCTAACCAGTGTTCTCAGTTACAACTATCAATATAAAGTATGAGAAACAAATTAATCAAACAAATGAATGATAATTTAAAGAGGATAGGGCGAAGAGATGCAAATCAATTTAAAGTGGTTCAAAAAACACCTCTTGCCTATGTCCACTCCCAAGAATCTTATTGAAATTTCACTATAATTCTTCTTTTAAGGTGAAGAATAACTTTTGTACAATCTTTATCGATAAAGAGGAACCCTTCTTACAATCTTCTTATAAGATGAAGAGGAACTTTAATCCCATCTAGTACACTCCTAAGTATAACATCCTATGCCTTAACAAAATATTACAACTAAAAATATCTTAATTATTCGGTTCAAAATGATTCAATCACATAAACATGGGATAATGATGCTTAAATGATTGAAAAACTCTTTAAAATGTTTGTGTATAACATCCAAAACCTTTTTGATACTAAAATTAATGAAAAAAATATCTATTTATAGTGTTTTAGGACTCTTACTAACCATTGAAGGTAAGAACTAGCCATCATAATAGTTATATGTCATCGATCGGTATGCATTAAAATTCCCTAGCCATTAGAACACTAATTGACCAATAGGTATATTGGTTGACTAGTACATCAACCAATATTACAACAAACTTACTATACATCAAATTTAATAACTTTAACTTACATTGATCGACCATTAACCTATACAGTTCAACCAATCACCTCAAGAATATGATTTTAATAACTTCATATGCTTAAAACCAATTTGTTTAATCTAACTATGATTTAAAACTCCCAAAAATGATCCATAAACTTTGTTAAGATCGAGAGGTTTTATATTAAAAATAAGTGTTTCAATGTCTCTTAATGAATGTAAAGACTCGTGCAATGAAGTGAAATGAAAATGTTTATACATAGTGAGCCATTTAGAGTCTCAACTTAACAAAGTGAGATTAGAATTAACATTACAAACTAAAGAATGACCTTGATAAGCCTTGATCTTCTTTTGTTATTGCTTTAATCTTCATTTTGACAATTGTAATCTTCAACTTCAAAGTCTATCTTCTTGAATTTATGACTTCAATTTGTTCTTATACTACTTTTCATAAAAATAATAAAACTCATTAGTATATTTTGTCATCATCAAAACACCTATTGGAACCTCCATCAGTTCAACAACTTCATCTTAATATCAAGTCACTATTCTTAAATGGCTTTATTAATGAGATCATATATGTTGAGCAACTTGAGGGTTTCAGCCATAATGGGAAGGAGAATGATGCGTTTATGACTTTAAAAAAGCCCTAAGAGCTTGCTACAATAAGATTGAAGAATACTTTTTTTTTAATACAGGAAAAGAAACATCTAAGAACTAAGTCCTAGCTAGCACAAAGATCGGCGATATAGGACCCCGTGAGCATCTCGGGACATGTGCCCTAGGATAAGCGTCGGCGCCTCATGTAAGGTATGGACTCCGGGGCTAAAGTAAACAGCAAGAGCGGCAAGGCTGTCCACGCACTGGTTGCCTTCCCGATGCACATGTTGTAACTTCGTCTCCCAAGCTCACCGCAGTAACTCCCGGATACCTGTCACCAAAAAGGAAAAATCAGTCAGGTGTAAACTGGCCGAGGAAAGAATATTGATGACCTCCAAGGAATCCACTTCCATAATAATCCGGCGGAAGCCCATATTCCAAGCCAAAGTAAGCCCCGAGTGGACTCCCCAAAGTTCCGCAACAAGTGGGGAGCTCTGGCCAATATGATGTAAAAATCCCCCGCACCAGTGGCCTCGCCAATCCCTGCTCAATCCGCCCGCAGTAGCAACGTTGGACCCACCCTTAACAGTACCATCAGTATTGATCTTGACCCAACCTTCCAGAGGTTTGTTCCAACCCACTGATTGACCCACGCCTAACTCGTGGTCCCTGTACATGCACCGCTCAACAAAATTAGCCCTGACTATTCAGCTAGCATAGGTCATGACTGCCCTATGACCATCTGCAGGCCAGGAGAAATTCGCCTCAAAGATAGTTTGATTGCGCCATCTCCAAAGGAACCAGCAAGCAACTCCATAGATAGTAGGCCATTGAATCTGCTGAAATTGATCATACTTGCGTAGGTTGGAGGCCACCCACTGTTCCATATCCTGGAGAAAGAAACCCGAGTCCACCGGCGACAGTCACGAATGGCATGCAGCATAGTCTGTTCAAGGCCACAGGACGGGCACGTGCTGTCCGTCATGAGGTGACGCGCGACCTGCTGATAGTTAGTCAAGAGCTTTTGCTTGAGTAGAAGCCAAAGGAAGGCCCAAATCCGCTGGGGGCCTGTCCATTTCCATATCGGAGCCCAGAGACAGCCAGCCGCAATAGAGTCGAAACCCTCAATTAATGCGTAGACAGAAGCAGTAGTGAACTCACCACTCGGGGAAGGACCCCAAAAAATAGTATCCACCTCGGTACTGCTCGGAGTAACCGGGAGCATCGCTAAATCCATACAGACGTTGGAAGGGAAGTATTGTTGGAACCGGTGCCAATGCCAAGAGCCGTCCCCAGTCATTAAATCCACCACTGTGGCATACAAATCCATCTCTGGGATGGATGAGGTGGCCACAAAAACTAAGGGGCCCCAGTTCGGCACCCACGAATCCAGCCAGAATAAGATGCGCTGGCCATTGCCCAGTTTCCATCTGAGGCCCTGGCGGAAAAAATGCCAAGTAGCCTAGATACCCCTCCAGGTAGTGGAGGCCCTGGCCCTATGAAGAGCCTGGGGAATAAGATCCTGGTCAACGCGATACTTAGCCCATAAAACTTTGACCCATAAGGAGACGGGTTTAGTAAACAGCTCCCAGCTAAGCTTGGTCAAGAGGGCGTCATTAGACATGCAAGGACGTTTTAATCCTAGACCCCCTACTTGTTTGGGTTTGCATACATCCTCCCACTTGACCAGATGAATTTGACGGTGATCGCCGGTATCACCCCACACAAACGCTCGCATGAGACGCTCCAGCTCATCACAGAGTTGACATAGAAACGGACCGTTTGCTTGGTGAAAACAGGAAGGGCCGAGATAACCGACTGAGCAAGTGTGACTCGCCCTACTAGTGACAAAGTCCGGGCCTTCCAACCCGAGAGTTTTTTGTGAGCGGAGTCCACGATATACTGATAGGTGCGTCACGTGGTACGTTCATGGAGAAGCGGGACGCTAAGATTTTTTCCCAGGTTGTTCGTACGAGTGACGTGTAAAAGTTGACTATAGTGTCGAGCATCCCCAATAGGAACATTGCGGGAAAAGAAAATCCTAGTTTTATCCGTATTGACCTTCTGGCCCGAAGCAGAACAAAAAAACATCCAAGATATTCGCGATAAGATACACCTGGGAATCGGTTGCTTCAGCAAAAAAAACCAGGTCATCGACGAAGAACAAATGCGATATCGGAGGACCGACAGGCCCCATCTTAATCGGTTTCCAAGTACCTTGGTCCACTACTGTAGAAATAAGATGGCCTAACCGTTCCACACAGGACAAAATGATACGGGGAGAGAGGGTCGCCTTGGAGGAGACCTCGGGAAGGCCTAAACGAGGGAGACTTGGAGCTTGCCAATCGACCTGCATAGTGACTGTCGTCACACATTGTATAATAAGACGGATAAGAGTAGCCGGGAGGCCGATGTCAGACAACGTGCTGTGGTTAAAATCCCAGCAAAGCCGGTCATAAGCTTTTTCCAGGTCGACCTTAATAGCTAAGTATCCAGTTCGGCCCTATTTTTAACACATCGTGTGGATGACCTCTTGGGCTATGATGATATTATCAGTGATGTGGCGGCCAGAAATGAAGCTGCATTGAGTGTCAGCCACAACGTGTGCCATCTGAGGCTTGAGACGGTTCACCAAGATTTTGGAGATGATCTATTAGAGGACCGTGCAGAGGCTAATAGGACGGAAATGAGCCATACGGGTCGGGGATGGGATTTTAGGAATTAAGACCAAAATTGTATGGTTAAGTCCCTCGTCCCAACGATCAGAACTAAAGACCTTCCGAATATAATCCACCACTTGGGGCCCAACAATCGCCCATTGTTTTTGAAAAAAGAGGGCGTTAAAGCCATCAATCCCCGGGGCCTTATTCGGATTCGTCGAAAAAGACTGCATCGTGACTTCGACTTCGACTTCACGAAATTATGTTGTTTTATATGTTGTTTTATCCATAATTTGTGAGATGTTTTTATATCATAAAATGTCTTAAATATGTATTGGATTTTATTATTTTTTAAAGTAGCTTTTCTAAGCAATGAAAGGTGAAAAAGACTACTATCTAATATGAAATACAACTCTTTTACTCTTAATTTTTAGTCTTAATTTTGTAATCACAGAGGTTAGAGAACAGAATAGCACAAAAGTTAAAATTTTTGACAATATCAATAACTTATTTCTCTGCTACCACTTTTTGTTTTATATGGAATGATTCCATGCATTTCTTAATCTAGCATTATACTCTCCAAAAACTCAATGCTATTCATCTTAGAGCTATTTGTCTATGGTAATATTCAATTCTAAAAGTTTGACCTTTTTAGGATCTTGAGTGAACTATATATTTTTCTTGTAAGTGACAGTTTCATTGATTAATTCAAGAGGAAATGAACTACTATGTTTTAGTGTATTCTTATGCATTAAACGATGATCAATGGTAGATAAAATGACTCCATGGTCAAGGCTGAGCTGCCAGGCCGTTACTTAAGGCATTGTTCCATTTTTCTTCTTATCTAACCGGTGCAGGCTATGGCTCTCTAGGGCTCATTAACCCAATTCTAAGTTTAACAACTGGGACGACAAGAATTGGCCCAATTCTTCTTGGAGACATTTTCACTTTAGGAATTAGGTAGTGAAATCCAGGAACCTAGTTCCACGCATTTGGGTCCAATTCATTGCAGTGTATACGTAGGTCTTCTTCCTTGGAAAATGGCAGAAGCCCTAGTGCAAAGGAAATAATGTAAATGGAGCTCGTCAGCTCTATGTCAACACTCTTATTAGTGATAGTGAAAGGAGGCTTCCAAAATCCAATTACTTGTTTGTGCTATATAATCCATGTGAGAGCTACTTCTACGAAATTCCTTCCAACAAACTTTGACAAAAAAGTTACATAACCTTGAAATTAATTGGAATCCTTTTGTGCCCGCCATGGACTAATTACGCGATCTTATTTGTCTGGTATGCCTAAAATTACTTAAGCTTCTGGCACTGGATGCTATTTTTTAGAGCTAGGTTCTAGTTTCTATCTTCGATCCTGACCGAATCGAAGAAGTTAGCTTATAATTTTCAAGACAGTTTTTGCTTTCATTGCTCATGGACACAACAAATTTAGATATTTTTTTTCAAGTTTAGTTGTCAGTTCACACCTTACTTATCGTGTGTCAAAAAATATATATCCCTCAATTCTTTTTCTTTTATGTTAAACATTATATATATATGCTGAGACCAAATGTGAAGGAATCCACTTTACTTAATAAGACCCATGAAAAAAGTATGAAATGCATGATAAGATAATGATAGATTTAGTGCAACTTTATAATAAAAATATATCTAATGACATTCTTGGTGTGATTTATAGGTGAATATATTAGGTGATGGTGCTACGAGATTTGGACGGTGTTGTCCTACATTAGCCACTAAACACGTTCTTATTTCCAAAGAAGTTGCCTTTTACACTTGGGTATTTTCATATCAACGTCAATCAAAACTAAATCCTGATCTTAAAGCAGATTCCAAAGGCCTGAGATGCCTCTAATTGGTGATAGGTGAGTTATAGCTATCTTAGCTGCTCTTTGTGGCTCTCTGTTTCCAGTCACTTTCTAACTAATAAAAAGTTTGAGTCCAAATCTTCTCTCTAATGCTATCGTGTCTTATTGTGTCTAATGCTCAAACGGTATCGTTTGGCATTAAAATTTGACAGAGGCAATGGACAGAAGACAGGCACTGTGAGACCCACCCATAGGCGTCTTCAGCCAAATCCTAAGCTTAGAATTTCCAAAGCCAGTTTTCATTAGTATAACGTTATTCCAATTAAAAGTTCAAAAGCAGAAATTATGGTTTTGTGTTTTTCTCCTTATTCTTATTAAGAACAAAATTAATAATAATCAGAAATTCAATCATATTATTTAATATCATAAATAAATAAATAATTTATCATAAATAAATATTATTTAATATCATAAATTATAATATAATTTATAATAAAAATTCAAATAATCCTCCAAAAATTGAATCTGATGATAATGAATAACAAAAAATAAGCATAATTATTGCCTTATTATTATCAAGAACAAAATTAATAATAATCGGAGATTTAGTGTTAATATTTAATATCAATAATAAATTAATAATTTATTATTAAGTAGAGAATTAATCATTAAAATCCATTTTTATAGTTAAATTGATAAGAATAATTAAATAACCATAATAATTTTTAACAGTAATAAAATAATGAATAATAATAACCAATACAAAATAATAACCAATACAAAATTAGCACAAGTATTAATATTTCCTACAATAATTTGTAGAATAACAAAGTATAGGAAAATTACACTTATCATATTTTAAAATAATTAAAATAATAAGAATGATTAAAGAAATATGACGTATTTATTATTTATTATTATATAATTTATAATAACTATTATGTAAATTAGTCTTATTATTATTATAATATTATTAATATTATAAATTTATAGATAAATAATTACATTAAAAAAACAGTTAATATTTACATCAGCCCATTCTCGCTTTATAATAATTATTATGTAAATTAGTCTTATTATTATTATAATATTATTAATATTATAAATCCATAGATAAATAATTACATTAAAAAAACAGTTAATATTTATATCAACACATTCTCGCGAGGGCAAAGGCGAGTGGCATTTCAGCCCTACTCGCGAGGCTGGCCTGAAGTAAATTTTCATTGTTTTTATTTATGTAACTATTTACGTATGGATTTATAATAATAATAATTAGTAGTATACGTTGCTGCAACTCCAAAACAACCTGCTTTTTTGAAATATGGTGTTGTTGCTTATTCTGTCTAAGAACCAAATTAAAAATAAACAGGAATTCATTGATGTTACTTAATATCAGTAATAAGTAAATAATTTTTTAATAATAAGAATAAGAGTAAGTAGAAAATTAATCAATATCAAAACTTTAAAAAATTCATTAATAAGAATAATTAAAGAAACATAATTACTTTTAATAATAAACAAATGGCTAATAATAATAAAGAATATACACTGATCATATTTGAAAACAATTAAAACAATAAGAATAATTAACGAAACTTATCGTTTTTTATTAATTTACATAATATTATAATAATAATAAGACTAATTTACATAATAGTTATTATAAATTATATAATAATAAATAATAAATACGTTATATTTCTTTAATCATTCTTATTATTTTAATTGTTTTGAAATATGATAAGTGTAATTTCCCTATAATTTGTTATTCTACAAATTATCGCAGGAAATATTAATACTTGTGCTAATTTTGTATTGGTTATTATTATTCACCATTTTATTATTGTTAAAAATTATTATGGTTATTTAATTATTCTTATTAATTTAACTGTAAAAATTGGGCTTTAATGATTAATTCTCTACTTAATAATAAATTATTAATTTATTATTGATATTAAATATTAACACTAAATCTCTGATTATTATTAATTTTGTTCTTGATAATAATAAGGAAAAAATATGCTTATTTTTTGTTATTCCTTATCATCAGATTTAATTTTTAGAGGATTTGAAGAATTTTTATTATAAATTATATTATAATTAATAATAAAGATTTTATCTTTCTTTAACCATTCTTATTATTTTAATTGTTTTCACATATAATAATTCTAATTTCCTTATAATTTGTTATTTTACAAATTATTGCCACAATTATTATAAGTTGTGCTAAGTTTATATTTCTTATTATTATTCACCATTATATTATTTTTAAATTTTATTATAGTTCTTTAATTATCCTTATTAATTTAATTTTTTAAAATGAGCTTTAATTATTAATTCTCTACTTACTATTATTATTATTAATAATAAATTATGTATTTATTAATGATATTAAATAATATGATTAAATTCCTGATTATTATTAATTTTATCCTTGATAAGAATAACGAAAAAATTATATGCTTATTTTTGCTAATTCCTTATAATCTGTTTGAATTTATAAACAATTAAGTAGAGAATTATTATTATAAATTATATTATAATAAATAAAAAACATTATGTTTCTTTAATTATTCTTATTATTTTAATTATTTTCAATTATGATAATTACAATTTCCTTTTAATTTGTTAGTTTAGTTATTATTGTCGTTGTGCTAATTTATATTCCTTATTATTATTCACCATTATATTATTATTATTAATTCTTATCATTCTTTTTTATTCTTATTAATTTAATTGTTTAAAGTTTTGATTTTTTTAATTTTCTACATACTATTATTTTTATTATTATTAAATCATTTATTTATTAATGATATTAAATAAATGATTGAATTTCTGATTATTATTAATTTTTTTCTTAATAAGAATAAGGAGAAAAACAATAATTTCTTGTTTTGGACTTGGTTTTGGAATAAAGTTATAGTAATTAAAACTGACTTTGGAAATCCTAAGCCAGCTTAGGATTTGGCTGAAAACGGCGCCTGTGGGTAAGTCCCACAAGTGCATGTCCTCTGCCCATTGCATTTGACAAATTTTAATGCCATCACGACACTGTTTGGGCATTAGACACAATAAGACACAGTAGCAATAGACAGAAGATTTAGACTCTCAAAAAAAGTCCTAATCATGAGAAGGTATCTTTAATCCACTTACACTTAAATTAATCCTTACTCAAATTAGGTAAGTCTCTTACTAGGCGCAAAATTTTGATCCCAAATTTTAAACCATTGTACGTATGAAAAAATTCAAACTCGTAACTTCACTTAATAAAAAAAAAATCCCTTATCAAGTCACTGCACCTTAGATTTGGAGCAAAGTACTTTAGATTTCAGAAGCAAGTTCTACATCTTGTTTTCTTGCAACCTAACTTGACAGACATGTGACCTGACAAGACCCGCATTTGTCAATAACTTGGTTGTAATTTAACTAATTTTAATGTGTATGGAAGAATATTTAAATATTGTGAATAGCGCACGATACAAGAATTTATCATATTATTTGTTATTTTAATGATCATAAAAATGAGATCAAATTAATTAATTAAATTGTTAATTAATTTATACAAAACATATAATCTACGTATTATTATTTGTATAAAAAAGGTATTTAACATATGATTAATGATTTAAATATAAGATTTATTAAATCATTCATTATGTAATTAAGTGAAAAAAATAAATGTCTGTATTTTTATATTATTTATTGTCTTCAATAGGAAATAATATTACAAATATTAATCCTATTTTATCAGTAGCAAATACACATTCGTCATCTTTACTTATAAATAATTAAATACATAGTAGCAAATAGTATGTAAATTTACAAGAGAATACTCATTACTCGACATAATGTGAAATTGTAAGTATTTAAATCATTTTTTCAATGTATATTATCATTAAAAAAAAGGTAATTTTTGTAATTTGTATTGTCATAGAAAAAGATATAAGATAAAGTCTATATGATATTTGGATTTTTTACAATTGAATATTGAACTTTTATATTTATGTAAGGATATTGTATACAAAAATTGTATTTTAATATGAATTTATTAATTTAATTTTGATATGTGTCTTCATTTATTTTTTAGATAAATGGAGTCGTTTTAGGAAGATTTGACGATCTATCTTAGACTCATATTAGATTAGTTCCTCAAATAAAGAACCATACTATATATGTGTTTGCATCAAGCATTTGAAAGGTAGGGAATCACAGGATTAAAGAAGTATTTAACTAGGATTAAAGGTAAAATTGAGTCTTGTAAAAAAGTGACTCATAATACGGAATAAGAAACGAAGATTTTACTTGAAAAGGATCAGTATGAAAAAGATATAAGATAAAAGCTACATTACGAAATTGGTTGTGAAAGTATTTTTTTTTTTTTTTGATGATTGGATAATAGTGAGGATGTTGAAGATGGTGGTATTCCTACCCAATAATAAAGAAATGTTGCACCTTATGTGAAGAAAAGAAGAAGACATATGTTTAATTTTTTTCATCACAAATAACTCCTAGAGCTCAGTCTTTAATCCGTAATACCTTATAATCTAAATAAGTAACTCATAATGTAGATATGACAATGATTAGATGGTGGTATGATTTAGGTATAATATTTAATGTTGCTCGATATTATTATTACAGTCTATGGTAGATGTTATTGCCTCTAATGGTCTATGATGTATGGCTCCTTCAATTAATGACTATAGAGATAAACTTCTAAGCATCTCTATTTATAAACTACGTAGTTAATTGGATGAAAGGAGAACGACTTGAGCAACTTATGGATGTTCAATTACGTGTGATAGTTGAACAAATAAAAGATATGAACCTGTCATCAATTTTTAGTTTATTTTGCTAAGGGGACAATATTTTTCATGTTGGATCCCAACCCTGTTATTTATTTTTGAGGCATGTTTTGAATTTTTGAAGTCTTATTAGATCGGTATTTGGAT
>JANITX010000001.1:19150070-19166056 GCA_027564395.1 Erythroxylum ulei
CAAATCCCTTTTGTCGGCCATCCGTTTACCTTCAGCACTACAAACAAACAGCCTACAAATCAACTTACCGCTTTTGTATTTGTAACATTTGCTTCTTCTAATTCCAAATCCCACTTGCTTGGCATAAGTTAAATAACAATGATAAGCATCTGCTTCTGTGTCGAACTGCATGCCAATTTTCGGAACTAACTCTCTTCCAACCAACTGTCTTCCGTTCAGATCAGAACTCTGGTTCCAACAAGCAATGTCATTGTTACGTTGCTCGTTATCACTTTCATAATTTAAACGGCGGCATGGCGTCGATGTACCTTTCATTCTGACACCTGTGAAATTAAAAAAGCAGCACCATTATTTTCACATATAGTTATTCAGACAACCAGACACGACCTTATACAACAACATAGCATGTTTGATTTTTTGGCCCATCCATGTGTGATGTCATTACTGTATGAGAAAAACTGAACCAAACATTTCATGCTTAGTTGTTTCAAAGTTACAAGTGATATTGAAACTCTTACATTAACTACAACTGAATGGGAAGACAAATCAACTGACAAACATTCATTACAACATATAGCAGAGGCACTCTTTAATAAGTAGGAAACCATTAATATTCACCAAAACTGACAACTGCCATCAACCATACAACACAGTAAACTTCAACCATCCCATATTAATTTTTATAAACAGAAACATTGCAGTATTTATTAACAGAAACATTATTTATTAACAGAATAACAAACAACTGTTTATTAACAGAAACAGTATTTATTGGAAAGACACATTCCAGTATTTATTAACAGAAACAATAATTTTTTAACAGAAACATTTCAGTATTTTAAACCAGTATTTTTTAGCAGAAACATTCCGGATATATCACATTGAATACCAAAACGTAAACTACAAAGACAGACGTTATATCACAAGCAGAACATCAATCACAACAGTTCTTTCACTAGCAGCTTCTAAATTTGGAATATGACAACACAGCCAATTTCCAAGTTTCTGCAGAACATTGAGAAATGGTTTTAATTTTTTACACCTGAGAAAATGGCTGAAAGCTATAAAAGATGTCTGAAAACAACGAAGGTTGGTGGAGAAGAAGATGCTCCGCTTTTTTAAATGAATAGTTACAAAGTTCCTTAAAATTTTATTACCAAAGTAGTTCATTGGCGGTAATAGCTTGTGATAATTTATTGGAAATGACAAGTGTTTCCAGTAATCATTATTGTTAATAAATGCCTTCAGAATTTATTCATATTCTATATGTTTATTAATTTTCGTTTTAAGTGGTTAATATAATGTAATGAAAGACTTTGTTCATTTCAGACGATTTCAATAATTATAAGAACTAATTGAATTAGCTAATTGAATTACATACATAACAACTGCAAATAATAATACCGAATTTATTAATGTTATGACTACTAATAGACATTTGTAATTCAAATAATATATTTATTAATCATACGTCATATAGTAAAGTACAAACCTAATCATAATTATCACATAAATACAATAATTACCATTTATACATTATATGCTTATTATAACAAGGACATTTACATTATTAATGTCAATAAATAAAAGCAAACTAACTTAATGAAACTAAATCCATTAAATAATAAAAAGGAAATAAAATTAATATTATTAATTCTAATAATAAAAAATAAAAGGATAATAATAATAATAATATTCATAATAATAATACTAACAAAAATCATAATAAGGAAATTACTAATAATAATAGCAATAATAGAATTAATTCTAATAAATAATAAAATATCAATCAGTAATAAGAATAAGAATAATAGTAATAATAATCATAACAACAATAATAATAAGGATAATAAGAATAATAATAATAATAACTATTGAATTGTATCTTATTAATAGAAATATATTAAAGCAAAAAACATTACATAATAATAACAATTCAAACCCATTAATTTTTTCTGCCATCTCCCTTGCGAGCCATGTTATATATATATATATATTATATAATATTATATATAAAAAACCTTATGTTTCTTTAATAATTCTTACTATTTTAATTGTTTCTACAAATTATTGCAGGAAATATTAATACTTGTGCTAATTTTGTATTGGTTATTATTATTCACCATTTTATTACTGTAAAAAATTATTATGGTTATTTAATTATTCTTATTAATTTAACTGTTCAAAATGGGCTTTAATGATTAATTCTCAACTTAATAATAAATTAATTTATTATTGATATTAAATATTAACACTAAATCTCCAATTATTATTAATTTTGTTCTTGATAATAATAAGGCAATAATTATGCTTATTTTTTTGTTATTCCTTATCATCAGATTCAATACAAAACCATAATTTCTGCTTTTGAGCTTTTAATTGGAATAACGTTATACTAATGAAAACTGGCTTTGGAAATTCTAAACCAGCTTAGGAGTTGGCTAAAGACGGCGCCTGTGGGTGCCTATGGGTGGGTCCCACAGCGCTGTCTTCTGTTCATTGCCTCTATCAAATTTTAATGCCAAACGACGCCGTTTGGGCATTAGGCACAATAAGACACGGTAGTATTAGACAGAAGATTTGGACTCAAAAAGTTTCCACTACCATCTCTAGTTAACACAGACAAAACTAATTAAAGACTTAATATATGATGTTCAGGTTTACAGGGTTTTGATTTAGCATTCCATGAAAGTTGCATGCGTACGACTTACGAGAATCAAATGGTCGAACAGGAAAAGAAAAACTGCGTTATGGTCAATGGCGGTTAGGTCATACGTCTATCTGCGTAACTTGACTAAGAATAATTACGAACTTAAATTCTTTATTGGATATGAAAGATGTACGTTCATGAAAGCTCCCTCACCCTAATTTTTGTTTGTGTAGGCTTTAATTGCTCATGAATTGGGAAATCTTACCTACATTAACCTATAAAAATGACTCTCTTTTGGCTCTTGAAAGCGGGGTCTATGTTCTTTTTAAAAAAAATTGAAAGAGAAATCTAAAGTGCATATTGGAGCTAGAGAGCCAGCATATGTATGGTTGGTCGGGATGCATGTCTAAAACCAGCTTCCAAATGACTAATAACCCTAATGGAAAGGCTTTTAGGATGTTCAATTAGATTAATCCAAGCAATCACTATGGTTTTGATGGTATCTATATTTCACATAGATGGCATCATCAATCATTTTATGCGAGAAACATGGAGTAGGCTCTTCAAACCGAAGTTAATAGGTAATTATATTTATAACTAATTAAAATATTCAAGGTGTTAAACTCACCTATAAATTTGAGGTTAATGATTTAAGTGTGCTTCTCTCTTAGTTCCAAATCATATCTTAAAAAGAAAAATAAGATGTTTTGAATTAAAGAAGCAAACAAATAGGGACGATTATTCGGATCAGCCAAAGTAGGGATGGCTAGTTGGAAAGGAAGACTTATTATTAGGGCTTTGTGTTGCATTCTTAGTGATGAATATAGTTCAAATATCCTAAATTGTGCAAATTTGATTATAAATAGTTTATGAACTCAATTTTCTATGGCGTCAAGCTTAGAAAGATAAAGAATAGAAACAAATTTCTTTCATAAATACAAGATACTAGTCCTTGTTTTGTATTATAATAATAATATATATAAAAAAAAAAAGAGAGTCTTGTATTCCCATTTTTTATATTTGGATTCTCCTTCTAGTTCTACATTTCATGCACTCATCACCAAAAATGTTGAAATAGAGTCCTAATTCATAATTTTAAGACAGTGGTTTCTAATTAGACAATATAGGTAGCCTTCAATGAACACAAATGCTTATTGTCACGACAAACATAAAAATTGACAAACAAAAAAAAAAAGATGTGTTGTATTACCTTAGCTCTATTTGAAACCCTTCATTAATACCTCCAAGTTTGTGTACCTCACATCCAATTACCTTAAATTCCTAATACCAATTGTATTAGGTTAATTTATGACAAGTAAATGGTATATGTAAGTTATAATTATATCCAAGACAAGTGCATGAAAAAGAATGCATGTGTGTCATGTTCTGCTAGATGATGAAAAGGAAGTTGATCAATACTTCTACTATATGACTCTAGTTCAAATGTCATCATTTCATCAGCTTCACTTCCTTGTCCCTTTCTTTCCTAAAGAGATAAGTAAAAGCTACAATTTCCCCACACAAATGATCTTCTTGGGATCACCGACAGAAAACAAAATTTCTCTTCACTTGCTTCCATTTTCCTTTTCAATAAAGTTGTCATATCCTCCTCTTTCATTCCCACTTTGATTGAATGACCATGTTAATAAATTAAATACATTTAAAGGTTGACGGGAATTTTAGGTGTCATCCTTCAACCAAGGTGATATGGCTACACGTGGGTTGGAAGTGCAGATGTCGTGTGAAGAGTAGTATTGTTTTGTTCTAGGCAATAAGGGAGCAAGTCTAAATTATGATAGAGGAATTCATAAAATTGATAAAATAAAACTAAAAAGATAAGTTTGAGAAATTGTTGATGTTTAATAAAATAAAATTCCCACCAAATTTATAAGCTACATATAACTTGAAAATTTTAAATTGAATCAACTCACATTTATATTTGTATATCTTTAGTGTTCCTCTTCCCCTTTTTTTCTCATAAAATTATGGTCCTATAAAGATAGGAGCTAACATCTACATGGCCGAGACACAGTAGTCACCATAACAATTATGACTAAATGAGGCCAAACAAACATTCTTATTTGTGTTAGCGTACACCCAATCTCACCCCCTTCTCCTTTCGATTATCTATAGCACTTGTAACTGCTTACTCTCATTGTTGGGCCCATATATACATAACATGAGCCCATTTTATCTTCCATAGACCCACATCACGTAAGAAAATATACATTTTTTAATTTTATGAAGCGCATAAGTAGGCTTGGCAATCAAGTTCGGACCTAACCTATTACCGCCCGTACTCAAATAATATTTTATAAAAATTTATATTATTTCAATTATATCATAAATTAATAATTCATGATAACAATTATGATATTTATAACATATGAGTTGTTACATGATATTTAGAATTTAATTGAATCATATTCCAAAATTTTCTTATTACATCTAAAATTTAGTAGTTGAATAAATATAATAAATACTTAAATTCTATGGTATCCATTTAATTTATTAGATTAGTATGGTTAGATGAATAATTAAATATTTTTATTAAATTTTGAATACATTTTATAAATTAATAAAATACTAATTTATCTTTTAATTAATAGATTTTACATAATTATGAAATTACTAGTTTATAAAAGTTTTACTATATTTATATTGATCACAATCCTATATTGTTAACAACAGTTTGTTTCACTATAGGGTTTAAAAATTACCAAGATTGTGAGGATTTGATTTATACAATAGAACAAATAGGAGAAGGCAGATGGAATTCACAGGAAACCCAGAGGAGGAGGCAGCAAAATCCACATGCAAAGTACACTGACACTAACTAGAGAGAAATGGATCCTCGATAGTGAATGAAAAACTTGAGATCAAAACCAAAGATGATGAGAAGGACCAAGAAAAGCGATATCAGAAGCAGAAAAGAAAGAACAACCTCCCTATAACACTTACGACCAAAATCCTTAAAGGACACATAGTAGAATGACTTATCTATAATAGAGTACGAAAAGCCCCTTGTGAATTTGGTTACAAAAGCTCCATGTATAAAGAAATGAACAGTCTATTTCATCTAAATATGGTGGCCTTTGTGGAAGAAACCATCTAAAGTATGTAGAGGGTCCATTAAGGACTATTTTGTTATAATAGAGTTTGAGAGAAACTATCCTTATCAATCTCTTCCATATTATCTTTATTATGAGAAGATTAAATACTATTTTGTTATAATAGCCAGATATATTGATGAATTAATTAAGCATAACTAAATATGAATTATTGGTTGAAGAGTTGATACAGTCTTATACCCACCATCCATAAGAAAATATATGACTATTTTGTTGTGCGAATAATTGCATTTTTCTCCTCATGCACATATAAAGAATCACGTTTTCATCATTCTAATAAAGCTTTTGATAATTACTAAAAAGAAAAAGGAGATTTTATAACCATTCAATATTTAGCTTCATTCTAGTTTCTTCGACAATTAATTCTATTAGCTATTTATTACCTCTTTCCCCTTAAAGTTATATTAAGAATATATTAACTAATTCATAAGTTACTAGTCCCCCATACCAACTCTTCAATATATGTATAGTCATTTGGAGCCTATACCATCTTTTGACTATAGGATAGCCTTCTTTTTTCTTTTTTCTTTTTGGTCCCTGTAGTCTAAACTAACTTTTGAAATGTGCATGCTCTATATAATATGCCAGTTATAGTTGAAAATGTATATATTATGATAACTTAATCAACATATAATTAATCAACATATCACACTGTTATGATTTATTCGTCCTATTAAGTCTCTCAATACTTAATATTTGAGAGGAATGAGAGAGTTCTTAAACATACAAATCATTTTTTGATATGAATTCATGTGCTAGGAGGGCTCATTTATGGGCATACTTCTCTATTAGCTTCTAATTTGAGATTTGTTAATAATAATTCTTCTTCCCTGCAAATTTTGTTAATAAAAAATTGATTAAATTTTAAAAATAATATCTAAAGATTTCAGCGTATTTGAATTTATAAGTAAAACCTGATGTAAATTAAATTTATCATTATCTACTATAATTCAATATTATGGTTACACATATATAAAATACTATGAAAAGATAAGTTAAGATAGATTATCTTATTCATAAAGGATAATTATTTAATCTTAATAAAAAATTCATATATATCATCAATATAACTAATAAAGTATCTCAATAATAGAAATACATTGGTCTTATACAAGTAAATATACTCTTTGTTCTTCATTCTAATTCATAATTTAATTAATAATCTTTCAATCAGGAAAAGCTTTCCCTCTCTCACATATTCAAATAAAGTGGTGAAGTAATTTTACATCCTAAATATTTGTAGCATCTTGAAGCCATAATTGTGCAAAATTGTTTTCTTTTAACATATGGCCAATTTTTATCCTAACCGCTTGTTACTTTCAACCTTGAGCCTCCAAAAAACATGTCTTTCAAGATTGGGTGTGGAGAGTGGAAGAATCGGAGGAAGATGGAGACTAAAATGATTCACATCACAATCATATATAAATATGTAATTCCTTTCTTCAATTTGAATTAATGGTTCTAATAATATCTGGTATGCTAAAGAGGATATCTAGATTGTTTAAGTGGATAATCAGTATAAGTTTTACTTTTTTTGTTATTTCTAATTAACAAAAATTAGAATATAAGTGAGATTAAATTAAACAACTGACCTTTTTATTAAGCATATGATAATTCCATACCTATTTATAAGTTTCATTTTTAGTGTTTCAATACTCAGTATAAAAGTATTTATATTCAATTTATAGTTCATTGGAGATTTTTTCTTGGCAAAATTTTGAAAAGTGATATGTTGAATATATATTCTACTGTGTTGAACTAGAGCTATTACTGTATCTATAAAATCTTATAAGTATCATGCATAGATGTCATGAGAGAAAAATTAAAAACCAAATCCTTACAAATGTACACTAGTGTATCTTACTATTAAGAGCTAATTCAGTTACATCCTTAATCACCTCATGCACATGAGACAAAAATATTGGTTGTTGCTGATAAGAAGTATACTTACATTTGAAAATGATGAGATTTTGTAGCCCATAAAAAAAAAATGGAGTGTTAGATATTTGGCATTTTCGTTCCAACTTATTTTTTACTATTTTACCTTTTGTTTACAATTTATTATTTATCTTGTTTAAGCTAAAGACTCGGTCAAGTTTAGTTGCTAAACTTTCTAGATCATGTAGCTGTTAGTTCCAGATTTTTCTGATTTAGTTTTATCCACTTTTTGAATTTGAAGTGGTTGTAGGTTAAGGAAGTTTGTTATCCTTTCCTGTATTAATTCTGCAACTTCTATGAATAAAATATGCTTCCTATTTTTCATTCTTTGTTGTCATATTTTCTTTCTCATATAGTTCTCGTTTTCCAACTTCGTTTAGCACTATGTGTTTCTATTTTTTCCAACACATGTGAAAGGTCCAAGCAAACTAGAGAAAATTTTCCTTTAAGTGAGTGTCAAGCATCAGACATTTTTTATTTGATACATTGTGATTTATGGGGACCTTATAGAACCCCTTCATCTTGCGGTGCTTCATATTTTTTAACTCTCGTTGATGATTGTTCTCGAGCTATTTGGATATATTTTATAAGAAAGAAGTACCCCATATGTTGATAAATTTCTTTACATTAGTGGAATGATAACACCAGAAAAGCGTGAAGGTTGTGCATAGTGACAAAGGAACGAAAATTTGTATCTTAAACAATATTTCCAACAACATGGGATTATTCATCAGACTTCGTGTACTGGGATACCATAACAAAAGGGAAAGGTTGAGCGAAAACATCGTTATGTCCTAAATGTAGCCCGAGCCCTCTGGTTTTAAGGAACTTTTCCACTCCATTTTTGGGGTGAATGTATCTTAACTGTTGGTTACGTACTTAATCTCACACCTTCATCAATACTCAATGGCAAGACCCCATATAAAGTCATCATTAGCAAGCAACCCCCTTATGACCACTTGCAGGTGTTCGGTTGTCTTTATTATGCGCATAATCAGCATAGACACAGGGATAAGTTCGCGAGTCGTAGCAGCAAGTGTGTTTTCGTTGGTTACTCATATGGTCAAAGGGGATGGAAGCTCTATGATATGGAGAAAAGAAGTTTCTTTGTATCCAGGGATGTGAAGTTTGTAGAAGATCAATTTCCTTTTGGCTTGTGTTCACCATCCACTGAAGAGACTCCAACTATCATGTAACCTCATTCGGTGCCTATTGATTTGGTTGTTGAAGAAGAAGCACTACATGGCGTGGGCCCATCTGCTGAGACTCTTCTTGCATCAATTCTGATGTGCCCAATGTCGAAGACAACGGGGAACTTGACATTGGCCCTTATTGCACCGCAAACAAGTGAAGAAGTGGTTGACTTCCAAACTCCAGGAATTGATGTAAACCCCACTTCCTTACAAAGAAGCATGACTGATGCACCATTTGGAAGAGGCCACCACTGTGTCACTCATGCCACGATTCAACTCAGCCCATCGATACATTCTACCCTTTCATCAGATAACTCAACACTACAAGCCGAAACAGAGCCCGCCCTCTTCTCCGAAGCTGTTAAGGATGCACACTGGAAGGATGCCATGGCTCAAGAAATTATAGTGCTCCACAACAACAACACTTGAGATATTACCCCACTCCCTCCTAGGAAGAAAGCCCTTAGGTGTAAGTGGATTTACAAGATCAAGTATTACTCTGATGGCAGTATCAAACGATTCAAAGCACGCTTGGGCATCTTGGGTAATCATCAAATTGAAGGGATTGATTATAATGAAACCTTTGCTCCTGTGGCTAAGATGGTTACCATCCACATTGTTCTCGCCGTTGCTGCTGCAAAAGACTGGGAACTCCACCAAATGGATATTCACAACGCCTTCCTTCATGGCGATCTTGCAGAAGATGTGTACATGAAATTGCCTCTTGTCTTCAAGGTGTCACAACCGAACATGGTGTGCAGGCTTCGCAAATCCCTATACGACCTCCGCCAAGCTCCTCGTTGTTGGTTTGCCAAGCTCTCAGTTGCTCTTCTCCAGTATGGGTTTCGTTACTGTCCATCGGATCACTCATTGTTTTGTTTTAACAAGGGCAACGTGTAGTTGGTAGTTTTATTATACGTTGATGATCTTGTTATTTCGGGCAATGATTCTAGGGTCATTCGACAATTTAAAGACTATCTCCATCGCTGCTTTCACATGAAGGATCTTGGGAAGTTAAAGTATTTCTTGGGAGTGGAGGTTGCGAGGTCCCCTAAGGGAATTTTTTTATGCCAACGGAAGTATGCATTGGACATTGTTCAAGAAGCTGGCTTACTTGGAGCAAAACCAATAGCCACTCTGATTGAAGAAAACCATCATCTGGCCTTGGCTATGGGCCCTTTGCTTTCTAACCCTGGCCTGTATCATTGCCTAATTGAGCGCCTTATCTACCTTTGCTTCACACGCCCAGAGCTCTCCTATAACATTCACATCCTGTATCAATTCATAAACCAACCGAGAGAAGAACAGTGGAAGGCTGTTTTGCATGTGGTACGCTATCTTAAGGGACAATCGGATCAAGGTATCCTACTGTGAAGGGACAGTGATCTACATCTATCAGGTTGGTGTGAATCCACACCCGACTGGGCAGGCTGCCTTCTCATCCGGAGATCTCTCATCGGTTGGTTCATTTTCCTGGGCACCTCCTCGATCTCTTGAAAGACGAAGAAACAACACACAGTCTTTAAATCCTTCACCGAAGCAGAATATCGATCCATGGCCACCACCATATATGAATTAAAATGGTTGAAGGGCATTCTTTTTTCGCTTGGCATCTCTCATCCAGAACCCATGCACCTAAATTGTGATAGCTAAGCTGCCCTCCATATTGCTAAGAATCATGTTTTCTATTAACGCACGAAGCATATTGAAGTCGATTGTCACTTAGTTCGAAATAAAATTCTCCCCAATTGTATCCGCACTTCGTATGTCTACACTCACGCTCAACTTGTTAACCCCTTTACCAAAGCACTTGGCTCGAAATAGTTTAGTTCGTTATTACGCAAGTTGGGCATTCACAATCTCCACGCTCCAACTTGAGAGAGAGTGATACACGTATATCTACTCCAAATCTCTTTTTATTGCAAAAATATTTGACCCAGTAATATAGGAACTAATATAGGAAATATTTTAGGAATGATTGGGTGCTGTGATATCACATCCCTTGTATATTTATACATGTATATTCTCATCAATAAAACGATCGAAAATTGTCAAGCCACTTTAGCAAGTTTTAACCCAGATAATACATGAGAAAAGCCTTAAAATATGGACATTTGGAAACTTCACCATTGAATTTGAGATTGATTTTTGCCAAATTAAGCATTTTTCCTTTAAGTAAATAATATTTTTTTACCAAATTTCTGATTGGTGTGATGTTGAATGGTATTCAGTACTCTAGCTTAAGAAGCTCCATAATCCATAATTCATGTTTCCTTTTCACAGTGCAGTTTGTTGTTATTGTTCCACTCTCAAAAGTGGAGATGGTGTTTGGGGATAACGCTGATTCAGCACTCCAACATCATGGATACATATTGGAATTGACATAGGTGATAAGTTTGGAAAGTCATTTTCTTTGTTTCTTCAAATGGAAGTGGTGTTGGCATCTTTTAGAGTCACAGATATATCAGTATTAGGACGGGACCATTTCCTAAGAACATAATCATATCACATGTATGAAATCTTCGGTTAACTAAATGTCGAATTGAACTTTTGAGTCGTTTTCCAAACACAACTTGTATATATTCCACAAACACACAGTTACATCTTATACATTAGGAGCTACCAAGTCCAAGTCGGAGTTATACTAGACAAGTTTCAAATCACCAGCCGATAGACTTTCAGACAACAGACTACTAGACTTGACTTCGAAACACTAAAAGCATTTAGATCCCATTACACGGCTAATCGAAAAAAGCAGACATCGAAAACCAACTTCATGTTTCATAAGAGAGACCCTAAACAGTTGCAATTGGACCACCAATATTAATGGTAGATTCCATGACCTTCATGGCTTCAAATCTTGGCTCCTTGGCCTGGAACTTGAGTCCAGCATAAAGCTTCATGTAGTCATCGAACACAAATTTTGGATACAGTTGGTTGTTCTCGGCTTCTTTTTCAACCAATGCTGGGGCCGGATAGATCACAGCATCGCTTCCAGGGTTGTAGAATGAAGCTATTGACATCCTAGAGCCGTCTGTTTGAGCGATCACTCGGTGAAGCACACTCTTGTATTTGCCATTGGTAATTACCTGAAGGCATCACAACCAAAAATCAATGACCTGCCATGAGATTCCAAAGTTTGTGGGTTAGGATAGTACTGTACCTCAAGTTGGTCACCTAAGTTGATGACAATAGAGTGCTTCATGGGTGGAACGTCTATCCATTGGCCATCTTTGAGGAGCTGGAGGCCATTGACCTTGTCATCTTGGAAGAGCAAAATTACGCCACCAGCATCAGTGTGGGCCCTGAGTCCCTTGATCAGCTCTGGTTTTGGGCATGGAGGGTAGTTGCTGACTTTTGTGCCAAAGTTGGGTCCTTTGGATCCATAGAACGCCTTCTTAAAGTATCCCTTCTCTAACCCAAGATTCTCACACAACAAGTCCAAAAGTTGCTCTGCCAGTTTCTTCAATCCCTCAGCAAACTCCTTCATTGCCCTCCTGTCATTTCAATCAACATTTTAGTAACTCCTGTCATTTCTTACAAAGCCATCAGCAAGCTTAACACAAATTAACTTGTAACGATTGTACTTGTAATCTTGATCAAGATCAGGTATTTCTTCCATGTTTGAGGCTGGAAGATGGCGCAAAAAGAAAGTGCTTTCCCAATCTAAATCGTCTATTTCGGACTGAACAGCATCAAGACCCTTGCTTGCCACCATTTCCTTGAACCTCTGCTCCATACACTTCCTGTAGTGTTCCTTAGTGAATCCCTCCACGGTGTCCATCAGCTCATGGGATATCCCATGGTTAATCAACTTTACACGAAAGAAGGTAAGAAAAGAAAAAAGAAGTGTAACAACTGAAGTCAGTACATGTAACTCGCCAAAATTTACAAACTACTCCATAGATATATATATACACATAAGGTAAAAAGAAGAAAACAAAAGAAGCAGACAACTATAAATAATGAACATATGATGTTCACCTCAAAGAAACCCCAGTTCTCACAGGCGTCTTTGATGATCTCCATGGTGAGCGTCCTATCTTCTCCATCAAGTTTTGAGAAATCAACAACTGGGAAAGCTTCCATTTCTTTCACTTACTTTGCTCTCTATCACACACTCAACCTTCTCTTGCAATGTATGCACTAGCTCTATGCAATTCTCTTATGCTTGCAATGAGAGTATGCAGTGGGGGGGTGGAGCTATTTATAGGCTATAAAGGAGGGGCAGAAAACTAATAAGTGGAAAAGCTTGGGGCACTTGAACAAATTGGTAGTATCCAAAGCAGCTGTTTATGAATTTTGCTACAGTGTTGTCACTAACTTCTGTTCACCGCGCCTCGCTTTTCTCAACAGGAATTCCCTTTTCAACTGATTCCTTCGTATTTCCTATAATTTGTGGTTGCAAGTAAATATGATATAGGGAGTATCCCTATTTTTTTTTAGTAGAAAAAGGATTTGATTAATTTAATATAATAAATTTTTAGTGAAAAGAAAAAAGAAGGCTTACAACTCAGAAGTTCACAGTAACATTCACCAAAACGGTGTTTTTGACATGTGGGCAGGGCGGCCACTAATTATATGCCAAACTTATGAATTCGGTCATTCTTACGTAGTACAAGACCAGATCAACAAATTAATAACGAATGCTCCGTCCCAACAACTACGAAAGTAGCCAGCCCACTGCCAAGGGAAACAGGACTCGTGGAGGATGTATGAAGATCGCATCGGATGGAGAATGGAGATGGACCCCCACCAATTGCACGACCATCTCTTCTCTTGCCCCACTCCCAATAGGATCTGAATTACTCGCGGTTTGTCAGATCCCATCCCACTGTAGTTGGCTTGCTCAGTTCCACTTCCCTTTGCTTGCCGTCTGCGGCTGCCACTATTCCCCATGTATGTGCCATGCTTTTTTTCTATTATTCGATGGCTGCCAACATTTTCTTGTTCCTCACCTTCTGTGTTCTTTTAAGGGCATGAGTTTAATCACCTCTTTACATTGAAACAAATTAACACTTTGAAAAATCAGCTGCTGCATTCTTGGTAACATCTGTGCTTTCATTGAATTCATTATAAAAATATTGAGGAAGGTGCTAAATAATGGTCTAATGCTTTGCTGACATGGGAACTGTTTATAATGGGGCAGTTAATTAGATTACGTTCATGCATGAATAGAATTAAATAATCCTAGCTAGGGATGCACATAATTGCTCCCCATCATGAATTAATATAATATATGTCTCAACATATCTAGCCACCATGCAACCAGAGATGCAGAAGATAGCCGCCAGACTATACTATGATTTTCTATATATGGGATAAACTTAAAATTTATGTAAACTCGTGTCCCACTTAAACTTATATAAACACTTTCTCTTGTTTCTTTTTGGGTATCCAATCGAATCTAGATTGTAAAATTGAAGCATTTCTTTCTTTATTTTGTAAATCTCCTCTCAGTCCCCACCTTAGTATTAAAAAAATGAGATGGACGTAATGGCCTTAAATAAATATTCACCATTCTTTTCTGCTTCTGCTTGTCTCCTGCTGCCATTACCTTGCATTATTCTGCTATCTTAACCTTGACCGATGCGGTCTTTTGTTGATTAAAAAATCAGTCAACTTTCAGGGTAAGATGACTTGACTTTTCGCTTTGGAGGCCACAAAACCCTCAAGGTACCGAGAATTCAATCCAGATTTTCTTTCCAACGGAATATAAATTATAAAATATGAAATTCAAGGTGAAAGAAAAACGTTATATTTTACGAAATATGCTCAGTTCACAAAAATCTATATAAACAGGCTCATTCCCCACTGTATACACTCAACTTCAAGAGAGGGGAATGCCTTTATTTTCTCACCGTTCACGTCTCCCATGGGTGTTTTTAACTTTTGCCCTTTACCTAATGGTGGTAATAAATACAGATAATATTAAACCGAGTACAGATAAAAAAAACGCTATGCATGAGCATGACTTAATGCTGCAAAAAGCAGGAAAGGTTAGTAAGGCAGCAAAGTTCAGCGAAAGATCCAAGTAAATGAAAAAAAATGAACCATCTTTCGCTCAAATTGGGTCCTACAAGGAGATATTGGACAGGAATATACTTGGATTTATGACAAAGCAAAGTTAATGAAACTTGAAAGAGTGAAAAGCAAATTGTACGGAAATATACACATATGTATGTGTGTATATATATATATATATTCCTACTCTTTAAATGGCCTTGGAAAGTGCACGCGTGTATTGTCAGATCAGATGTACTCGGGTATTGTATCGTCCAAGTACATTTGGATAAGTATACGGTCTGACTCTATCTGTTTCAGTTTTCAGTTGATTAAAAAATTTTGAATATAAATTAAAATTCAATTAATCATAGATTTATGATGAATACAAAGTTCTTGTCGATAAGTTCTTTTTTAACTTATGGACTCATTTTAACTTGTTGATTTTATAAAAAACTTATTAGAGTTATTTAGTTATTAGCTTATTAGATTGGCTGATTTAACCCAACTAACTTATCTCAGATAAGGTCCTCTATAGAAACTTTTCAAATAATCAGCTAAATTTTTTTTTGTTTAATGTCTGTTTTGCCCTCTATACTATGAGCTTGTTATGCTGGTGAACTTCCATAGATCCACCTTAATGGTTGATATCTTTCGTTCAGCTTGGTCTCAAAAGATTGTATAACTCATCAACTATGCCTGGCTAGAATATAAGTTTATGTTAAAAAGATGACAATGCAAAATCAAGGAGGTTCAAGTGGTGACTTTAACTATGCTATAAAAAACTATGCATTCCATAAATTTTACTAAAACATTTAGGTAATTTAATATTAATTCTTCAATTTTTGATATTTAATAATTTAGTTTTATATAAAAATCAAAAAATAATGCAATATTCTGTGATATATATTACTTCTTATTTCTTAGGTAAAAGGCTAATAACTTAAATTGAAATGTATTGTATTCCAAATCTAAACTTAATGTTAACTTATTTTGATTTTAGAAAATTTGATATGATAATTTATCTATAATATACATAATATTAAAACAAATCATATTAAATATAAAAAA
>JANITX010000001.1:19254538-19265199 GCA_027564395.1 Erythroxylum ulei
TTTATATGTAAAATATTTAAAAATTATTGTTATTTCATATTAATTGTCATTATTATTTATTATTAAGATTTTTGAAAACATGGTTGATGTAAACAGTAAACTAGTAAAGTGTACAGTACAACTGTATAATATACCAATATGGACTATTTTGCAATTTTTAAAAATTTTAGGGACTATTTCATAATTTTAAAAAATTTACCGAAACGGTACCCGGTATCGGTACAGTTCCATTTCAGAGCTCAATCCAGTACCGGCCCCGGTACGGTATTCATAACATTGGTATCATATCTAAATCGACACAGAGAGTCAAATGAGACTTGTAAAAACACTCCTTCACACATGCTAGGACCTAAAATTATTTTACAATTGGCTACGGAGATTTGAAGGCTTGACTATAAAATTGTGAGTGTTTTCAGAATTTACTATAACCAAAACTTCTGCACTAAATTTGCATAGTTTGCGCAGTTTGGACCCTTATAATTATAGAGAGAGAGAGAGAGAGAGAGAGCTCTAAAAGAGCGATAGTTATATCCTCATCTTCGTCTTGCTCGATGTCTTCTATTTCTAACTTAAGAAGTTGTTTGCAATTATGGCTACTAGTGTATGCTTCATTACAATATAACATAGCCCCTCGATCGGCTCCTTTTTCTGCCATTTCAACTTGATTTTGATGGATGCTTGTTGGTGCATCTATCCTCTTAACTCCAATTATTCTACTTTGTTCCTCTCTATCTACTTATGGTATTCTGAGTCTATCTTGATGTTGTCCAATTATAACCATGATGTTTCCCTCCATCAAGTTGTAGCTCCTCTCAAACTCCCTGGTAAGCCTTATCACTGATACCAGATCCGTAGAGCGATATATTTCCATATCGAGGTAAATATCAACCTGTTGATCGCTACGCACTGTGGTTTCTCACACAAGTAGGCACTAAATTCTACTCTTGTATTCTTCTACTGACTCAATTTGCCCAAGGGTGATGAGTTCTTCGAGAGGATTGCTTCAATTTGTGGTTTAAAACAAAGATGATATAATTTCTTAAAATTCTCCTATGGTAAATCATGTTTCTCTTAGGATAAATTGAAAAACCAAAGTTACGTGTCCACACTCATATGGAATGATGGGAGTCTAACCTTATCCGCCTTAGTTGTTCACTGGTTGCAAAAGAACTGATCACATCTATTTAGTTATCCTAGTGGGTCTTCCTTTTCCATCATATGAAGGGAAATCCAGCTTTGCATATTAGGGAACAAAGCTATTGTCTAAGTGTCCCCCTGATGCAAATTTTAGTCGTGCATGCATTGGTACCTTACTACTGCTAGTTTCATGCTCACGACTCTTACTTGCCAAGCCTTCTCGAGCCTGGGACATGTTAAATTATGGCAATCACCGAAACAAGTGCTGAACTAATACTCGACCTTATATTCCTCCAATATATGTTTTATCATCTCTATTATTTGGTTCATTTAGTTGGTTGAATCTCCCATGACTCTTGGATCTAATGCCAAGATGCTGTAAACGTTAGATTAAGATCTAGCCAAGGGATGATTTCACTTGGGTTTTCTATGAAAACCTATAGTTTTTGGTGGAAGGGTGGAACTCATCAAAAGGAACTACCTACCTTAGGTCGAAGGAAGAGTGAGCTGCCTATCTTAATAACTTTCTTGCTTGTCCTCTTTCATTACGTTAGACTATTTAAATAACAAAGCTAAGTTGCTATTTTAGGTAGTACATAATAATAGGAATTTTAATCCCTTTATTATAGAACTTGACTAGAAAATAAAAGACATAATCATATAGGATTCTTGAATATTTTGTAGAATAATTATCTTCATGACTGTCTTAATTTGTGGGACCTTGATTGCAATCAAGATTCTTGTTATCCTTGTCTTGATTCTATTTTTCCTTATCGTCATTCTTTCTTTTTTAAGCTAGATCTCCCTTCGTTCTACTTAATTTATTTTTGTCTTTTCCATAATGTTTGCCCCTATAACAAGCCTTGCAGCTGATTCCCCATTTGATTCCTCTGTTAATGCAACTACTTCCAAGTCCACGCACAAAATTCTTTGAGGAATTGAACTCAAATACAAGACGACCAAAGGTCAGCCTACTTCGAATCAGTCTCAGGGACTCGAATATGTTGCGCTATGATGACATTCTGGTTTCCGCAGATATTGACTCGTGAAAGTTTATCATGTAAATTAGCTGCATCTGATCTTACCATTATCAGCAGAAGACAAATTAGAAGTCGTAGGTGTTCTGATCCCTCTTAAGTATGATAGCACTAGGTTTTTGGTTAGATTTCGTTTTCCATTCTTTATTTTGATGTGGGGCTGCATGAAAAGCACATTGCGTATCATGGCCCATATTTTCATAGGAATAACCCTGGAAATACATCCACGAATGTATTACTCAAACTACCGACAATCTCCTCCTATCAAACAAAGAAAATAGTTTCAATGATACCTGTCAAGTTTCCACGAATTATAGCCAACATGCATACTTAGATCGTCAAAAGGACACCATGGAATTTGATATAGGGAAGCTTCTACAAGCATTGCCTTTTTGGTCACCCACAGCTTGTTGGTGAGGTTTGTTGTTATATTGATTACTTAGGAATGATCTGCTAACAAAAATATTGGGTGTAAGAGGCTCAATTCAACTAGTTTGACTAATTTGATCAGTCCTAGAAATAGGAAGGAAAGGTTGAAATGATTCTGAAGCAGAACCATCCCTTCCCAAAATTGAGTTTCAGAATGAACTGCCCGAAACAAAAATGTCCTTAACAGCAGTTGCAGAAGACTGCCTATGCCCACAACTACCCCAACCTCATGCTTAATTGCTCCAACAGCAGCAGAAAATCGGGATTCAGGAGATGGCACATGCACAGGTCTGTTAAAGAGCAATACACCTCTACAACAGAACTGTTTGAAGTCAGCGTAGCAGAACTATGTTGAGAATTACTGGGTTTCAGTACTTGCGGCTGCGAAGTTGAGTTGAAAACAGAGTCCTGCTTCTCCTGCGAGATTTCATTTCCTTTCATTAATAGTAGCATTAGCATCTTTGGAATCCCCAACTTGCAAGTTAATAGACTCAAAAGAAGTTTGAGAACTTCACCCACCTGAGTGCTTTACATTACTTGAACTTCCTGTTGAGCTGCAGAGAGAAAGGTAAGGACAAATTGCTCACGCCTTTCTCAAAACAATGATGCAACAATCTTTAGTGAAATCAACATTAAGAATAAATAATCAAACTTGTAAGTTACAGAGAGGGGCAAAAACCATAAGCTTTCCTTCTAGCACCCTCTTCCTTCTTGTCACAAGTTATAGGCATCATTATCTTATAGAAGATCAAGACCACAACTAATGAAATGAAGCAAAATCTTAAAATGCATATCTGCATACCCCTTCTTTGATTTGCTTACAACACCTTGTACATGGGAAGTTGAACCTTGCAGAAAAACAGGATTCACTTCTGCATCTGTACTCTGGTTAACTATTATTCTCACTGCGCAGAATTCCCTACTGATTCCTACACTAGAAGGAAATTGAAGTATAGTCACTTCGTCGAGCATTAAGATCAGAAACTTCACGAGGTTTAATTTCGTGACCAATAATTCTCATATTGTTTCTTTACATCTTGGGGCTTCTGTAACCTGTATTCTGTGGCCATAAGCATACAAATCTAGGAGTCACATTGGAGAATATGCTTACCCCAAACAAACATCTTAAAAGTCGGCCCAAACTTTTTCTTGATAAGCACGAGAAACTATAAAATGAAGAGGCAATAGAAATATGAACTTGTTAACTTTTTTCAATGAGCAACAGACACTATAAGATGAAGAGGCACTACAAAGACGAAAGTTATCTACGTAACAATTCAAATTTTATACAAGAATAACTATAATTATAATTAGTTTTTACACCATACTCAGAAACAGAATCTCCAACAACCAAATACTGAAAAGTTTCTACCATAATAGCAAAGATAAGGATAAGGATATACACGTTTGTTCTTGTCCCTTGTTCTCTTCACCTCATGAAATGGATCTGATAAAACCAATATGAAAAGAACATTAAATAAGAAAAGTCTCAGTCAATCAGACAGAGTAACTAGTCAAAATATATAAAGTGAGCAAAATGTATGAAGAAAGAAAAGTCAAAGCAAGCCAGTAAGAAATAAGAAGATGAACATCACGCGCTTAAGACCATCAACATGAAACCATCAAAAGGCTAAAAATAGCAAGCCAGTAAGAAATAAGAAGATGACCATCAACATTTCATTGCTCACCCGTCAACACAAAAGGAAAATTGAAAATATGAAATCAGGTAGCTTCTCCACCAAATCTCATAGTCACTCAAAGCAACAAAGGCGTGCAATCATGAACAACTCAACTAGGCTTACCCGTCCAAGTTCAGTAACAACCAATCCTTTATTACAACAAATTGATACTTCATAGTATATTAAACAGCCACCAGAGCTAAAATATTAAATACATCACAAACTTGAAATTACCAACGAACTATAATATCCTTTGTTAGAGTATCTCATATTGACTAAACATGAAAATGTTAAAGGGTTTATAAGTGGTAAGAGTCAATTATCCAAATGACTAGTTCTAGACTGTACCCATATTAAAAATTCTAATATGGTATCAAAGCAGGTTTAGTCCGGATTATTAATTTCTCAGTTGTCCGTCTAGATGTCCAATCCCAGTGGCCCGGTCCAGTCACCACTACATTTATTTCAAGTGATAATTGGATGTCCAGTCTCAGTTGCACTTGAAGGAGAGTGTTAGAGTATCTTATATTGACTAAACATGAAAATGTTAAAGGATTTATAAGTGATAAGACTCAACTATCCAAATGACTAGTTCTAGTCATTGGACAATGCTTGACCCAAGCCCAATTCTCGTTAATGGGCTCTACACTCTACCCATATTCAAAATTCTAATATCCCTCAATTTGCAAAGATTGCACAATGTGACTACTAAACAAATTGTAACCTAACACTAGTGAGCCAATAATTCTAAGCTCCAATATTGTTCGATTCAAAAACATCTTGTAAACAAAGCAAAATTAAAAGGAAACCCTCTCACAAAAGGAAAACAAAAGGCAAGTTGAAGTAAGTAGCATGAGAATAGCGAAAAAGGAGAACAAAAGAGAAGCAGAATAGACAAAAAAGAAGTAAATCATTGGAATTCAAAAGAGAAGGTCCAAAAAGGAGAAGCATGTAACATGTAACAATACCTCAGTTATGTATCCCGGATCGAACGTGAATAAACAAAGAAATGCGGATAATATCTAATTTCAGTTCCATAATTTCAAACGAGCTTTCTAAAGCTGAAACGAGGGTGAATCCATCGTCGTCTTCATAGGAACTACTCACCAAAACGCGGTCAACGTCTTTCTATATTTGTCTCATAACGTAAGCTCTCTTAACAGGTCAGAAAATCCTTATGCTTACGAATGACATGAGCAATTGTAGGAGACTTTAACCTTTATATATAGCTTCTATATCGGGCCTCCCCATCACAGGCCCGATATGGGCTCGGTCCACACTGATTGGGATCCATTTTTCATCCGAACTTTGACCCATTGATTTATATCATTTATTGGGTCACTTTATTATCTTTATCTGGATCAAATTACGTAACTTAATGATAAGTTATTGAAAACTAAAAAATGTACTTAAATATTGTCCAACTTTATAGGAAAAGACAAAATTATCTAACATTCTCCCCCCTGGACAATACTTAATTACAGTATGGACTCATGTTATTAACAATTTAAAAACTTGGTTAAGCTACGCTATTGTATTAGTCGACTAAGTTTAAAAACAAAATATTTGATCCAAAGATAACGAAAGTCCATCATTCCATCATGTAAGGCTTTTTGATACCGAAAAGTATCAAATGCATGTGTCATGTGCAACACAGATCCAATACAATCATGTATACCTAATATATCACTAATATGAATGGGAAAATGAAGTTTGGCAAACTAGGATGATACCTTTATGATCTGAATTATACCATCTTCATTTGTAGGTCTCGATTTCTCCAACTTTATGCTAAACCGCATATGCTAAACTGTATTAGAGAAATCCTATTTTCTCTCCCCGAATGCTAAACAGCATTAGAAAAAACTTGTTTCCTTTTACCAAATGCTAAACCGCATCAGAGGAAATCTTTATGTTCTCCAACTGAAAGCTAAACTGCATTAGAGAACCTTTATGGGATTAAAACTTATATCCTTATGTCATGTCAAACTTTATGGATATTCGTATAAAACTGTATGCGTTTAAATGACATAGGCTCAAGGTCAATCTGTATATATGCCCAATGACCTTTAAATGCTTAAGATTGACACAAATCTTAAAAATTTTATACATATTATGACACAAATCTTAAAAATTTTATACATATTATGACAATATATGATAACACGTGTTACTGAGGATAAACGATGATCATCTTTATCGATGAACCATCATATCATCATAATACGTCAAATGTATAAATGTACAAATGTATATGGAGCAAACATAATGATTCTCTAACTAACAGTGTCTAAGGACATCAAAACACCTGTACTGTATACTTGTATCATAAACATAAGTGGGTGAAATCCTTTAGTTAAAGGGCCAACTAACATTTCCTTAATCTTTAAATGCTCCAAACCTTAATGTCACCTTTTCGTATTAACTCCTTCATGGTCAAATAATTGACCTCGAATTGGTAAGACCTTGTGATATGCAATGTTGTTTCTCAATAACACAGTAGCAAGAATATCACAGTACAATCGAATGGGTCTAACTACTGAATCAATCATAGACAACTCAAAAATCAAGTTTCTAAGTCAAACCGTCTGTGAAGTAGCCCCATAGCATACACTTTGCATGCATGGTCGAGGAAATCACCTGTGTCTACTTGACACTCTTCCACGACATTGTACCATTTGCAAACTTAGACTGTAACCTTAAGTGAACTTTCAATCATCCGGACACTTAGCTAAAATCTGAATCTAAATTCCCTACGAGGTTTAGCCTGTTGACTTTGTTATATGTCAACATATAATCCTCGATTCCCTTTAGTATCTCAATACTCACTTGACTACATTTCAGTGGTCTATACCTGGGTTAACCAGATATTGACCAAACAATCTAATAGTAAATGCAATTTCCCACCTAGTACTTACTCGAGCATACATCATGCTACTAACTGCACTAGAATACGGAACATTCCTTATAACCTGTCTCTTTTCTTTATTTTTTGGATATGGTGCCAAAGATTATCTCTCACTATGAGATATAGGTGTCACGACAGGTTTACAGTTAACCACATTAAACCTTTGTAAGAAATATTCAATGTATGTATTCTATGAGAGATCTGATGAGTATTGAGATCTATCTCGATGAATCTGAATACCTAGGACATAAGATGTTACACCAATGTCCTTCATGACAAATTTCTTAACTAGAAGTTGCTAAACCTCATGCAACATGGTTAAGTAATTTGACATGAGCAATATATTATCCACGTGTTATAATAGGAAGATAATTTTGCTCCCCCTTGACCTCATAATACAAGCATCTTTTTAACTTTATTTTCCATGAAGCTGAAAGAGGTAATAACCTCATCAACTGTAAGGTATCACTTTCAGGAGATTTGATGTAAATCATATATTGATTTGCATAATGCGCAAACCATGTCAGTTCCATCTAGATCCTAAAATCCTTCAAGTTGTACCATATAGACCTCTTCATAAAGGTCTTTATTCATGAAAGCAATTTTGACAGCCATCTGATGTAACTCTATATCATCTGAGCTATAATTGTCATAATCACTCAAAATGTATCCTACAAGGATACAGGAGAAAAGGTAACATCAAAGTCAACCTTTCTCTCTGAGTGAATCATTAGGCAATTGAGCGAGCCCATAAATCGCTGAACTTTATCCTAAAATCCTTTAGTTCTTTAAACTTCATTTACAACTGACGAGTTTGCAATTACGCTATAAATCAACTAACTCTCAGATCTTACTATGCTTCATGGCTTGCATCTCATCAGTCATTGCATCCCACCACAAATCTATATTGGGTCCAGAGACAGCTTCTGTAAAAGTAACTGAATTCGTAACATGTCTAATAGCATAGTCCTATTCACCTAATAGATTATGTAATCAAATGGGATAGTAGGTCTTCTCAATCTAGTGGATTTACGCAACTGCATTAGATCTTGTACCCCAGGACCTCAGCATGCATAGGTATGGGTTCTTGTTCCTATATAGGCACAGTACAGAGACCTAAATTCACCGGATCTAACTGTATAAGTAGTGGGTACAAAATAACTGCAGTATCCAACCTGCTATCATCCGAAGGGTCCACTATCATCATAGACATCGTATTCCAGAAACTTCATCTATTTGTATTTCCACTATTCTGATCCCTCCTTTTTTACAGTAAAATTTGTAGCTTTAAAGTAGTCAAGATATCTTATTAAATAGCAATGAGTAGAATGAGCATACAATTTTCCTTTATAAGGATTATACTACCTCAGTAAGGCAGCTCCACATACGAATGTGTGTAAGACTAAGTTCCCACACTTCTAGATAATCAAGTGGATTAGTTATATTTTGCATTGACTTTTTCAAGTCCCTTAGGGTATAGTTATGCTTTTCGGCAACACACTATTTTGCTCAGAACTACTCGACATAGTGAATCAAGTCAATATTCTAATCGATTCTATATATCTGGCAAACAGACCTTTTCAAGTCTTGAAACACCATGTTTGTCATAATACTCTCCTCCACGGTCAGATATGACACTTTGGATGGATTTCCTAATTGGTTCTCAACTTTTAGTCTTTAAGCAAGTACACATACCTGTAATGGGAATAATCATCAACAAATGTCAGAATATATTTGGAATTGCATAATGCAACTGTATAAGATCTATTGATATCGATATGTATCAGACTCAACAAGTCAAAAGCATAAGTTGACCTCAATATCCTTATTAGTCAACTTACCCCTGTAATAGTTAGTATATGTTCCTAGATCATCATAATCTAGAATTGAGAGAATATTTTCCTTGATTGATCTCTCAACCCTAGCTCTGGAAATGTTGCCTAAACTTTTATACCACACCATGTATGACTTTTCATTTATCAAGGTTTTTATTTTCATGACTTGTTCAGCAGGATACGAAGAAGCATATATCTAATTCAAGGTAAGACACATTTTATTACAAACCATATGACAAGAAACTTGTGCCATTATGTTTTGCATTAAGCACAACTGTACAACAGAAGCATTAAATACAAAACGTCAACCTTTTTTTCTCTAAAATTGATACAAAGATCACATATAAAATGTGTAGTGTAAAAACCAAAATGAACCTTGCAGCAAGGTTCAGCTCATACATTCCCTATAAATATTACTTCCACTTCTTCATTACTGTCAACCATTAGTTCCTCTTTCTTTTTATTTGGCTTTATCCTGGATATGAACCCCTGCATTGTAGAAGCACCTTAATCAGCTGCTCTATTATATAGCCACTAAGAACTTAATACGACTATTGCAAATTAGATTTATAAATTGATAAGCCAAGGAGTTACCTAATAGGCACAGTCTTTCCTTCTAGGCCTTATACTGCTGGTTTCTTTATGTCATGCGGACCTTTATCAACACTGGATTGACCAGCATCTGCATGTGGAGAAGATTTAGGCTTTCTACTTTTGATCTTAGCGGGTTTCATCTTTACCTTCCCTTTAGTTGCTTCGAGGGCTGCACGAGTATCAAGCCTAAGTTTCTCCTCCTCCGCAACGCAATGGGCAATCAAAGCATTGAAGTCCCATTCCTCATCTTGCAAATAATGTGTCATCACCAGATTACTAAACTCTGGAGGGAGTCTAGTCAGAGTCTGGTAAACTATGAAGACATCAGGAAGAGGAATATTCAGCATCTTCAATCTACTGTGAAGAAGAATCATTCTTGATATGTACTCCATTACTCCCCCTTCTCCTGTATACCTCTTGGAGAATAATTCTTTTATCAAGGCACTTATCTCAACAATAAGTGCGATTGTGTACCTCTGGGAGATATTACCAACAAATTACTTCGCTGTGTCTGTGTCCAGAAGTCCACTAAGTAGATTGTCAGGAATGGATCTTTTAATGGCCATAAGACTTAATCTGTTAGATCGATCATAGGTTTCATAGTCTACTTTATGAGCACTCGAGCTTATGGATGTAGATGGAGATGGCCTATCGTACCATATGGTCATATCAACCTCAGTTATTTTTATAACATTCAATACCTCCTCTGTCCACTTCTTCGTATTGAAACCAGTCAGGGTTTCAATGGTGACACTGATATTGTTAACCGAAAAAGGTGACTACATAATAACATTGTTTAAATAAGCAAAAATGTAAGACAACAGTGATACTTAAAGCCATTAAAACAGTATCTTTACTGAAAATTCGGTCACACATATTATGAAACACCTGTGGGCTGAATACATAATATATGCAACTAGACCTTCACATAAAAGTGATTAGCATACAAACCATCAACTCTCATAACACTACCACCTGTGGGCGAATAGATCATTCAAGCAACGACTTTCCTCTATCCAATGCCTTTATGCACATCTCAAAA
>JANITX010000001.1:19275639-19303738 GCA_027564395.1 Erythroxylum ulei
GCTCAAGAGGTTGGATTCCGGACTCAAGCGGGATCCAACATCGGAACAGTTGTGGTATCAGAGCAAGGGTTGGGTTCCAAAAACGGGATCCAACAGTTATCCAAAAGTTCCCATCCAATTCCTTAATTAGTTTTCCAGATTTTCTTAGGATAGGTTTTAGGTCAATTTTGTATGGCCATTATGATAGAGAAACTAAGGTTTCTAGATAATATGTTCTCTAAAAAAATGTTCCTATATGTATTAAGTTTCTAATGAACTAAAATTCATACAATTTGGTTCATTATTCCTAGAGTGATACCCAAAATACTATAGACTATTCTCAAACAATGACAGAATCTTAAAACTCAACTTTAAGCCAAATTTAGAAACTCTTAGAGACATAATTCAAATTTGATTACTTCATTAAAAATATAGCCATATGTATCTAGTTTAATAAAAATTAAAATAATCTCATTTGGATGTCTATAGATCAAGATATGGCTAAAATACAGATACTTGTTTAGTGAAAACACTACAGTTAACATATTCCAACAATTCTTCTTTCACTTTTCCAGATTTTTTTACACTTGATACCAAAGTTAAAACAACCTCTTTATAGTTCATCAATTATACCTCTATTAGGCCTGAATCATACTCCAATCCCTCATCAATAACCTATCCTATTCCAGTTCAAAATTAATCAAGTAACAGCTCACAAATCCTAGTCTTTCATGCATCAAAAATCAAACCAGAAATCTACCTTTCATTATCATGCATATAGGTCTAACTCTTTCTCAATTCAAGAAGACTCTTCTAAAAAATTTCTTTGTCATAAATCCTACTTCTTTACACATTAAATTCTAGTCCAATACATCCACATAATTCCCTATACTCCATGGTTTCCATATACCAAAAACAAAACAGAAAAACTTCCAAGTTCATGCAACATTTTCTAGCACATATCTTCACCAATATCACATGCATTTCGTTCCAATTCAAGCATCATTCTTATATCATTTGACATGCCATAAAACTCATATTGTTACTTACCTATTAGGCTTCCAATTTAACATAAAATTCCAAATTAACCAATCTTCCCAAGCAAGCAAAAATCAACGCAAACTTATGGTAAAAGCAAGGTGATTTTCGGACAGCAAAAATGAAGATCACATTCAGCTAGTTTTCTTAGCAATTTGGTAAAGGATATACGTATGGTTTTGGTGTAGAAACTTAGCTAGGGTTCAAACAAAATTATAGAGAAAAGAAAGAGGAATTTCGGTGAAAGGAACAAAGGAAAGAAACAGCAAAACTCAGCTACAGAAACTTGCTACATCACATGCTAGGTGTAACCTTCTAATGTCAACATTTGCCTTAAGACACGTATTACATTTGTCTAATCAAGATGCTACCACTAATCCACACATTTAGTAGCCATTTGTCTCCTACTAATCAATCCACATGTCACTCCAAAATTGGTCCACTTGTCATATACTAATTGATCCAATTGTCATTTAATTACTAGTCCACTTGTCACCAATTTAACTATGCCAAATGTCACTCAATTTTAGGCTTAATCATCCTAATTTCCATATATCAATTTTTCTTACCTTTGGCATTTTTTTCTCCAGACCAAATGTACATTTAATTCATTAATCTCTCAATCAATAACATTTAATCCCAATTTACTAATTGAAATCCAAACATACCAAAATTCAAGACATACCAAATCATAATTCACATCATGTTCACTTAACTTCTTTCATACCCCGAGGCATGTCAATTGAGTGCATATGCTAACTTGTAATGTGTACAATATCAATTCGCGTATGAATGCTAATGTTATGAATGTATATGCAATACTTAATCTAGGATTAAACCCTAAGCATATACCGGAAAATAGGATATCACAATAATAGTCAACTTCCATCCAACAAAATAATTGGGAGATAGAAAAGATTAGATTGTGTTTTTCTTCTAACTTATATTTAGGAATTTAATACCATGTTAAAAGGATTATCGATGTTCTAGTTTTCTTCTTATTATAAGATATACTCAGGGAGTGCTTGTTTGATAGGTTTAGAAAGGGGTTAATGGGTAAGAAATGAAAAGTTAGTGATTGGTTGTTGATTATCATTGCAGGGGCAATAGTTTGATATCTCATTTTTTGGAGAATCCTTCATACGCTCCATTTAGTAGAGGAATGAAACTCATTCCTTAGTAGTGGCTCTTTTTTAAAAATATTTTAATACTAATTAATTAAATACAATTAATTAATTAAAATAGAATTAATTAGTTAAAATATAACTCATTGCAATATAATTAATTAAAATAATGTTATTAATTAAATAATTACATTATAATTAATTACAATATAATTAATTAAAATATAATTCATTCATTAATTAAAATATAATTCATTCATTAATTAAAATATTGTAATTAATTATTTAATTACAATATAATTAATTAAAATATAATTCATTCATTAATTAAAATATTGTAATTAATTATTTAATTGAGATATAATTAATTAAAATATTGTAATTAATTAATTACAATATAATTAATTAAATAATTAAAATATAATAAATTTTTATTTCTTAATATTTTTTACAAACCGACCACTATCAATAGTAATGGTAAACATTCTTTTCTCTTAACTAACCAGAATAATTATAATGATAATATCCATTCTCATTCTGCACTATATTCATTCCTGTTTTTATTACCATTCCTCCCTGCGAATCAACTATCCCTTTAGATTCTTGAAGAATATAAACGAGATTAAGTTATAGTACAAAGGCACAAGGATTACATTATCAACGTGTAGTTTACTACTTCCACAATTAAATAATCGATAATAATATATTTATTAGTAGTTTACTAAATTATAACTTTCTTCTTAAATAAGTTAATTGGACTAGAAAGCATACCAAGTATAGCATTTGGATGCTTTAACAAAAGTAGATGGAATCTCTAAGACTCGAGATTTCTGTTCTAAATGATTATGTACTCCCATGTATAATGCAAATAAAAGATAAGAAAGGAAAGTAAAATACATAGAGCTATCTAATCCAAAGTGTGAGAGACTGGGAGAGACTAACCTTTTGGAATGGAGGATTTAAAGACAATAAGAAGATGGGAAGGTAGAAGAGAGGAGTTTGGTCATCTGGAATGGAGCATTTGAAAAGAGTAGTCTAGTTGTCTAGAATGGAGGAAACTTTATGATAGGCAACATCATTTGTATGGAGGAATGGATGCTAGGGCAAGAAGCAATAACATGGACAATGATAATTCAGCTCCTCTACAAAATGATGTCGTTCTGCAAAAAACAAAATAATATCATTTATATAACGAGCAAAGAAAATAACTAGGCTTCAGGCTGGGCTAAACCAAGACACCTAAGCCTAAATTTTGTTTAAAGCCCAAAATTAAAAAAAGAAACTCAGGCCCAACCTAAATTAAAAAATGTTAATTCATTTATCTCTCTATGTAGTAACTCATATTAATGCATTAATAAGTTCATTTTATTTCTTTTACTTGAGTAATGTTCTCATATGTGATTTTAAGTACATGGCATATCTTATGGGTAATTTTACATGTAAATACCCTATTGAATTTATCTTAGTTAAGAGTTTAAAATATAATATGCACCACTTTGCTATTTAATGCAATAAGTCTCTTATCTTTATTTCTCCACTCAATTTGATTCTTTGGTAACTTAGTCCACAATTTATCTATGGGCACATAAGGGCATTAGTCACGTTCAAAGAAAGAGAATCTACCAATACATTGATCATTTTGGATGAAAAGTTAATAAATTTCTAAAAAGGATCTTTACTTATATTTTGCTAAAAATCTAAATGCAATGCATAAGGTCTACTTTGATACTAATTATTGGTCCTTAGACAATATATAGGGGTAAATTGTATGTATTTACTTTTTTATAATTTTTGTAAACTGATGAATGATTATAGAAAATTTGTATATAATAATCACAAAGCAATCAAAATGATAATTAAAGAGAGTAGGAAAAAAAAAGAAAGATTAATTTATAACTGCTAAACCAAAAAAATCTTATTCTATGTCCATTCCTAAAGTTCCAGTTAAGGATTTCTACTTCCTTTAATGGGTGAAGAGAAATCCTTTATATAATATGTTCTTTGCTACATGTAAAGAGAAACCCTTACAATTATCTTGCTTTGACACAGTGAAGAGTAAGCCTTTACAAATTTTGTTCAAGGTTAAAAGGAATCCTATAAAGTAAATCCCAAGTAATTTCCTTGATTGAAATAATTATACAATTCAAAATTTCCTTCTTTTACTCACATTAATAAACAAAGGCACAATATATGTCATGAAATATATACATACACTCTCTGTTCTTTCAAAGCTCTTAGCAACTTTCTGATATGCGCAACCAACCATTCACATCTCATATGTGGTTTATTTCTACTCATAATAACATAAAAATAGTCGTTAGAAAAAAATAATTATTATAATGGCTAATATCAAATTTATTAGTTGACAATTATAGTACATTGATTGACCAATATAGACAATATATCAACCAACATAATAATAAAAATTTTAGTACAAAAATCTCTTCCTTCTCAACCATATTTTTTTACCATATAAATACAATTAATCGACCAATATACTACCCTAATCGACCTATATATTGAAAAGTGCATATTTTTACATCAACCAATGTACTTAAAAAGTTAACATTGGTTGATTAGTGTACTTGAAATTAAAATTTTCAATACTTCTTTAAATTCTTTCAAGAATCAAAATGCACATTTTTGGATTAAAAACTTAATTTAAAATTATTTTATAAACTTCCTAAATTTTTTTATGCATGAAACATATTTTCTTTAAAGTCTTTCAAAATTTCCTCTTGATTTAATAGAAAGTATATGCAATATTTCGTAAAATTATCATATAATAATTCAGTACCGACTCATACCCAAAACACTTTTAAATTTTAATAATTAGCCAAGAAGACTCTCTCTAGACAACTAATTACTAACTGTCACTTTAATCATGAATTCAACTGACCTGACCCGATCGCCTCAAATGAGATCATACAATCCATACCAAGGCCTTAACTTGCCAATCCAAACGCTCCACCAGCTCCCAACCTCGCCAGAGTACCTCTTCACTAAAGAATCTTTTCAACAACAGCAGTCCTGAGGGTGCAAACGTCACCTTCTATACCTGTTCGCCATATATTGCCGCCTCTATTACCAGAGTCTCTGTTGGACTCCTTTCTGCCATCCACTCTTTCGAGCCGAGCGATACCTTGAAGCTAAGGTAAATTGGATCTTAAAATCGTCGGGTCACTCAGGATGAGTCTAGGCTAACGGGATAGGAGTTGTGGGTTTGATCTATGCAATGATGGAGAGTGGCGTCGTGGTTGTGACTAATAGGAACGATATGTGGACTAGCATGGTGGCAGGGCTTGGGACCGAGGCGACTTGTAAGGAGGTGCATGGGGTTCAGTCAGTGACAGTAGCCGGAGCTCTCAAAGTGGCCGCTGGAGCAATGGCTGCTGGTAAACAGGCGTTAAAGAGGTATGCGATGATCTACAAAACAAAAAGTGAAGAGAATGGATAGACAAAGAATAGATACTGAGTTAGGGTTTATAATTTATTATGTTCCTAAACTGAATTGATTTCAGTTTTTGACTATTATTGAATTTGTTTAGAAATATAAAGCTAAAAACTTTGTTGAAAGCAATAAAAAGTTGGAAATTTTGATCAACTTTCTGTTATTTGTTAACTTATTGGCGAGATATTTAATATGTTACAAATTTCCGTTCTGATGCCAATTGGCTAGGGATGGTAATGAGCTGACCTTGCCAATTTTTAAAAAATTAAAAGTGTAAAATAACATTTCTTTTAATTGTATTAGGGCCTAACCTACCTAGGTCTACGCCTATCTGAGGTCTAATTATTCTAAGCAAATTGATGTTGTTTTGTTTAAAATAATTGAGGCTTACGTCGACTTGGGCTGACCCATTGAAAACACCTAAATCTGACTCATAGATTAGCTCATTGCCATCCTTACAACTGGTTTAGACTAAGGTGAATGTTCCAAACTTGTTTGTTGGAAACCCAGTGGATTGGTGTAGGTGGTATGTGCCTTCGTCGCTTAACCAAGTGATTGGGGGTTCGAATCCTATCCTTGTGAATGCAGCAAGCTCCTGGGCCAGCTGTAGCCCTCCCATGTTGGAGATGTTCCCGCAACAAAGGGATTAGTCACTGATTCCGTCGGTGGATATCCTAGGTACACCAAAAAAAAACTTGTTTGTTGAAATGTTGCTTTATTGTGTTAAGAGTTTGAGGTGAGTCAGTGTATGCACTGGTATTGTCGTGCACATTTTGGTGGTTCATTGTTTCTTATTATGACACGGAGTAATCCCTCTCATTAACTAGTATGATTGTGTTGAATTTAAAGGGGTGAAGCATTAACCACAGTTTAAGTCGAAACGATTTTTTCTGGGGAAGCAAAATGATTGGTGAGTTAGAAGGAATTGATAGGGAAATGCAATGTGGCAAATTTGTAAGTGTCATAAATTAATAGTTTGTCTTCCCTTTCTAGGCATTTCTATTTTCTTTTGTGTTTCTTGTATGATTCTCTAGCTGCTTTCTACTAAAATTGAAGTGTTGCCACTTATCTGTGTTTAAATTTTTAAGTGGACATGTAAAGATATTTAATTAGATTTGGTCGGGTCGACTGTGCTAGACCCAGGCCCATCTCTACATGCCCCCAGCCCATTCACAGGAGTTAGTCTCCCATGCAAACACAATGATCTACGTGAAAACCTAAACCTAGCATCCATGCCATATATAAGGTACTATTCTACCATGATACAGGTACGACAATACAACCCTAGCTTTCTCTCTATTCTCAACAATCAAAACTTAGACAAAAGACTAACTTGAGCGTCGGAGGGGCTATCCGGGAACCAACCCCTGGTGTGCTTTTACTTGTTTTGAAGGTGTTCGGCAGCCAAAGCCATTCAGAATCATGGATCCAAACAATGATGTTCAGCCCTAGCAAAATCCGACAGAACCAAAACCTCTCTCGTCTCCCTGGTTAAAATGCGAAAATTTGAAGGACACCCACACAGTCTTTGGTTGATTTCAAGTCCTAACCACAAACAAAGGTAACTGCTTGAACCTGAAGTGAAGCGGTTTCTATAGCCCCATGAAGAGTTCAGATCCTCTGTCCAGTTTTACTTTGTCTTATTCTGTCTCATGAAATTTCAGCTATTTATTTTGTGGGCTTCATATGGGACTCGCATAAATAAATGGCTGAGATTTGTTGGACACAATAGGACACTATAATATTAAATAGAAAATCTGAACTACCCAGCCTAAAATTACTGATAAAAATAAAATAATCCAATTAATTTGTAAACACTTCCAAAGATTTCCTTGTATTTTGTTTTTGTTTCTCTCAATTCCTCACCAAATCGTGACACACGCTTTGTCTCTCTCTCTTCTCTTATTTGCTTGTTTCAACACTAAGCATATACAAGAAGGTGGGAGAAAGATTGCGAGAGAGTTAATGATCATCACGTCCCACTAAAAGTCTATTCCTCCAACAAAAACTCCATTTATCAACTCTCTCTCTCTCTCTATCTCTATCAGAAAACTCCACACATCATCAATCGCAACAACATCAGCAACTTCTACTTCAATCAATCTGATTTTGTTTTCTTGTTTATCAGTGGGCAAGAGCCGCAAGACCCATTAATAAAGCGAGAATCTTTCTTTGAAAATTTCAATCTTTTTTTTATATATTTTAAAGCAGAAAACAGCCCTTTTCATTGCCAGCCATGACTGCGGTCCTCCACTCTCCTTCTCATTTCCCTTCTTCCCCAACCACCACTCATTCTTCTTCACCATCGTCCTTATCATGCGCACATTCACCGGTAGGTAGTGAGGGTGAAGACGGAGGAAACGAGCTTCTGGTGACGTCTGAGTGTGACCCACAAGAGGAGTTAGAGAAAGAAAGAGAACGGAACCAAAGACATCAACTTTCTTTGTTGGCTTTGATTTTTGCACTTCTTAGGAAATCTTTGTTGGCTTGCAAGAGCGATAGGAGGGACCTTTGTGCTATGGAAATCGGTTGGCCAACTAATGTGCGTCATGTTGCGCATGTTACCTTTGATAGGTTCAATGGATTCTTGGGCTTGCCTGTGGAGTTCGAGCCTGAAGTGCCTAGGCGAGCTCCTAGTGCTAGGTACATTTTTCATTTTTTTTATAACCATGTGCAATGTGGGTTGTGTTCTTTTTCAGCACTTATTTTCTGTTTGGTTTTATTTGGTAGGTTTCGCATCTTTCTGGTTTTTGTTCCTTTTTTGAGATGTTTGTTATTGTTTCTGCATTCATTGGCATTTTCAAATTACTTTGTGTTTGATTGTTGGTTATTGCATGCTGATGTTTTCTTGGTTTGTGCCAATTACAATTCTTGAAAGATTTTCCAATTGATTGGTTTTCTTGTTTCTCTGTCTGTTGAATACATGGTCCAATTGCTGGATTCATTATTGTGGTTCTATGGGCTTTCCAGCTTAGGATATAGTGGGTTTTCGTTGCTGATGTTTGCTTCCATTTGATTAGCATTTTCGGAGATGGTTGGATGGACTTTGGTGGTTGAGTATGAGACATTTTCTTTTGTCATTGATGCACCGTATAACTGGATTGGTTTATATTTGTTCGCTGCGTATTTCATATCTGGATTGGAACTTTGTCACGGAAGTTGACTCCTTTCCACCAGTTTCTATACCTTGTGCATATTATCCCATTAATGAATGCTTGATTTGTGGAGTCTCTGCAATTTCGTTTTTGTTGCAGCACTGTATCCTATGGTTGGCCTTATAGGAAGTTAAAAGCAGCTGTTTCTGTGAGCTGTTATGTTATCATTTGACTACTTTGGTTCAATAAGTTTTCTGATCCTTTGATACACACGTGCAGATATACTTGTGTTCAAGTCCATCTTGATGTTGATTTTCTATTCATCCTAGCACCTATATCACTATTTTGTTAATTTCTGTTTGTAATTGTATTCATGTCCATCTGAATGTACTCTTCTAGAACACATTATATACGTGCATATATACTTGTGTTGAAGTCCATCTGAATGTAATGTTCTAGAACTAATTCTAGCTGTAGGGATTTTCATATTGTGGATCAATGTGACTGGTCTGAACATTTTGTTTAATTTGTTCTAGAGGTTTTGCCTGCTTGTAGAGTTCCTCATTAAATTGTCTCTTCAAACTCTCTCCTCTTACTTTAGTTTGTAAACATTATTCTGTTTTTCATTACTCTGGCTAACAGAAGAAGATTGATGAACTATTGCTGTTTGTTCACCATCCAGAAGTTAAGGATGGCCTGTCTTCTTCTTCCAGATGCCTAGCCTCTTGATTCTTGAGTAAAAGTTGATCTTCCCTAGAAGCTGAAGTTTATGCTTATTGCCCTGTTTTTATTGATCAGTGTTTTAATATTTATGATTGTTCCTTCTTGCTTAAATTCCTCAACTATTTAATTTGTATGATTAATATGTTGCTGTTTGGCTTTTGATATATTGTTTCAATCGTGCAGTGCAACTGTTTTTGGGGTTTCTACAGAATCTATGCAGTTATCATATGACTCCAGGGGGAACAGTGTGCCAACTATACTCTTGCTTATGCAGAGACGGCTGTATGCTCAAGGTGGCTTGCAGGTACACCACCTTGCTATTTTCTCTATTAATATAAAATTGGAAACTGGAAGAATAGAAAAGCTTTTCTCTTATAAAGGTAAGTTGTTTAATGTCCAACAGCCAGATCCAATCTATATTGATGCTTTTATAATTGAATTGTCAATAATTGCTTCCAGGCAGAAGGAATTTTTAGAATAAATGCTGAAAACAGTCAGGAGGAGTATGTTAGAGACCAATTGAATAGAGGAGTTGTGCCAGAAGGCATTGAAGTACATTGTTTAGCAGGGCTCATCAAGGTATGGCTTGTCTTAATCTCAGTTCAAGTTTCCGTTCTGTGCATAATGCAGACTCTGTATTTCAACCTCTTTGATAGTAGTAGTATCTGGTCCGGAGCATCTCTCGACGAAGAAGACATGGAAGACCCATATGAAGCCCCCAATTGCTTTTTCTACTTATCTTTGTTTTGAATCAAGGTTCAGAAGTTGTTCTAGCTGATTTCTTTTCCTTGGTACTGGTAGTTTATTTTCCCCTATTTTCCATATGCTGGCTAAAAGGTAAAAAGTTGCAATATTTAAACATATCTAAGTAACTGGGATTTGGTACATGTTGGCAGCTTGCAGTTCTTTGGAACTGTTTCCTTCACAGCTTTGGCAATTTGCTTCCATTATAATCGTTATCACACATCACATCTAGTGCTTCTTTGGCCATCACTTGATTCTAGTTAATTGTTTGCTATTGCTATCATTAACAATATCATCTGTAAGACCTTTTCATACAATTACTGCTGCCTCTTGGTGCGCTATAACCGAATACCAGTTCACTGACATGGTGACATGGTCTCAACTATCACAACGGTTCCTGCCACCTCACACCCCTTCACCTCCATCAGACTACCTTATCTTCCATCAACGATGTTGTCTCACCAACACTGCTATTTTTGCTTTCTATCATCATCACCAATATATGATGAGTATCTCCCATCTTACTATGGTTGTATGCTGCTTACTGCCAAGATATCTTCAGTTCTACTGGATTGCATGAAAAGGAGATACTGTTCTTCTTTGACTTTGTTGCCTATATTTCTTGTTCTTGTTTAGAATACGAATCATTTTCTTGTATTTAATAGACTTGCTTCACTGGTTTGGGTAACTGTAAAAGTGAGATCTAAAACTGTAACTTGGCAGACAAATTTGCAGAATTATAGACTTTGTAAATGGTTGACTTGTATTAATATCTTCAAGTTAGTAACATTTCCCATTATTATGCTCCGCTTTTGTTATTCTTTCTTTAGGCTTGGTTTAGAGAACTTCCAACTGGAGTTCTGGATTCTTTATCTCCAGAACAGGTAATACAATGCCAAACAGAAGAAGACTGTGCTGAGCTTGTGAGGCATCTACCCTCAACAGAAGCTTCTCTCTTGGATTGGGCTATCAACTTGATGGCTGATGTTACTGAGCAAGAACATCTAAACAAGATGAATGCACGCAACATAGCCACGGTTTTTGCACCAAATATGACTCAGGTGAGTGTCTATTGTCACTCAGACTCTAGAGACTGAACCCCTTTTTGGTTGGCAATATGCCAGGTTTATGTTATAGTGTTCATTTTTAAATTTTTTATAGTAATTTTTTCTATGGTTAGTACATCAGATTTTTAATGGTGTATGGTGCATTGGATGAGTCTTTCCTTTGGAACCTACTTTATTGTTGGGTAGATTCTACTTTATTCATCTGACTAAGCAATGAGTTTATCTATCAGGGAATTCATTAACTTTAAATTGAGGTGATCTGTCACCATATATATATATCCTTGGTTGTAAAATGTTCAGAGGGAACAGAATTTGCGGACAGCATCACTGGTCAGTTATTGACAGTCTCTACCTATTCTTCATTTTTGGCAGATGGCAGATCCTCTGACTGCACTAATGTATGCAGTTCAAGTGATGAACTTCCTCAGGACACTTATCTTAAGAACATTACAAGAAAGGAAGGATTCTATGGTGGAATCAAATTCAGCTTCACGTGATGAACCATGTGATGATAATGGTCATGAGAGCCCTTCTGGGTGCTGTGTGAAATATAATGAAAACGACAATGAACTGAAGGAGCTAGCCTTCGTGGCTGAAGAACCTGTCGTAGAACGTTCCTGCAATTGTAGTCATAACAATCTTGTAGGCAATGGGGGAAATTGCACTTACACAAATTCTGCCGGGAAGCTTGTTTCTCATGGAGATGAGTCCTGTGAGACTGCTTCTAAGGCTGATGCCTTCAGCAATGAAAAATGTGCTGGAGTTAATGGTGTTGAGAGCATTTTTCGAGCAACTACTAGAAATGGCAAGGCCGGTCATTCAATTAACTCAAGTCATGAAAAGGATCCTTGCAAAAGAAATTTGCCGCAACCTGTATCTATTGAGAAAGCTCGAGAAATCAGCAACTTGAGCCGCATAAATTCTAGGATGGAGCGTATTGAAGCTTGGTGATGAAAGAAATCTACAGTTGTGTTGGTTTAAACTCATTGCATGAAATGGTTAACCGTGTATGCTTGATTTGTAACTTCTAATGAGTGTTTGTAACTTGGTCATGTATGTTGTGTTCTAAGTGGTTTTGTAATCTCATGGAGACACTTCCATAGTGTGAAACTAACACATTCTACTTGAGAATTCCTTTCATTAACATGGCAACAGCGATGTATTCAATGGCTTAATTTCTTATTTTAACTTTCTGTAATCTCCAACAACCATCTCAATCCTTAAAATTGCCAAAACACATGACACGTGTTCAATAATTTTAGGGTTTTGTTGCCTCCAAGTCCAATAACAATGGATCAGACCCTGTGGTGGTACATGCCTTATCTGCTGCACTTGGATTAGGACGTACAGATTTTGATAGGGAATCTCCAAAAGATTTTGAAATGATGTGGCAAATATCAATACACGGCCACTTCCATATGTATGAAGTTGAAGCCCTGATGTATTCTCATGGGCCATCTGGTGTATGCATCATTTTTCTGAAAACGAAAGGATGGCGGTAGTCACTCATTTTCACTGTATAATTGAAGATGTATGTGAGTATTAAGGCATCAAAAGCTCTTGGTTGTGCTTCACTCACCCTTTTATCTCGTCTCAACTCCCAAGTTTGGTGAAATTAGGCGTCCAAATTATAAGGCAGGGATTTATGCAAATTATGAATTCTTCTTTCCATTCACAGATTTGTATCTTCGACGAAATTTTGCATTGCAGAGTCAAATTGAGATATACCCTTGTCACTAAATTACTTTCTAAAGCTAAATAGAGTAATTGATTATAGCTTGATCAGTTTATCCCGTATTGACTAAACATGAAAATATTAGAGGGTTTATAAGTGGTAAGGATCAACTATCCAAACAATTAGTTCTAGTTATTTGGTAATAAATGACCTAAGCTTAATTTTTGTTAATGGACTCTATACTCTACCTATATTAAAAAAATTCAATACAGTATCAGAGAACGTTTGATTCGGATTATTAATTTCGGGTTCTTCGTTTGGATGTCCAGTTCCAACGACCCAGTCCGGTTATCACTGCGTATATTTCAAATGACAACTGGATGTTCAGCCCCAGTTGTACTTCAGGGGAAGTGCTAGAGTATCTCATGTTGCCTAGACATAAAAATATTAAAGGATTTATAAGTGGGGTAAGGGTTAACTATCCAAACAACTAGTTCTAATTATTTGGACAATGGTTGACCCAAGCCCAATTCTTGTTAGTAGACTCTACATTCTGCCCATTATTAAAAATTCAATATGGTATCAAAGCAGGTTTGGTCCGGATTCTTAATTTCTCGGTTGTACATTTGGATGTCCAGTCCAAGCGATCCAGTCCGGTTACTATTACATAAATTTCAAGTGAAAATTGGATGTCCAGTCCTAGTTGCACTTGAGAGGGAGTGTTAGAGTATCCCATATTGACTAAACATGAAAATATTAAAGGGTTTATAAGTGGTAAGAGTCAACTATCCAAACAACTAGTTCTAGTTATTTGGTAATGGATGACCTAAGTTCAATTCTTGTTAATGGACTCTACACTCTGCTTATGTTAAAAAAAATTCAATATGGTATCAGAGTAGGTTTGGTTCGGATTATTAATTTCCAGTTCTCCGTCTGGATGTTCAGTCCTAGCGGTCGGTCTGGTTATCACTGCGTATATTTCAAGTGACAACTGAATGTCCAGCCCCAGTTGTACTTGAGGGGAAGTGTTAGAGTGTCTCATATTGCCTAGACATGAAAATGTTAAAGGGTTTATAAGTGGTAAGGGTCAATTATCCAAACAACTAGTTCTAGTCATTTGGACAATAGTTAACTCAAGCCCAATTTTTGATAATGGACTCTGCATTCTGCCCATTATTAAAAATTCAATATGGTATCACAACAGGTTTGGTCCGGATTCTTAATTTTTGGGTTGTTCGTCTGAATGTCCAGTCCTAACAGCCCGATCCGATTACCACTACGTATATTTCAAGTGACAACTGGATGTCCAGTCCTAGTTGCAATTGAGAGGGGGGTGTTAGAGTATCCCATATTGACTAAACATAAAAATGTTAAAGGGTTTATAAGTGGTAAGGGTCAACTATCTAAAGATTCCAAACATCTAGATCTAGTTATTTGATAATGGATAACCTAAGCTCAATTCTTGTTAATGGACTCTACATTCTAACTATATTAAAAAAATTCAATAATATGTGATTTTAGTTTGTTGATCTCAGGAGTGGTGATGCTCTTCTTCTAGTAAGAGAATGGTAATAAAGTATTGAAAAGGGAAAACAAAACCATAGAAAATGAAAGCTGTAAAGGTAAACATCATTATCAGATTACATCATAGGTAAGGCAACAGTCACATCAGCACAAAATAATACTATTAGAGCATGCTTCGATTGGAAACTGCTAAGAACTTGAGCTTCTTTATCCTACAGACATACCAGAATGGAGGCAGGGACGGTAAACCTTTCATCTCAGGATTTTATAGAATATGCCGATTTCTGTTTTGTGGTTGCCAGAGAAACCTTGTTTAGTGCTTGCGAGTTGCAGAGTATATTCCTTTCTGCATGGAATGGAGACACACACACATCTTTGTCTTTTCAAGTACTCGTATCTTTTATTGTGGACCATTTATAATTTTTCAAGTATGGTTAGTTCTTATGTGCTTTTTGGATGAGGTTAAAGCCATTTAAGCTATTATCAAATATAAATCATGAGATATGGGTTTTGGATTATCTTCTCTTATTAAAGAAAACATGAGATGTGTCGAATATGTGATATTAACATTCACATTTGAAGTTGTATTGATTTCAATTAGGGTAATATAAAACTATTTGATCAAGAGAAATTTTCTGATTCTTACAACAAACACCTAATAAAAATTTTGTTGACACGCAAAATTTAAAAACATTTAGTAATACGTAATTTTATTTTTAATTAATAAAAAGACTGTTCCTAATTTTAATTCTTTTAATTACAAAAGTAAATTAATTAGCACGATCAATAGATATAATAAGCATACGAGAAAAAGAAATTATAGGGTACAAATTTTGTATGATAATATACAATTGCAATAATAATATTTAAAATTTTACATATCACAAAAATGAAACATAATAGTGTTAATATTTGTAAACTCGACGTGGATCAAGTTAAGGAGTATGTTAGAGGTTACGTGTATTTATGACAACCAGATGGATGCATATAAAGCTCCAAAAACCTCAACCTACTGAAGACCTGCCACAAAAACCTTAACCAAAGGGACTTAAAAAGAAACAGATACAAGCCCAATCCCTCTCCTAATTAATAGCATCTTCTTCTCTCCATTTGATCTTTTCAACTCTCTCGCCAATCTCGTGCCTCCTCTTTTTATCTGCTCTAAAGACAAAAGGAACTACCCGGCCAATCCATGGCTGCTTTTGGGAGCCTCCAACGCATCTTCGAGAAACCATTGCCTGAAAATCCCACCTTCATTGAGTCTCTCTCGTCCTGGAACCAACTCAAGACTGTTAAACCTCCGGACCAACCTTCCTTCACTGAAATATTCGGTGAGCTTCATTTCAGAGAGAACTCACACTCATCCTCTTCATCTTTTACAGACATATACCCTCAACCACAAGTCTCTGATCTCGACAATAATTGCCATATAGATAGCTCATATGACAGCAAAAAGAGTACTTTACTCACCCCGAAGAATCAGTACAATGGCTGTCACAAGAGCGGCGATAGCTTGCAACTGTGCACCGAGGGACTCGGTTTTGAAAGTTCTGATGATGTTGAGGACTTGAAGAATGACATGAATGAAGATTGGAGACAGCGAGATGGGAAAGTGAGCATAAGAAAACTCTCAACGCCAGAAAATATAATTGTCAAGTCCAGGAGGTCAAGGTCGATCAGAGAAGCATTTCCTCCGCCGATTTCGTGCATAGGAAAGAGCGGGAAGCCTTGTGTTTGCTTCCAGTCCTACAGGAAAGATGGTCGGTTTGTGCTAAAAGAAGTAAGAGTTCCTACCCAAGAATTTTTGCATGCATGTAGAGAAGATGGACGGTTGAAGCTACAATTCGTCCAGCCAAATGATTCACTTGAAGAAGAAGAAGGAGAATATGAGAAGGATGGTGAAGAAGAAAGCACTTGCACAGAAGGTGAAGAGCAGGAAGACAGTAGTGGACAGTAATTACCCATTGTTGCAAGTCGAAGAAGTAAAAGGAAATGTTCGAAGGCAGGAAGATATTTGGTTAGCTTGCTCGAAGAAGTGACAATAACCTAAGAAGGACTGGCTTTTCGTTGATGTACTCGAGTTCCCCTGTTTTTTCTCTGATTCAGTCGTTTCGAAGGCTGAATTTCGCTGTCAGTTTATCAGGTTAGATGGAGCGCATTAAGTTGTCACTAACTATGTTAATCTTTATTGTAATCAATGGCAATTAGTCAAAACAACAAATTAAAATCCGTAATTGTAGATAGATACAGCTGACATTATTATTATCATCTTCAGTAATTAGTTAATATTGCAGTTTTATCAGATACGGATCAAAGCATACGAAGACACCTCAAAAGGGCTAAGGCGATTACTTTTCGGCCAAGAACTCCTTTTTTCTTTCAGCAGAAGATTTTCTTAATGATCCACACCAACGCGTTGCAAGTTCTGACCAAAACTCAAAGCACAATCTGCATATTCAACTACAACTACACTACATGTGACACCACAACCTATCCTACGTCTAACATAACACTCCAGCTAAGAAAAAGAAAAATAAAAAAACATGTGATTCTAACACCTGTACTGTACTCCTTTTGGTTCACCTGTCATGATTCCAGTGACCAGACACTCGACCACCGTAATCCTGAAGCCACCTGTACCAAACCAGGCACTAGCCTTAAGAGGGGAATGGGACAGAATGTCCAAGATATCTTTCTTTCTATTTTCTTTGGGGTGAAGTAAAATACATTGGTAATTCGTACCCTACAAAGTATAAACGGTACACTCCAATTAGTACCCGAAATACAAGCTCTGGTCCTTTTGAACCATTCTTTGCAAACAATATTGAATATGTATATAATTATGTTCTAAAATTTAGAAAGAATTTAATCTTTTTATTCTTCCTAACGTAATAATTATAAAAATATGCATTCATGGTGCATTATGATGAAAGTAACTATTAAATAAATGTTATAAAAACTACTTTCTCCAGGATTTGTCATTTGCCAAACTTATAAATTTTTATAGAAAAAATACATACATATTTAAGAGTGTATATACATGTTATGTAGATATAAACATAAAATGTAGAAGTTCAAACGCATCATGATGAAACTTTATAAGAACATAATATATTTATTATTGAATCTATGATTATTTATTTTAAAAATTAGTTCCTCCATGATTTACCAAATTCTGGAGACACTAGCTCTCAAGAGCCACCAAAGGGAAAATAAGATACACGAGATTTATTGTGAAGCAGCCACCTAAAGATCCTCCCAACGTTTAGCCACCAAAGGGAGGGAAAATAAGATACACGAGATTTATGAAGCAGCCGCCTGAAGATCCTCCCAATGTTTAGCGTGATGTTATCACGTTGTATAATGGGAAGGCGAGCCACCGAATAAGTTAAAGAGCAGAGATTAGTTTATAACGCCGATCACCTTGCATGGTTTTGTATGAAGGTCCACAACTATGACATAACCTGACACAGAAAGCCTTCCAATGAGAGAGTCGTGGACCACAGCAAATGCAACATGCTACTTTTACTTTTCCGATTGCGAGAAAGAAAATGAAAAATGCTGCTAACAATACAACAGGATAGGACGATAAGGAGTGTTGTTATGTGAACCAGAAAACAGATTTGAGGCTAATGTTCAATGCCCCAAGACTGTCTAGAAGTATCTGAAACTTTTATCTTCTATATCTACAATTTTCCCCCTAAATTCAGGATATATAATCATGATAGGGGAAATGTCCAAGGAGGAGATTATTTATTACCTTTAGAACGACATGGTCCACAATAGAACTAGTGGCATAAATCACGGAGAGGGATTACTGCCATCCAGTGTCAAAAGCACTTTGTATAGATCTGGACGTCGATCACGAAACACCCCCCAGCTATGTCTCTTCAATTTGATTTTATCCAGATCAAACTTGGCAATAAGAACAGATTCCTTTTTGTCATCAGCAATTGCAACTATTTCCCCAGTTGGCCCTGCTCATCCAATGATGTAGTGTAACAAATATCACTGGCCCAAATATCAAATACAACTCTAAGACAATGAAGCAAAAAAATTAGTACCTGCTATAAACGAGTTCCCATAAAAGGTGATCTCACTGTTTCCATGCTGTGTCTGGATAATTTCCTTCCCAATGCGGTTTGAAGCTACAAGGGGTACCTGTATTATTAACATTCGCATCAATGTCCTTTCTAAGGTGGCATTTCATATTCAAAGATCACAAGTGAAACACTGAACAAGATATGCTTCGGCAAGACAATGTGTAATTAACTGCAATACTAGATGTTCCATGATGATGATGATTCCTCTTTCACGACACTAGCTTATCTCCAAATAAATGGAATTGTTTTGTGGATTGAATGTGAAAAGTAAAACATTTTATTTTAAAAGTTACACCAAGTCATTAGCATTTTTCTTAAAATATAATATGAAGTTACTTTGATTAAGTTTGCAGATATAGAGTACAGCATTAGTGTTGCAACCAAGCAAAACAATAAAAAACAACCATTTCTCTGATCATACATCATACTACCCAGTCAATGACATTATTTGACGGCAAGAAAGGACTGTGCAAACTTGAAAAAAGAATAGGAATAGGATATTGACCACATTACCACATTAGCCCCCGCATGACCCTGCATCACCCGCTTCCAGTGCTCACATGAATCAAGTCCATCATCTTGAGGTTCAGAGCCAATTGCTGTAGGGTACAATAGTATCTCTGCACCTTGCAGCACCATAGCTCGGGCTGCCTCTGGAAACCATTGATCCCAGCATATAGCTGAAGTTCATTAAACAAGAAAAGTGAGAGAAAAAAGAAATTAGCAGCTCCAACCTTTTCAATCCTCAACTCCCTAATAGGAAAATGTACACAAAAGCAGCTTTGCTTCACTTTTTGTCTGCAAGCAGATGCAGACAATAGTTAAGCGATGCACACAACATAATTGTTTTTTTCCCCTCTTTATGCATTTAATCCAATACAAAATCTTGTTTAAACAGAATTATAAGCATGGAAAAAAGATCATTAAAAACTCTGCTGATTAAAAGATCCAAGTCCAAAAGAAAAGGCCAAAAGACAATAGAACAAAGCCCAGATCCTTACCAACTCCAATTTTCGCAAATTTCGTTTGGAAAACCTGTCAACAATAGAATCAACAAGTAAAAAATTGTATCAAATACCATAGAGTCTAAAAGACGCTAGAATTAGTCAGAGATTGTAGGACACCAACCTTGAAGCCTGTGTCCCCTGGATTGAAGTAGAACTTTTCCTGGTAACCTGTGGTCCACACAATTGTCATGTAACAGTTGCATGTAAGGCATATAGATTAAAACCATGGAATGTGCAGCGGTTGATATACCTGGTCCATCTGGAATGTGAGACTTTCTATAAAGGCCAAGGTCAGTCCCGTCAGCGTCAATTATGGCTATAGAATTGTAATGGGCGTTATTTGATTCTTCAAAGAAGCTGACAGGTATAACTACACCCAGCTCTTTTGCCAGCTTTCGCATCCTGCAGATAGACATAAAAGAGGGTTGATTCAAAGGAAATAGACTAACAAGTGGAAATAATCCTTTTATCCTTTATCAAGAAATTGCTAACAGCAGTTTATGCAAGTTGCGAAAAACCCAGGAGCTAAACATGTAGAGAGTTTTACCTTAGAATTGTAGGATGGTCCTTGTAAGGCTTAGCTCGCTGAAAGTAATCTTCTCGTTGTGCTTGGCAGAAGTAATAGCTCTCAAATAGTTCCTGCCATGAGGTTCAAAAAGTTGAAAGCGCAAATAATATAAAATTTCTTTCATGGAACTACATTAGTCACAAAAATTTTGCAATCAATTTATTACCAACACTGAGATACCATACTTATTTATTGCCAAAAAGAGCACATGAAATTCTTCTCCTCCTTCCCCACCCAACTTCTTGTTTTCCTATTCCGATAGGAAAAAATCTGAAAAGTAGTCTCTTGGACTAGCACTAATTTCACCAACTCAACATGTAAACTCTCTCTATCCAGTCAAAAGATTATAAATTACACAATATCTTTCAATCATTTCGTAGAAGCCAAGGCCTAAATACCAGCCCCACATTGCTGCTCATCTGGTTGGATAAGTTATGAACCATTGCCAAAGTTACGCATATCCCCACTGTCTGGCTTCTGATGAATAAGCCCTTTCTCTCTGGCAGATTCCTTAATTTGCTATAGTATTCTTCGACTTGTACTTGTGAAAACATGAGTCAATCTCTATTCTAACTTCTTTTATGCCTTGTTGCACCTCAAATAATAGGATTTCCTGCCTCCCAGTTAAAATATGCTTCCACAGACCAACCTTGCACTTCCAAGAGAACTCTCAGTTCATGCTTCCATAATTGTTAAAGCTTCATAGGTAGCAGATTGGGGTAAAAACAATTTCTTTCCCTTTCGGTGATTTGCGAACCCAATAAAGGGGCTATATTTCCAGCTTATAGAAAACTTTCACTAATATAACTTGTCAAAATGCTGATTTTTTTTTTACTTTTAAAAAGTTATAATGAGAACCAGAAAATTTCAATTCAAAAGTGAGAAAGCTCTGTATTCCTGTAGCTGGATCCTCCGAAACCATAAGAATCCTTAGTTAGAATGTGATAAAGGGGCTCCTCACTTCCCAAGCAGATCCACCTACATCTATATATAACCCCTAGTTTATCAAGCATAAAAAAACATAGAAAGTCAAGTTATAGCTTCTATCAAAATTGGTCCAAAAGAATAAGCCCAAGTGACCTGTGAGCAGCTTCAACACACGTTCTAATGGCATTCCATCCTATTCTTTTCACTATAACATATAAGTTACATTTTTGCGTGAACTATTGTTACCACTCACTATGTCTTTTTTTTTTTTTTCCTGCAACACGCAATAGTTATTCCTAAATTACTGCTATCACACTGCGGTTCCAAAACTATGGAGAAACTAAGCCATTTAGGCATTTTCTTTCAACAAAATCAGATTATGTTAAAAAAGTCAGGATACAGATTTCATGAGGAGGAAATCAATGTCAACTCTGGGAACTGGAACATAATAAAGAAAATAAAGTTACAATACTTGATTTCTTTTCATGGAGACAAGCAAATATCTTAATAATTTCGCTATCTCCCAGAAAATGACTTATCAAAGTGTGAATCATGGTGTGTTTGGCATAAAAGATATGCTATTTGATGCAACAGGTCGTGATAAAGTTGAGAAAAACAATACAATAGAACTATAGAAGGTATATTCAGTACTAATGGATAGAATTATTGCACCACAATTGAACATGCTCAGGCACAAACGTACCTGTATGAGAATGATGTTCGCACCCTTCCCATGAGCATCTCTAACCAGTCTGCATACAAGGTAGAACCTCAGTGGACAAAAAACAAGAGATAGCCTCTAAAAGAGACATGCCAACTTTTAGAAATAAAACACCGGTGAGCACACCCAAAAAGAGCAGTGGAAGAACATATGAAAAGCAAAGAAAACGGAGGGAGGAAGCAAAACCTTTCGGCGGTGGCGAGATTAGTGGAAACATCGTCGGTGCAAGCAAATTGCAAGGCGGAGACAACCACTTGCCTAGATTTTCCGTCGATGTCCATCGCGAATCTCGCTGATTTGGTGGAACGCGACTCCCCCTTCTAACCTTTTGCTTTGGATTTTGGATTGGGCGGTGCAGTTGCTCACTGCAAGGAATACTGTGAGCTGTTGGGCCCCGTTCTATTCTAAATGCTTCGACGTTAAAATGTTCAAATTTACTTCCCAGCCTCTTTTGACTGTTTGTCGTCAGTCACCAACCAGCACTTGTATTATTATCATTTTGTTTTAGCTTCGGAGTGAGTAAGAGGCTCTTTTGATTTTAAGTGAAGCCGTAAATTCGAACCCATTTTTATATATGCAATCTTTTAAAATTTAGGATCAAAATTTTATCTCTGACAAGAAATCTATCTGACTCAAGCTAAGATTAATTTGAGTATAAATAGTTTAAAAGTATCTACTTATACTTGAGATCCTTTCAAAACCTCTCGTTGAGACGTTGACGATAAAAAGAAAAATTTTGTACATACATCACCAAAATATAAATGCAAATAAATAAATAAACCATTTCACATTTCCAAGACAGTCAATCAATGAAAACATCAAGCTGGGATATGTTTTCCTGATCGATTACATCCAAGAACAAAGGATCAACGGTTACATGACTGTCCACGTGGATATTAAATTTCCGGTCCCACCACAACACCTTTGCTGCACCACTTATGTCCACCTTGGCATCCAGCACCATCTCCCTACTGGTCACGTCATTGAAAAACTTCGCGGCGTGGTGAGCCAGCTCCATCCCGTCCAGCCGCGCCGGGAGCCGAAGCAACTGACAGGATTTCGCCGGCTGTGACCCAGCTTCCACCTCAGCCGAGCCTAGGAGACAGCCATCGTAGAAGATTGACATCGTGGTCGGGGAGTAGTGCACGGCTGTGATGTTAGGGTTGGTGACATGTACCGTCAGGACAAGCTCGGCATCGATTACGGGGAAGTTGAACTTGAAGGAAGTGAGACTGATGGAGATCAAGTGAAAGGTAGGGTCCTTGGGTTTGACGTTCCAGAGAGCTGTCGCCGCCGAAGCCGACCCCGCTCCGATCAAGGCGGAGGTCCAGCTCCATTTTACCCTTCTAACCATGGAATGCCTCTTGGGTATCTTTTCTTTGATGACAACTGCGTCGCTGAAGAGAAGAGATTGAGGTTGAAACTAGAAAGTAGGAAACCCACACATTTGTTGCTTAAAATGACGTAAATGTCCAATATCGTGGTATTGAGGACAGTGAAGTCATCTCAACCGTCTTTCAAGTTTCAAGCCATCCCGATTAATAATTAGAAAAGAAAATTACGTTAATTAGAAGCAATTAAAGTATATTAAAATTAAACTTAAAATAATTTAAATTTAATATATCACAATATAAATAAAATATATTAAATTACGTTAAATTTAATATATCACAATATAAATAAAATATATTAAATTTAAGTCACATCAATACTAATAGAACACTTTAGTTTTGGGTTCTGGTTACACATGGAGTTACAGATCAGGTAACGGGCAGGACCGCGAAGATGTGAGGCGAGTTGGTGATGACGACAGCGATCATCTTGTCTGGAGGTGGCTAGTCTGGCGATAGGGAAAGTTAAACAGGAGCTTGCAAACGGTTCCCCAGCAGGCGGCTTCGTACGTGACAATGTAGGTAGTTGGTTTGGCGGTTTTAGTCAGAATCATGGCTCGTGCTCATTGGTGATTGTGGAATTGTGTGGACGTGTATACCGAGCTCACACTCGCTTAAAATCTAGGCTATTGTCAGATCGAATTTGAAATAAACTCAATCGTAGTGATCAATTTCCTATCATCCTAGCGAGCCATTCTATGGTTCTCAATTCTCTAGTCTAGAGTATTCATAAACTGTTCATTCGCAACTGAACTGTTATTCATCGTCACATCTATCAAAAAAGGGACAGATGCGTAAATTGGTTAGCGAATTATGCAAAACATTTTAATTTAGGAATCACCTTTTTTGTGAATACACCCATTGAGTACCACCTTCTCTTTTTGAAAGATATGTTGAGACTCTATATCCCTAGACTTGTTATTTAATCTAGTTTCGTACTTCCTTTATATATATATATATAAAAGCTTTACGATGAGAGAGCGACAGAAGAATGACAGTGGCTAGGGAAGAAACGCGAGTTAGAAAATTTTAGATTTTCCAATTAAGTCTTCTGCTTTTTGAAATTTACAAATTTCACCTGTATCTAATCCGTATTTTCATTTTAGACTGATACTGTAATTCGGCATGGTAATTTACATTAATACCATTTTTTTTACTGGTACAATATAAAACACAAAACTCCGATTTTGAAATATTAAAATCTAATTTATATTTTAACATAAATATTAGGACTAAATTAACACTTGTATTTTATCTCAAGGTAGTTTTAGTTCACTTTTGAATTTAGTAGTCTAAATATCCTGGTAATTTTGTTTTTACTATTATATTTATACTTCTTATTTTCATACTTTTGTGTCAAATTTATTATTTATGGAACTAATTATGTTTACAATGAGTCAGGTTGAATATGAACCATTGATGACCCAACTCAAACCTGACCATATTTAATAGTTTGAAACTCCATCAATAAAAGAATTGTTTGAATTTAATTAACTAAAATAATAATAATCTTATTTAAATTAATTTAATAAAATGACATTCTTTTAATAAATTAATTCTTAAATTATTAAATAAAATAATATTATTTTATTAAAGTAACTTTTGTCTTATTGGCTATGTGTGGATCAAGGTAATAAAATCCATTATGAAAGCCATATCTAAAAATTCTATTTGGGTCGGCCCGATATGACTCTTTTTGATTAAGAACATAATAACATGATGCTTTATCCAAGCCTTTTTCAATAAAGAACTGCCTTTAATCATATTTTTGGAAAATATTTGTTAATCACAAAGCTTGTTGATTGAAGTCAAAGAGAGTTAATAGAATTCTCCGAGAGATATATCATGCATATCTCTTCATAATGCCGTAATAGTTCTTTTTAATTCAGATTGTAATGTTTCTAGAAGAAAGTAAATGAAAGTATAACGAAGAATAACATTGTTGAAACCATTGATTCAGCTTCACTGATATTTGGTTTAACTTCAGTTGATTCAATCATAGTGATCATAATCTGAGCTAGGTTAGACAAATTAACAAATTGATTAAACTTGTCTAAAGATAGTTCAAATATTTCAGAAGATTGCTTAGATGTATTAGAATGCTCATATGTGCATTCTTAAGATATTTATGAAATAAATGTTGGTGCAAAAGTTACTATAAACTTTAACCGAAAAACTTTATCTTTTTACGGTGGATAGAGAAGGTTGAGTTTTCGGTGAAGAAGGTGGAATTTTAATTTGCAAAGGTTTTTTGTAAGGATCAGCTAGTTTAGTATGTGAAGGTGTGAGAGATCTTTGCAAACTTTAGCGATTTGGTTGATTTGGATTTGATTGTGGTAGGATGAATATGTTGTCTGATCTAGAGATAATTCATTTTGAATACTTCAGAATAAGTGGGTTAGATAACTTAAAAAGTTACGGGATAGATTCTATAAATAGTCTTGAATTGTTCTATTTGCATATCAACTTCCATTATTTGAAGTACCTTCTTCACTTTTGGGAGTTTTTATTCTTCATTTATAAAATTAGGATCAAAATATTGAATATCAATGAATCTTCGAAGATCAACATCAAGTTATCTTATCCTTTAAGGATTTGTAAAACTTTTGGGCTTGAGATGAAATTGTTTCAATTTAGTTTCAAGTGACTTGAGTTTACTAATTAAGCCCATCAAGTTTAGAGTCAATTTGTCGAAGAACTCTGTTTTGGCTACATTTTTAGTATGCCAATTAAGCACTTCGTCAACAAGGTTTGAGATAATATAGTCATGAGAAGGAATTCTTGTAGCATGGACATAAGGATTAGAGATAATCCGATTATTTTCATCAGTGCGTCTTTCTAACGAATAAATTCCTCCTCATATGATTTAACCATCTTACAAGAAATTGAGATTAAAGAAGCAATAGGAATAGAAGGAATAAAAACAATCCGTATCTTCTCCAAGTAGAACATTGTGATTAAACAAGTAGAACAAGTGCTGCCAAGAGTAGTAGAACTAAGCAACAAGGGCAAGAAGAATAGGGGGTTGCTTCATTTTTACCGTGGTGGCGCTGATTACTGTTGTAACGGGGAATACTTTGTCCTGCAGCGTACACTGGTATCAAATTAGGTCCTTGATTTTGATTGTACGGCGACTTGTTGCCTCTACCATTTCCATTAACTCTACCGGTACTTCCATGCCCGTTGCTGCCAACTCCGCCTCGCCTGTTTACCGCCGATGCTTTTCGTTCGAGGCTCACGGTGCTTGATGCGGTCAGAGTCTCTTTGCCGATATCATTGGTATTTTGTTCCTGTCTGAAAGCTGGATGGACATTTTCATTGATCAGAAATCACAAGTGTTTGGAATTAAGATTTTATAAATTTAATTAGATTAGTTAGTGGACCCTTTATATTTTATTATAGATCAAACGTTTTTTTTCTTCTTAATCTTAAAATATTTAATATAAAATTCAAAATTCATTCATGTTGTTTCGCATACTTTTATGTTGTATAATTAATATTAGCTCAAGAAAGGATTCCTTGAGAAGAAGGCAAGGAATTAATACATACAATTTCTTACAGAGAAAAGGAAAGGCGGCAGTTCTTTTTGTGGAATATAATCTTCTCTTTTTTGTGGTGGAGGTGGAGGTGGAGCCACGATTAACGGCTCTTTCCGGTTACCATTTTCATCCACTCTCCTATCTAAATACATAAGTGCGTTGCTTTGGTGGGTTTGTTCTTAGCAGATGGAGCATCTGAGAAGGGATAGATTAGTTAGTATATTGTTATACGAATGAATTATATTAAACAATCTAATCCCTATTAATGGAATTCCACTAGCCAACTAGCCATATTTCGTTCTTTTGGAGTGAATCCATTACTCCGTAACTAATTGCTTCAGATAACAGGAATCAACAGTATTAACTGTTATATGCAGCTTGTATATGATCCGGTGGCATATGTACTGTCTTTTCGGTTTCTTACAATTAGCTTTATGCAACTGATGGTAAGAACGTAAGAGTACTTCATCGATATAATGAAACAGAGACTCAGAAGTAGTTCCAAGTTCATCAAAAGAATGAGAAAGCATAAACAGTACCTGTGTTCAAGGCCTGAACGCGATGTGCAGCAGGAAGATGATGGAGCTGGAACAAGAACACTACGAGAAAGCAAAAACCCACTCTTTTCAACCCCATACTTATGTCTCCAACCAAAAGAATATAACCAGGCTTGTCTTTGAGTTTGAGAGAGTGAAGAAGTTGAGTTGCTCGATCCTATATATAAAAGGCGCCGTTAAGCAATCTTATGACCTATATAGTTTACTATCCTCTTCTAGGTTTTCGCTATATTGTAAAAAAAGAATTTAGTAATTACGCAAAATCTTGAAGAATCTGAATTCTGCATCCCTTCTAGAGGTACATTAGTAGAGCTTTTGTCAGTAGATTTTTTTTAAAAGAGTTTTTTTAAGAAGCCAATTGATTGTTTGGCTGCCAATTAAAAAACAACTTTTTTAAAAGAGCTCCATACAATAGACTGTTTGGCAACATAAAAATAAAAAACACTTTTATTAACTTTAACTATTATATTTTGTAATAAAATTATTTAGCTGGTTATGACCTTTTTGTATAACTTAAACCTTTTTTTCATTATTACAATTTATTTCCTTTCTTAAAAAATAAAGAATATGTGGTTCATAGTATGAACCAAAATTTCCTTTCTAGCCTCATATTCTTGAAAACAAACTATGACGAGGGAGCATATGAACGACAAAAACACTCGAATGCCTTCCTGAATCTACTATATTTGGTTGAACGTGAAAATTAAGCTCACTGAGAAAGCATAATATAATAGTGAAAGTTAAGCTCACTGTGTAACATCCCGCCCCCATATAAAGGGTTAAGACCCAAAATTTAGTACCAGTGAGCTTAAAGAGAAACTAAGACAATGCATTTTCTTGTTCATGCATCATGTTAGCATATGTGC
>JANITX010000001.1:19347799-19360229 GCA_027564395.1 Erythroxylum ulei
TTGATTAGTGTGCGCTCACCACCATTGTGGAATGACAGCAAATGACCTTCAGGGTTTCAAGCACAAGGTTTTATGTTCCGAAAGTTGGGCTCCGGAAACGGGGTCCAACACTCATGGTTTCAAAATAGGCGGCTTTCTTTCGGTTCTTTCTAAGAGTCGGCGACCTATCGGCTAGCGTAACAACTTTGTTTTACTACTCGAGGTGGTCATTTTTATATTTACTTTATATGTGATTTTTCCTTGGTTCATTTCTAGACATGGTTTTTGAGTACCCGAGTTGCTTTCCAGCATAGAAGTCAATGTCAGTGCTCAACGCCCTTAGTTTTGGCTATCTTTAGGAAGAGATGAAAGGGCAAAAAATGACGGATTCTATCCATATAGGAAGAAAGGCTTCCCAGTCTGTGGTGATTTTTAGAATTTGACATTTTACGATTTGCCTTCCTAGATTCGTGTCACCACGGAAAGATTAGATTTCCTTTACCTAACTACACAATGTGATACTACTAGAAAGACAATTTCAGTATTTCCCACTTAGTGATAGCTTTTAGGCATATGTTCTTATACTTCCTGATTCGAAGACAAACCTCTGGGTATTTCCAGTGGCTTCGACGTCCTAATCCCCTACTTGAGACGACGAAACCCGATGCTGCTTCGCTTCCTTACCGACCTCAGAAAGTAAGCCCGAGGTGAATCAGCCTAATTCTTGTATTAGTTCAAATTGCAGGATTTTTTGGGTGTCCAAAATAATTTAAATACTATATGTGTATGTCTTAACAGGTTCAAGCATATTCTTCACCCCATAGCTGATCTATGTATTACCAAGAACAAATAGAACTTCATTCAATATTTCATTGGTCAAATTTTAGCTGCTTTCACCATCATCACTAAATACTTCATTGATTTGATGATATTTTATTCTACAACCTTAAGGATTATTGATTGACAACATAATCCCCAAAATTTAGTATATCTCATATGCTTGTAATCTTATTGCACTTTCAAACTTTTTTGCTACTGTTTCTTTATCTTTTTTTGCTATTTATTGATCCTGTTTAGATGGCTGTAATCCTAATGTACATATAAACTAATTTTTCTGTTGTTTTGTTGCCTTTTTTGCTATTTATTGAGCTGAACTATGTTTCTCTTGTATTCTATCTTGTATTGTTGATTTATTGTTTTCGTTCTATTTGCTCAGTCAATAATTTCTTTTTAATCTACATATCTATTGGTCATTTTCTACCTTGGTCAGAATTCTCTTTTTAAATTTTTATTGATTTACTTTAATTCATATCAAGTTTTGCAGTTGTTATATTTTTTATTAAAATATTATGACAAATTTTACTTCATCTGTTTGAATTATCAGTTTTTCTTTTCTACTTTTATTAATCCAATTTAAATATTCATCTGATATATCTTTTTCTTTTTTTCCCTTACAACATTCTGTCTTGCATAATACATTACCAATGTTTCCTCCAAATTTTAACTTTAACAATATTCACCTACACATCTTAATCATTTATAACAAAACATATATATACATACTCTTTAATTCCCCAAAACAATCGTGCATTATATGTTTCTAAATTTTCCTTGCACATTTATGCAATAACCACTTGCTAGTTAAAAATAAATGCAATCACCACCAACAAAATGATTTGATGTTTTAGACTATTCATCCTTCCATTGAGAATTCCTAGACAGTTTTCTGGTTTTGGACTTGCTTGGCAGTCTTCAGGTACTTTGTTTCCAAACACATACTAGTTTGTGTTAGAACAGGAATGCTACAAAAACCGTGTACCAAATGCAATAGATTGGCTTCTTTCGAGTATAAGCAAATGCTGAGAACAGTGTAAGCTGCTTCTACCGGCAGACGTACAGACAACCTGCAATTTGGTCTGCCTTCGCGAGTAATTATTATATTTACTGCCAACAATTCGTTAAAGTGACATGATAAGGTAGTGGAAGGTGACTAACAGAAAACCACTGGGGACTTAAATCATGAGAACGTCCTCTAATTCTTGCTTGGTCCTTTGAGCAGATCATAACTGAATCACATTACACGCTTTTTCATTCTCATCACTCGGCCACTACAAGTTCTAGAACTAAAATCAAGATCGGCCACCTCATAAAGGTTTAACATCCCTCTATTATTCACATTTAAGAGTTAGTCTTGACTCCAGACCATAGAGAAGCAGTGTAAGAGATGAAAGACGATGTTACATATCAACTATTTTTCACAAGATGTTAACTTCTCCAATCTTATACATAGTTTACAAACATGAGCTCCGATGCTTTTGATGTAATGCATGGAACTTGGCCAAACCCACTCAGCCTCATAAAATATCATTGAGAATTGAATCAAAAAATATAGAAAACTGAAAATGGCCAGCCTACAAATTTAGCAAAAATATAATGGAAAACAAATTGACATGTTAAGATGGCGAAGGCATAGAACTTTGTGTTACCATGTTTGAGTGCATTTTATGCAGCCTTCCTCTCAAATGCCTGATCTTAGCATCCACCCTAGCAGAGAAACCAATCTTTGTTTCTTGCCTTGCCTTAGAACGCTCCCTTGTCCACATCTGTTGATCCTCAACATCTTTCCTGTAGTATTTAATTTCTTGTATGATATGATGATCCAAGGGATTGAAGCACCTTTGAAATGATATGTGTGCCAAGTAAGGAAGATTGCAGGCTACTGTTACCAATATAATGGCAAACCAGTAGATAGGAGCTGGACCAAGAGCTTCAACAAGAATTTGGTAGGCATTTCCTGAATAAATTGGAGATACCATCCCATAAAGCAATAAGAACGCGTACCAAGCCACAATGCTGCCCCAGACAAAGAGATGTTGTATCCACGTAAAGTGGCTCATAGTGAGTGCAATCTGACAGTTGACAGTGCAAATAATGCAGGAGAACATTGTTGTGCCCACTGCAGCCATGTCTGCAGTTTGGCCTTCAGCACGGAAAGCTTGATCAAAAAGGATCACAATACTAAGAAAGAAAATAACGAGAGAGGAATAGAGGCCATTCCCCATCCACCCTAATATCCTGTACCAATCGAAGAACAGATTTTTGGGCCCCTGCTGGTAGAGTGCAGGAAACTGCAAACAAAATGTCACCACCTTGAGTAATAGCTACAAAAAGTAAATTGATTAATACAGCAACAAAATTGCAACTGACGGAGCTGACCTGTAAGCAGACCTCAGAAGACACATCTTGCTCAAAAATTCCAAGTGAAATTACTGGCAGTGATGTTAGAACGACATTGAACAATAGCATGAACCAATCATCATAAATTGATTGTCCAGAAAAGGCCGTGAATGCCTCAAAGTAGAACAGGGTGAGACCAAAGGCAATATTTTTGTAGAAGAAATAGCAGATCTGAATGCAAAAGTATCCAAGTTTGGATAAGGAAGAAACATCTAGGTAAGAAAAAATGCATCACTGCAGTAGCATACAGGTATCAAATCATTTAATTAAGCGTCACAGGCACTAAGTTCTTTATTCTTACCATCTGAGCAATTCTCTTGTAGCACCAGTGTCCATGTACAACCAGGAGTCTTTCCAAAAACCGGAACTGGGAAATAGAGAAGTCACTAGCCATGACGGCCTGCAAAGGATTAAGGGTAAGTTTTGCAGGAAGATTGCCAGTCACACATACAACGAGAAACCCTGCTTGCTCAGATCCTTGACTAAAACAAGAAAAAAGCTAGATATGTAGTGGACAAAGCTAGGATAAATTTCCATTGAAAAATGAATAATGAAAAAAAGGGGGCAGAAAAATAATGTTTTGGTATTAACATACATAATAGGTCGTAGCATATGAAAAGAGGACTAACACAAATTTCAGACATCACATGTAAAATAACAGTAGAAAAGAGGCTAAACTAGTTGTATAGGTAGTACTTCGAATCAGAAAATCAGATAGACATATTACCAACCTGCATACCTTCAACCCCACTGATTCCAACACCAATGTCAGCTTCTTGTATCATTCCAACATCATTTGCACCATCTCCTATTGCTAATGTAGTCTTCCCTGTTCCTTGTTTTACTAACCTTGTTACCTGGGACCAAATGCAGAACATGCATTAGAGCCATAGGAAATATCATAATCTTTCTGCTCTTTAATCTAAAGGATGTCTGTCTTATGCGGGTTACAGATGAGAAATAAAAACTGAAAAAGAAGGCAAAGGAATGGAGAAAAAGAATCACACCAGTGCCTTCTGTTTGGGAGAGACACGACAGCATATCACAGATGCACAATCAACTGCCAATGCTAAGAATTGATGTTTCATATCATCCTCAAGAGCATACGCTAGGGTTTTTCCATCAATAATTAATGCAAATGCAGCATGTGGATCTTTTTCCAGCTTGATCATTTGAGAGGCATTGGTGATTTGCATCGAAATGTTCTCTTTCACAGCCTGCTCAGTAGCAAAAATTCATAATTAAATCAAAATAGAAATTCAAATCTCTGAACAGAATACCGTTCTATATGCTTTCCAGGTAGCAAATACCTGTTTGCTATCTTGGGCTACTGCATCAGAGTTCATTGTTGTGATACAGATCTGCTTCATTCCCTGCCGAAGCAAGCTACAAGCAAACCTGCATTGTGCAAGCAAAACTTAGTTCTCAAAGAGGTAACGACCAACAAAAACATTGCATGTCTCTAGTAACCCACCCTATATTAATTGCAGTTTCCATCTTATCTCCTGTCAAAACCCAAAGCTTAAGACCAGCTTGTGCAAGTTTATCTATGCACTGGGGCACCTAGAGGGAAAAAATAGAATATTAACAAGAAACAACCTAAAAGGGAAAGTTAGTTATGGCTCTCATGTAACAAACTATGTGTACCCCTTTCTGCAATTTGTCCTCCACAGCAGTAGCACCGACAAGAATGAAATCCTTTTCCATCATATCTGCCACATGCTCCAGCATTGCCTCTCTGTCGGAACTAATTGAAGATTTTGCTTTAATGAACTCATTGTTCCATGCAGAGTACTCAGACTCGTCAAGTTTTTTGTAAGCAAGTGCCAATGTACGTAATCCAGCTTCTCCATATTCATTCAAATGCTTGGTAGTAGTTTCTTCAAACATTCTTCCATTCTTTGCCAGACGATCAAAGATAATGCTGCATAGTTCAGTCAAATCAGTTATCAGTAGGTTACAATAAAAGAAGAAATGAATTATTTCTTTACATTCCCCAAGAGCATGACATTAGTCCAACAAAATGGTAACACATTTAGATAAAAGAGCCCAGTCTAGGGAAAAGGGCTATATCTCTAAATAATGATATGATAACCAATGGACCTAGAAACTTCTGATTGCTCTAAATAGTCATAAAACAGATCGTGATGTATGCTAAAATGTGAATGTCACCTGTCAGCACCTTTGCAGAACATCATAAGCTGTCCATCCTCATCCCGAATAATTACAGACATTCGCTTCCTTTTGCTGGTAAACTCCAGCAAATTAAGAATTTTGTATTCTCTGCCAGATTCCCATGAGAGAGGTAAGATTGTTAAGAAAAAGATATAACTACCTAGAATTGGTGGATAAAAACACTGAATGAAGTAATAGATTTGTAATTCAAAACAACACCTTTCAATCACTTGTCCAGGGCATGTATATCTTTCCCGAATAAACACACTTGATTGAGTTCTCTTGAAAAACTCAAAACCAAATTCTCTGGCAGCAACAACAAAAGCCCCTTCATCAGGTGATTCTGCTTCATACATAATTTTTCCAGTCTCTGTATTCAGCTCAGGCACAGCAGACTGGCAAACTGCTAATATGCGGAAAAATAACAATATGACATCTGCATCGGGTTCTTTCATGAAATTCCCATCCATGAGACGACTATCCTCAAAACTAAATCCCTTTATTGCTGGTTTAGGATCTTTCTCATCTTTAGCAGTGACAACTGTCTCTAGTTCAATTTCTGATGTTCCTCCTCGATTCTCCCATGATTTACATCCTCCATTTCTATGCCTGGAACCATTAGACATTTCTGAATCCTGGTCCTCTAAGTCTATAGCCATTTGTTTTGCTGCTGCAAGTTCGACTTCACTAGCACGTGTACCATATGCAGTACCCGCGATTGAACATTTCAAATAATCCATCTGATTACAGGTCAAGGTGCCAGTTTTATCAGAAAGGATAGTATCTACTTGGCCTAACTCCTCATTTAAGTTCGATGTCCGTGCTCGTGCAGTATTGCCAGTATCTTCATCATACATATGTATGTCATTGTCAATGAATGTTGCCTGACAGACCTTCACAACCTCGATAGAAACATAGAGAGATATGGGTATTAAATAACCATAGAGAATGAGAGCAGTGATCAAATGGGCTAGCCCTGACTTTGTAGGACTTTTAGGATTATACAAATCTTCAGGATTCCAGGGTTCCATGTACCACCAGTCTGGCATTTGAACCTTTATCTTCACTGCAAAGCCAATAGAGCTTATCACTGAGATCAGCAAAAGCAGGCTGAAAAGAATGTATATAATTTTGTCCATCTTCTTTTCTATTTTGCTCCTTTTCGAGGGGGACTTTGTTGAGTTCTGCATGACTTTGCTATCAAAACCAGTGAATATTACAACTCCATATATAAAACTTGTATTCCGTAGCTTTGAATCTCTGAGAAGAACCTGATTTGGTTCAAGTGGATAAATCTGACGCTCATACTCAAAATTACCGATAAAAGTGTAAAGACTGGGATTTGGGTCTTCACATTTTATAGTCCCAGTGAAACCCCTGAAAGCCACATCTTCATCCAATGGCAAGGTTACCTCCAGAGCTCTCTTTAGTTTTAAATTCGTCTCACCATCTAGGTTCATGGTCTCCACATAACAAATCCCATCATCATAATCGGTAGCCAAAAGCAGTAAATCAGCTGGGAAAAACTGATCCTTTTCCACTTTCACTATATCCCCGACCTGAATATTTTCCCATGCTTTATAATCAAAAACACCATCCCCTTGATGAACTAGAGTTTTTGTGCTATTAACTTTCATGTCCTGCATAAATCTCTGCCAATCTTCCAAAGCTTCCTTTGCCATACTAATACCGACAACAAAAGCTAAAGGAAAAATCATGCTGACAGCAGAGAAGGGTGCAACAGGAGTAAGAGAAAGAATTGCAGCCAAAAGAAAGTAGATATTGGCAACTCGACGAAACTGTTCGAAAAGAGCCTTGGGCAAGAATGTGATAACATTGTACTTTGTAGTTGATATGTAATTTGAGCAATATTTTAAAGGCTTTTTCCGGTGCATGAGTGGCTGGTTGCAATGAACAATCCTCGAGTAGCCAGGGCCTTCCATTGAATGAGGGTCCTTGCCCTCATCGACACTTGGCCTTAGGCATGAGAAAGTGTGAAGATGGCCTCGCAGCCTTGCTCTTATTCTACCCCGTGCCATTCTGCAAGCTTAGGTTTATAAGCACTTATAATTGGATAAAAGCACCAACAGAACAGCCAGAAGTCTGGACTTCAGTGCAGGTGTAAAGGTATTCCTGTGGCCTAATTTCTTCGTGGTGTACCTATAGTAGAAAAAAGAACATTATAAATAAACTAAAATGAATATTAGCTGCTCAATTGCAACATTGAAGGTACATAATTATACTTCAAAAAGATCTAAACTTTATGCATTGAAAAAGGGTGCACTGAGGGTTGCATCAATACAGATAATGCTCAGATTTTCTACTCACTCTTGAGAATGTAAGGGAGAAGGAAAGGTAAAACTAAGATCAGACGCGCAAGAACAATCTATATTGTCAATAGGTATAGAAAAATTAATAGAGGATCACCAGAATCAGCATTATCCCTTTCCCAGTTGGGAAACACCAGTATCTGAACTAAAATCATAAAGTCCACTCCGCATTCTCTTCAATACCCAAAGAGGAAAGGAAAAGTATTCAGAAATCACAATAAACAGAAAGAAATTATTTAGACAAGACAAGGGAATTAACATTTTGACACAATGTCCAGCTGAAACCTCAAAAAAAAGAAAAGAAGCCATCACTGCAACGAACACCAATTCATCAAACATGACCTTTGACTCCACACTAAAAAAGGAAAACATAAAGGTCCCCACAAGCCAGGAACCAAAACAAAACCTATAACAACTTGGAACAATGACAACAGACATAAAGATGGAAAGAGGGGGTACCTTGGAATCAGGCAGCAGGACCATTCAAGATCAAACTTTGATAATGACCAAAGGAGCAAACATGAAAATAGGAGCTGGGTTGCTGCAGATCAACATAGACTAAAAGTGTATAGACAAAATCCGAAGAAAGATTGTTCCTTTCTGGGGATAAATGAAGAAAAAAGAGAGAGACGAGGGAGGGGAATGGGGATTATATGATTGTGCAAGAGCTATAGAGAGAGAGAAACTCTCTTCCTCTCTCTAACGCCTTCCCCTTCAATGCTAGGAATTTCCAGGATACATCCTCTTCCCAGTTCTCCATTCCCAGCTTTTCAAACATTATATTAAGTGTAGTAAAATTTCTCAGTTTTGTCATACACAAACTAATAATTTCTCTGTTATTCCCGTTTTTTCCACGAACAAATTTCGATTTTTTTTTGTTTGGTTTCCTATTTTTATAAGATCTCTTACACGTTACATGACCTGGCAAAGGCTGTTCGGGACCCAATCTTTGCTCAAAACTGGGTATTTTGTGGGGCTAAGGAGTCCTACTGGGCAAATTTGAACTATAATATAAATATTTAATATTTTATTTCTAATAAAAACTTGAAAATAAGGAAGAATGGAAACTAAACTACGCATGAATTCTAGGGCCTGCTGGTTTGACAAGTGGAGACCAGTCCTGGAGTGAAAAGCAGAACCATTAACCTGCCAAAGTTTTAGGAGCTAATTTCTGTAATGGGATTTTATGGTTTTGTACCTGTCCCTTCACGTTTTAACACTTTGACTTTGGTCAAACACAACCCAATGGGTCTTCTTCTTTTTTCATTTTCCACATTAACGCGTAGAATTATGGGACCCAACAACCATTACGATACCTTTGTTCAGTTCTCCATAACTTTACTACTGCATTCTGCAACGGTGGGAATACATCCACAGTCACGGCATGAACTGCTAGTCGATTAATGGACCTATTCATGTCCAACTTTCGGACGAGAATTCATCATATTAGATGGTTCTGATAAATTTAACAATAAATATGAAAACTTCAGTTAAATGGTTCTGATACCTTAAGAATTGTCAAAAAAGGGGGGCCTACGTTAAGGTCTCCCACGACTAGTTGTTTTTGGCTGGGAATATAGAATTCAACGTCTTTAACAAAAGTAGCAACCTGTTTTGTTTATTGGATGTTGCATCTGGCATTAATGATCCGTGTCTTACCAACATTCAGACATAAGCAGATTCCATTCACTAGCATTTCATAGTAAGTACTAAACCCAGGGGCCTTTGAATGCTTGGTTCCTTATTTTTAGTATAATTTCAAGGGAAATCATTGTTAATTACCGAAAGAAAGTAATACAGATGCTTTTGTTAATTTGCTTCGGACAGTTTGATTTAACGGACTGCATTGGAATTGGAATGCTTACTGCAACAACAATATATAATGTTGTGGGATTGATTTGAACTATAAGGTTTATTTACAAATTCAATTTTAAAATAAAACTTGTCAGAACTTTCAAAAAGAAGATAAAATGATTAATTTAAACTCTAATAACATTTTAGACCTATTAAAAAAGAACATTAATATTTCAAAAATATTTATTTTAAATAAAACCTAACTCTCCATCAAGCTTCCACCAATTGTATCAAATAAAAACAAAATCATGTGGGCTACCCTTATTAACTGGATATCCCAGTTGATAAGAAGGGCTACAAACTTTCTCCTCTTGTCTGCATCTCTATGTTGGAAATTAGGTATTGAATTCCTATTTATACTTGTAGCTCTAAGTATATTACGAGCAAAGAATCTCTGGTTTGGAAATGGAAGAATAGTGTTGCTATAATAAATAAGGCTTTGCTGAACAATGCCATTCTTTGCATTCTAGATAATAACATTTTCATCGTTGTGCAAAAAAGTTGTAGTAACACCTAATTGAATTGTGATGATACCCCATAAATTAATACCCTTCAACGTATCAGCCTCGATAGGCTCCTTATTATGAGACAAGTAGACACAGGATTTGTTGCTCACCACCAATAACCTAAAACAAAATTGGCTTACTAATAGGAATCTATTTGGAACTAAATGGATCCTAACACAAATATGGTTAGATGAATCAGAATTGTTAAATGACACTAGGTATTGAATTTAATACCTAATAGAAGTGCTAGACATTTAATCAGTTAGTGGAATATGATAAAGGACACTAGGTATTGAATTTACCTAAAAGCTTAAGCCCTCAAATCACACGTAAGGTGTTTAGTTCATTATGAAGAGAATAACGAAAACGAAATAAATCCAATAGATCCCCAAATGGAATCATTACGATATGAACTCAATGCAGTCTATAATAATTATATATACCTGCAACGACAATTAAGAAACTATAATTATTTATATAATTTTCATAGACTTTTAAGACATTAATGGCCGAAAATCAATGTGAAATATGTCAATTATTAAATCAATATATAATCGATACTCAATCAGCAATACATCATTATGATCAATTAACACTTGAAGCTACAGATCATCTAGTAAGTTATATAACTCGTTATTATAATCATTATTATATACCCGAATTAGAAGATTTTCGAACCAATTTAGAACTAATAAATGATAGTTTTCAATTAGGCTTAAGACAAAATCATATACAACGATTTCATAATACATGAGTGAAATTGAAGAAATCTTAGATCATCAAGAATCATTAGAATATGTTGAACAAAATCTACAACAACAATTAGCAGAACTGACCTCATTAGTACAAAAATTAACTCTTACCTCTCATGAACAAGTAAATACGATAAATACAACCCAATCAAAGGAAGAAAATGATGAAGTAATTTTTGGATGGGAATCTGATCAAGAGATATATATGCAAGATAATAAACCACAAATTACAGATAACCCAGAAAGCAGTTGAGCTAGAGAATTAGAAGGAACTAGAGAATTAAAATTAAAGGATAAACTTATAGGAGACCAACCCAAAGTAAAAAATGAACATCAAGAGTTTCTAAGTTCTAAAGGATACTATTATAAAGGAACTAAAATAAAGAAATACCCCTCAGAATATAAACCCAAACATATCACGCTAGGATCAGACGAAATACTTAATTTAGGTTGTGTTACTAACCCAGAAGAATTAATTCATGAATGGACTAGTAGAATATTATTATTGTTAGAAGTAGAACATCCTTTTGGAGATAGTCCTCAACAGCATAAAGATTCAATATGGAATTTTGTTACTTACAAAACCTCAGGAATAGTACAAAATTTTCTTGTCAAAAATGAATTAGCATTAAAAACAACTCCTCATTATCTAGCAACAACAACTCCTCATTATTGGCAATTAAGATTACATGATAACACAAAGGACTTAACACCATTTACTTGTCCTCCTCAAAAACATTATCAATGGAATGTACTACCATTTGGATTGAAACAAGCACCTAGTATTTATCAACGCTTTATGGATAAAAATTTAGAAGGATTAAAAGAATTTACTTTTGTTTATATTGATGACATTATCATTTATTCAAATCAAGATAAACTCGATCATTGTAAAAAGATTAAAATTGTTTTACAACGATGTAAAGAAAAAGGACTAGTACTAAGCAAGAAAAAAGCAAAATTAGCACAACAAACTATAGAATATCTAGGTATAGAATTTCATCACGGATATTTAAAATTACAACCTAATATTTTGCAGAAATTAGCATCATTTCCCAATAAATTTACGAATAAGACCCAGGTTCAACAATTCCTAGGATTATTAAATTATATCTCAGATCAAGGATTTCCGAAAAATCTTGCAAAAGAAAGAAGGATTTTACATCGAAAATGCAGTACTTTACATCAATGGCAGTGGACACAAGACGATACTAATGCTGTTTGCAAACTAAAAGAACTATGTAAGAATCTTCCTTCTCTTTATCATTATCAGTTACATGATAAATTATTGGTCCAAATTGATGCAAGTATAGATACATGGGCAGGATGCCTTATGGCACAACCACCCAAACAAAAGAAATATCTTTTATGCAAATATATCAATGGACATTCAATCCAGTAGAAATGAAGTATCCAGTTCATGAAAAAGAAACATTAGCCTGTCTCAAAACATTGAGAAAATGGCGTGTTGATCTATTACCGGTGGACTTTACTGTCCAGATGATTGAGCCCAAGTTTTCATTATTAATTGGCTGTATTTTCATATCTTTAGATGAACCTTTTGACTCCAAATTACGAGTTTTGTGCTTAAATTAGT
>JANITX010000001.1:19426287-19438084 GCA_027564395.1 Erythroxylum ulei
GATATCAAACAATCCATTCCTTAATTCTAACATCAATTATCAACTTAAACTTATCAAACCCTTAATCAATCAATCAACCAACCATCTAAGTTCATTTCAAACCTTAATCAAATGCAAATACACCAAAGTAAAGTAACTTATCCTTAAGTTCAACAATCACACAAAACAGAGTTCTTCACTTCCTAAGCATTTCCCACGATCGTGGAAAGACAAAACATAAACTTTTCTTCTCCAGGGCATTTCCCACGATCGTGGGAAGGAGCTTATGCTGCTTCCACAATCGTGGAATGGGTGAACAGACGGTTCACCATCCCTTTCCTTCAATCTTTTTCCAAATTTTAACACCATCATACTAATCCATTGATCATACCTAAATTATACTTCGTTTCCTCATTAATTTCATCACCAATTCCAACTCAAAATCATTCAATTGATAACTCATAAATCATAGTCTTTCATACATCATAATCAAAAAAGAACTATCATTCACCTTCATACATATAACCCTAACTTATCAATTTCTAGAACACTCCTAATTTACCCATTTTTCTGCATAGTTACATCATCATTTACACTTCAAATCTCAACCTAAACCATCCATATAATCCACTATTTTCAAGCATAAAAAACAAAATAGAAATCATACATTCATTCATCAAATTCCAGCACAACTTTAACATCAACCCTACATATCACTCATCTTAATTTAATCATCATGAATGTTTCTATTTTAACATACCGTAGAGATATAAAAAATCACTTACTTGATTAGCCCTAATTCCAGCTCAATCTTCAAGTTAACTTAATCTTCTAACAAGCAAGGATACTCCAAGAACAAGATGGAAATAGAAAGGGGTTTCAATCGCAAAATGAAGGCTGTAGAAATTTTGGAGTAGAAAAGTGTAGAGATTTGGGAAAAATTGAAAGTGTAAGGGTTATAGGTGTGAGTCAGTGGCAAGAAGAGGAAAACATATGGCCAAAACAAGACAAAAAAATGGTCTTTCAAAAGTAAAATCGTGGGTGTAGGTGTATGGTGAGAATATGGACATTTGATATGACACTTGTCATGCTAAGATCCATACCATATGTCTCATCCTTCAACTACCATTTGTTACTCCATAATTAGTCCACTTGTCTCATAATCACTAGACCATTTGTCACTCAATCAAGCCACCATTTGTCACTCATTTAATCAAGCCATGTGTCACACTATTACTAATGCCATGTGTCACTATTTCATAGGTCTAGTTAACCTAAATTTTCATATATCAATTTATCTTTCTATTCAACATTTTTCCTATACTAGATATTCATATTACTTTGTCAATCCCTTAAATGTAACATTAATTTCCAATTCACTAATTTAATCCATCAAACAAAAATTCAAGACATAAATAGCACACAATCACGCAATCTCATCATAAACATTTAAAATCTTTCATACGTCATAATAAATCAGTTAAGTGCATAAACTATCTTTACAATGCCTCTAAAGTATGATTCATGTATGTATGTGAATATGATGCGTGCAAATGAAATACACTTGATATATTCTCATATGATATGACTCATATGACTTCATTTAGCAGGTTAATTCTTAAGTGTAGAAATGGGCTATTACAACTTGCCATCTCCTCTATCAGCTTTTCTGCTTCATCTACCGTCTTTCTCATCAGTGATCCTCCTGAAGCTGCATCAATCGTGCCTCTTGTATGTGGAGTTACTCCATTATAGAATGTTTGTAACAAGAATTTCTTAGGTAAGTTATGGTGAGGACATTTTCATTGCAAATCCTTGTATCTTTCTCACACTTCATAGATCGATTCTCCGTCACTTTACTAGAAGTTGGTAATCTCCTTGATAATCTTCGTGGTCTTAGTAAGGTGAAAATACTTGTCTAAGAAGGCACGAACTAGTTAATCCCAAGGTGTGACATTGGCTGGGTTGAGAGAATGATACCAAGTCTTTACTCTATCTCTTAAGGTAAAAGGAAAGAGCTTAATTCTTACCGTATCCTCCGACATCTGATGGTACCGAAAGGTATCACATATTTCAAGGAAGTTCATTATATGTGCGTTGGGATCTTCATTCATTAGTCCATAGAACAGAACGTTCTGTTGAAGTATGTTTAGGAGGGCTGGTTTAATTTCGAAAGAGGCTACTTGTACGGGTGGCCTACCTACTCCTTAGTTAGCCACATTGAACCCTAGTCTCATGAAATCCATAAAGGTTCATTGTTGACATCCTTGGTTTTCTTCATAGTCCAAATCTTGCCAAAATTCCTCGGCCATTGCTGCTTTCGTGATTTCTTCTTCTTCTTCACGCCGAGCTTTACTAATTGATCATTCTAATCGAGTGATATCTAATTCAAAGGTTTCAGCTATACAATTCAAACTTCTCGTGACTCTTGTGTTCATACAAGAGCACGAATTCAGAAATAGAAAGAAACGAAAATAAAAATAAAAACTAACTAATGCCTTAAATTAAATAATTAATCTAATCACATCCCTGACAATGGCACCAAAAACTTGATCAGGTGTTGATGTGTGTAAGTTTTAATAAAACCCTCGATAATCTGTAAGCGCACGATTCGTTAGTGTAGTACCTAAGGTGTCGATCCCATGAGGAGGGATAATCTAATCGTAAAATCTAAGGCTAGAATAAATTGCAAAAATTCAAATATAACGAAACTAAAATGAGAATTCAATTCAATAAATCAATTCAGTATAAGAATCAAACACAAAATACTAATAATTCAGCAGTTGCAACACACACTCAAGAATTAACCTAAGGGAATTACCAATTGAGAAAAAAGGGAATTTTACCTATCCTTAATGCTAACCTAATTGATTATGAATTACCGGATTATTGGTTCTAGACGATCCTAGGGTTGATTACTCTCTCTCGAGTTATAAACATTAACCCTAAATTATAAACCTTAATTAGATTATGGAAGTTACAATCTCTCAATTAACAACCTATCCAAAACCCTAATTAGTTCTAAACTATCTAATAAGCTATCGGAAACCTATGCAAGATCTCTCTTCGTACAATTTATTGATTTGATTTAATTCTTGTTCTATTAAATCACCTAACTTTCATTAGCCCAATTTAATTATTTTTCATTTGATTAACCCTCTTAGTTTATTAGCAAATTATGCATTTGCATAATTAAATCACAATAAATCCAAATAACACGTAAACATTCAGATTTCATTAATTCAAAAATAAAAGTCCAAAGGTGAGTTTAGAACATCTTAACATTTAAAAATCCTATCTTCAAACTGTTATTCTCAATTCTATACAATAATAAAATAGAAAATAAACAAGAAATATGATATGAGCGAATGATGGGAGACAGCGACGTCGGGAAACTCCTGATCTTGGAAGTACGTCAAGTCAGCTTCTTCTCCACTTCTCTCTTCCTTCTTCTCTTTCTCAATCTCTCGATGAATTCTCTCTGAGGTTTCTCAAAAGTGACTGATGCAAAAAGCTCCTTCTGCCTCTTTGTCTTGTTCTTTAAATATTCTTTGTATTCTAAACAACCCTAGGATTTTTTTCGGAGTCCGAAAGGTCCAAAAAAATCCCTCGAAACTTGACGTTTTTGAGTGTTTGCGCATCTGCCCGATGCGGGTCACGATTGTGGGCCACATCTAAGCCTTTTGTCATGATCGTAGGCTATGTCCTAGGCTTCTGTCATGATCGTGGCATGTGGGCCACGATCGTGGGCCAACTCTGGTGCTTTTGTCACAATCATGGTCTATTATGCCACGATCGTAGGTCGTTATTTCGGCCGGAATGTCTCCAAAACTTCTCTGTTCTTTAATGTTGACCCTGAAACACTAACAAACACATCAAGGTACCTTAAAAACATAATATTTAAGCTCAAAGACTTGTACTAANNNCATAAAAACACTTAAACACAAATAATTAACAAACTAACACAATTCTAACCTAAACACATACTAAACGATTGAATTAACAATTAAATACATATTAAACTAAGCCCTAAAAGATGATGCAATTTACACTTATCATCACACAACTTTTGTCTTAATTTATGTAGATGATATCTTGGTTACAAGTTCTTCACCGTTGTTTATAACCACTCTTATTACTGATCTCAACACTGCCTTCACAGTCAAAGATTTAGGTCCACTTCATCACTTCCTTGGCATTGAGGCTCTCCCTACATCTAGCGTTCTTTTACTCACTCAACAAACTTACATCAAAGAACTTCTTTTTCACATTGGTGTCTATAATTCTAAACCTGCACCCTCACCTGTTACTCGTACACTTCCTTTATCTAAAAATTACAGTTATCCTCTCTTTGATGCTACTGAGATTTTAACTACTTTTATTTTCTGATTACATATGTAATTATCGATAGTCTTTATCTATAATTTCTAGTTAGTTACTATAGATTGTCTTCCTTTGTAATCTCTAGATAGTTCTTATCATCTGTAATCCTTCCGTTCTTATTCTTTCTTATCACATGTATATACATTGGTCTATATACAGGACCCAACGCCTCTAATAATTAATTATCAGAAATACAGTACATTTATTCATCTTGCAGGATGCACCTACTTCATGTGTCATCCGATGGGATGCCTTGTTTTTGGCCAGGATGCACCTACTTCATGTGTCATGAAGTTGCCTAGCCTTTCTTTTTTTCCAATAACTATTGATTCAATCATAGGATCCTGTGAAGGAACGCTAATGTACAAGACAGATATGTACAAATTCTTTTAGCAAAGTTTTGACGTATGATTCAATGGTTAAGATTTATTAAGTTTAGTTTGATACCTACAAAATTAAGTGTAATTATCAAATTAAATGACATACAGTGGTAAATGTCATTTTTATAGTTTTATAATCAAACACTTGATATTGAATTTACTATGTAAAATAAAGAAATTATAAATTCTAATAGCACATATATTGTAGTAAAAGTTTTCTGCGAGAACCAGTCGCAATTTTCCCTCGTTGTCTCTCCATTTCCCTCTCTCAGTTCTCACTATTCCCTCATCTCCCAAACGTCAAATTAAAAATGAGCAACACGGACGACGATCCCTACAAGCCCTCCCACATCGATATTTCCCTTCCTGCCGCTGCTGCTGGTAAATCTCCAATCGGAACTTAAACAGATTCGTATTTTGTTGACTTCAATTTGCACAGTAATGTGATTGAATAAATCTGTAAACGCTATTTCCCTTTTTCTATTTTTTCAATGGTGATTGAATAAATCATGATATATCTTTCAACTGGGTCTTCAATTCGTGTGAAAAGATTGCAGCTTACTGTGTGTCTGTTTGTTTGTGGATTCTGTTATGTAGCTCTTAGTGTGGAGGATCGCACTGACCTTGTTAATGCTCTCAAGGTAAGTGATCTTTGACAAAGTAACACCTTTGGTTTTGAAATTTTGATCTATTTTTTCTTCTTATTGCCAAAACATATGGAATTCTGTTCTTTGTAAGGAATTTGGTGTTGTTTTGATTATAGGGCCAATTTTTGAAATTGCAGAAGACGGTATCTTTTTACTTTTCGATTGTGATAGGATTGTGATTTCGAAAATACGGCTAGTAGTGTTATGTGTTTGTGACTATGTGGTTGTCCAGAATAAGCTTCAGAGCTTGGCTGGAGCCCATGCAGATATTTTTGAAACCTTGTCTCCGGAGGTCAAGAAAAGGGTCGAGTTTCTTAGAAAAATTCAGGTGTGTAAGTTAAGACTTCTGAATTTGTCTCATGAATTTGGTGTGGGATTCACATTTGTGGGCTTCTACTTTTTTCTTTTGAGAAATGAGGTCCAAATAAAAACTTGCGCTCTTATCCAGAATTTGGAGATTGTAATCATGTTGATCAATTTGCAGAGCGAACATGATAAGCTGGAGGGAGAGTACTTTGAGGAGAGGAAGGCACTTGAAGCTAAATACCAGAAACTGTATGAGCCTCTTTATATGCAGGTAGGTGGTATATTAATTCGCATTTCTTTGCATATTGCATTGTAGAACCATGTGTGCTACCTCTGGAAACTTTCTTCCAACGCTTCTTGTTGTTCGAAGCTGGCCCATTATCTATTGTAGTCGAGGTGTTAAACTTGCAAGTTCAGAGACTTTCCCTGTTTGGTTAAATTAAATTTGTTCTTGCATGTTTGTAGAGGTATGAGATTGTGAATGGTATAAAAGAAGTAGAGGCAGCCAAAAATGAATCTTTGATGGACCCAGAAGGTAAGCTTGAAGAAGGTGCTAAACTTTTCGTCTTGTTAGCAGCTATAATTGAACCAATTCCTTGCACTTGTCTAATTAAAATTGTTGCAGAAAAAGGAGTGCCTAACTTCTGGCTTACTGCACTGAAAACCAATGGAGTATTGGCTGATGAGGTAATTTGTTTGCTTAGGACATGGTTTGATAATTTCCATTTGTTGAGTTAATAATAAATTCTGCTCATTATTGGAGTAGATCACTGAACGTGATGAAGAGGCTCTAAAGTTTCTTAAAGATATCAAGTGGAACAGAGTTCAAGATCCTGAGGGTTTCAAGCTGGCATTTTACTTTGATTCAAACCCCTACTTCAAGAATTCATTGCTGACAAAAACCTTCTGCGTTGTTGACAATGATGATGATCCCATTCTGGATAAAACAATTGGGTAATTATCTTCTGCTGTTGTGCTAAATCTTTTCTGCAGTCTCCTTCACTCTGATGATTTTTTGGGTTCTTTCCAGGACAGAGATTGAATGGTTTCCTGGGAAATGCTTGACAAAGAAGGTCCTAAAGAAGAAACCAAAGAAGGGGTCAAAGAATTCCAAACCCATCACAAAAGTTGAGGATTGCCCAAGCTTTTTCACATTTTTTAACAGTCCCCAGGTTCCTGAGGATGATGATGAGCTCGACGATAATACTGTAGGTTGTGTTCTTTGTGCTACAGTATTCAGTTGAATCATTGATATAAGTGTTGATTCTTTATTCTCTGCATGAATTTTGTGGAAGGTTGAAGAAATTGAGGATTGCATGGAGAAAGACTATAATATTGGGTAAAGGCATGCCTACTTGAGGTTGTGTTGATCCTCACATCTTTCCTCGTTTATTGAAACAAGATATTTTGTCTGATGTCTTGTAGTACTACTTTTCGGGACAAAATCATCCCTCATGCTGTATCTTGGTTTACTGGGGAGGCCGTTCAGGATGATGAACTGGATAGCAGAGATGATGAAGATGACGATGATGATAATGGTGATGAAGATGATGAGGATGAGGAATGTAAAAGCAGGGGGAAGAAGGTACAATCCTCAATGCAAATATAACCAACTCGCACTGTTCCTTAATGAATTGGTATTTGAGAGAAACATTAACTGCGAATAAGTTTTTCGTTGCTTCATTCAAATGTTCACTTCCTCATCACATGGATCAATATTTTATTTAATCAGTAATGCCAACTTTCTCTGCATGACGTTTTAGGTGGGACTTGTATAATCTATATGCATTCTTATGCTGATTTTGTTAGTTGCAGTAAGAGTAGTGGATGGCTGGCCAGTGAGCAAAAGTGAAGAATCAGCTGATAGGTTGATGGAATTCTCGGGGTTCTGCAATTTTCACTCACAATCTTTGTATATGAAAGTATCTTGCTCACCGTTATTAAATTTTTTCTTTTCTTCCACCATTTTACTTTATTGTTTTCCATCATTTTTAATCAATGTCGCATGTTACTGTTATATAATTCTTTTTACCAACCTAGAAATAAACATGGAGCAAGGATTCTCTGAATACAATTGGTCCACCTCATCAAACATTGTCAAATTATAGGGTAATACACTATGCTATCAATTAAAGCAATAACGAAGACAGTTGAACCTGAATGAAACTTGGAACTTCCGACCAAATGGTACAGCCAACTCCAAAGACCGATGTTTATAATTCGTCCAACTTCTCAGTTGATGCCAGCTCTCTTCATGCACCAAGCACTCAAGTTGGCGTCCTCGTATGTTTACATCCAAAGCTGTCTACTGTGGGACCGTCAATCTTGTAAGAGCGAATCAAGAAAATTTTAATGGAACTTGGAATATGATTAATCTGTGAACATGGCAAAGTGTATGGCACCAAACTTCTAAGAGGTTTTCCTAAATAGGGCCTAGGCCCAGGGAAGGAAAGTTCTAGCAGTGGTCATACCGTTATTGTGGTTCAATGCCGATTACATGAGCATCTAAAAATGAGTCAAAACAATATCTTCCTCTTTGGAGTTTAGGATCAGAACGTTATGAGGACCATACCATCCTTCTCTCGACTTGCTTGCTTGAGTTGTGAATTTTGGGGTACTGGGGACATGGAAGAAGTAGTCTACATGGCTTGAGTTGTGAATTATGACTTCAGTTGAATTTTTTCTTCCTTTCCTGCTATGTCAAGGCATCATGAGAAGGTGCATGAACATGAATCTCATTGCATGTTCTCCTCGCTTAATAAAAAATTTATTCTAACATGTTATATGCAACATTATTTCTGGAAACTTATTATTGCCTTTCAAGTCACTCCACACGTAACTTGCTACAGAAGAGCACAAACCTATGCAAACAAAAGATTCCGCGAAAAAGGTAGAGTCCAATTTTCAAACACTGATGTGATTGATTAAATTATAACAGTAACAATTATTTGAACAAAATTCCTATTAGTATAGTATACCCCATAACACTTTTTTTGGAATTCGTACAAATTTAGAAGCATAAAATCAATTCTAGTAATGGTTGGCAATGCAGGGTCCATATAAACCATTTGGGTGTGCGATACACGCTTGGACGTAGCTACATGGGGTCACTGGTGCAGTGGGCTTCTCTAAATTTTAAAAAATTAAATATTATATATATATACATATATGATGATGGAGTTATTTGAAGACTAGTAGTATATTGGGCCCCTTAAAATTTAAAAAAATTAAATATTTGGACCCTCTTATTATAAATTTCTGACTCCGTCACTGGATACACGTATGATTTATCATGAATAATAACGTTTACAGTTGGTTAAAAAATGTAATTATCCTTCTTTATTAAATTAAATTTATGAAGATAGCAAAAGCAAAAAAGTTATAAACGTTAGTTGCATTCTTAAGATCGCTTTATAAGTTAAATTCATGATTTTGAATAATAGACATGAAAATGGTTACAGCTATAAATTCGGGGGCATCAAATTGCAATAATAAATGATAGATATTACAGTATTTTAAAAAATAAATAATTAAAAATATTTCTGTCGTTTGTACAATCAAAGGGCCTACTTAGAGTGTTGTCTATGGCGGGCCCAATATGGTGAGTTTGTAATCAGAAAAATACGACTCAATGTGGCAAAAGTTAAATAGAGTGTCAAAACAACGGCACGATTATCGTTCCGTATTCGCCGATGCTAGCCAGAACGAATTGTACCGGTTAAAGAATGGCACTCAAATCCTTGGTACCATACTATTTACATATATTTTAAATTTTCATTTTAAAAGTTAGGGACTAAATTAAAATAAAAATCCTAAACTAGAATCAAACCACTTTCATTCTCCTTCAATCTCTAGTTCACTCTTCACTTCGGAGCAACCGTCGTCACCCCCCCCCCCACGCACGCTTGCCTTGTTGGAAAACCAAGTTGAGGTTCAATCCCCACCTCAGCGGAATAATCACGAAACTTTTTCGTGACTTTTGATTTCTAGAAGCCAAGATCTATTTAATTCTATATAATAATTAACACAAATTATATTAAAGTGAAAACTTAATTCGTACCTTATTCCGAAACTTGATCTTTATCTTGTTGTATCCTTCGAACCGTTTTCGAAACCGATCTATCTCAACCACCATAGCCACACAAATGTCCGGCCTCTAACGGTATCCACAGAACAGGTTGAGAGAACTCTGTAACTCTTACAGAGAGGGCTAAGCAAGAAATGCTAGCTCCATAGAACTTAAACTTATTTATAATAAGCTTAGGACGTTTTAGTAATTTACTTGAAATTAAATTCTAATTTCAATTAAACTTTAATTAGAATTACAAATAATTCTAATTAAATACAATTATGTTGGCCATATAAGATTTAATATCTCATATTGATCCTTATTTATTAAATATCTCATATTTAATCATAAAGTTTTTCGAACTTTACAATCAAGTCCAACTTGATTAAATTAACTTTGCTCTCTTCAACCCATTCTATATGTGAGACCCATTAAGTTCTCAAATATGTTGGCAATAATTATAAAATCTAATTTTAATTCATAATTAAAATTAGATATATTTAAAACTCCTTTTAATTTATCTTCAATTCTCTAATTAAATAATTTATAATCATAGATCAAGTGTAACATCCCACTCCCGCAAGACCCGAACCCGACATCGTGGGTGATATCCGAGTCCGTGCCTCACGAGGGTGGTATGCTAGAGCACTCGAATATAGTCCAAATGAAACCTTATTTGTAATTTTTGGCAACTTGTATAAGGAGTTATGCATGTTAGAAATTCGGATGGAAGAAGAGGAGGAGGAAAATCGCAAATCGCGATCGCGAGATGGCATTTTGACCGCGGCTTGCACTTGCGAGCCATCACCATCGTGAGCCAGTACCGATTCTCTGATGCTCGCGATCGTGAGACGGCTACTGCTTTTCTACGACTCGCGATTGCGAGACGGCGCTTTGCCGCAGCTCGCACTCGCGAACCGTCGACATCGCGAGTCAGAACTTTTTTTTTAGCGACTCACGATCGCGAGCCGGTCCCTTCCCATCGGGGGTGGGATGTTACATCAAGATTGACGTCTAGCAACGCATCATGACTACCTAAATATTTAGGAACGTTAAAGTGGTTTTGTATAACCTTTTCTTGCATAATTTTTCTGTATAATTCAATGCTTTCATCATACAAGGTTCCGATTAGACATAGAACATGAAATTAATGTCTACTCTATTTTGAGTCTAATCATATTAGTTCTCCACCATTAGCTATTGATTCAATTAATGACATTTGTAAACTATTTACAGAGCATCATTTCACCTTGGCTAAGGATTTCTTGAATCAATACTAATCGGGAACAACGAAACATTCTCCCTAATTATTTTAGGGTGATAAATCCTATCTTGATTACTCAACTATCTCCATATAGTTCATGCTACATCCAATGAATACCGATTAAACGACCTATAATTAAATAGATTATAAGTAGTATCAAAACATAGCAATTCCCATACAAGATAACTTTGATAACCTTAACTCAAAGGATCACTTATACAATCATCACAATGAGAATTCCATAGATATACAAGTAATGTTCCAAATATATTTCTCATATCGGGTCTGTTCAGTGAACGGACATATAGGGGCGGATGCAGATGGATATACAGGGACTCATGGTGGCTTTGGATACGGCTCTAAGAATGACAGTGGGGTTGATTTATTGGACATGACCATTGCATATGAGCTAGTCATAGTAAATTTCTTGTTTAAGAAAAATGAAGCGCAACTAGTGATGTTTCAGAGTAGTACAACCAAGACGCAAATTGATTACATCTTTATCAGGACAAGAGCCAGATCGTGGTGCAAGGATTGCAAAGTGCTTCCAGCCGCATGCCTATTAACCCAACATAAATTGTTAGTTATAGATCTACAAATTAAGGGCTAGAGGGCACAACGATTTACCGAGCAATTTCGCAAAATCAGGTGGTGGAGACTACACGGGAACATGGTGGAACTTTTTAGGACTCATGTAGCGCCCCGCTCCCGCTGCGACCCGCTCCCGATATCGTGGTGATATCCGAGCTCGAGCCCGCGGAAGCGGCAC
>JANITX010000001.1:19448257-19471047 GCA_027564395.1 Erythroxylum ulei
ACCCAAATATTTAAGAATGTCAAAGTGGTTTTGACTAACCTTTTCGTGCATAATTTTTTCGTATAATTCAATCATTTCATCATACAATGTTCCGATTGGACATAGAGCTTGAAATTAATATCTACTCTATTTTGAGTCTAATCATATTAGTTCTCCGTCATTAGCTATCGATTCAATTAATGACATTTGTAAACTATTTACAAAGCATCATTTCACTTTGGCCAAGGATTTCTTGAATCAATACTAATCGAGAACAACAAAACATTCTCTCTAATTACTTTAGGGTGATAAATCCTATCTTGATCACTCAACTATCTCCATATAGTTCATGCTACATCCAATAACTACCGATTAAACGACCTATGATTAAACAGATCATAAGTAGTACCAAAACATAGCAATCCCTATACAAGATAACTTTGATGATCTCAAGCTCAATGGATCACTTATACAATCATCATAATGAGAATTCCATATACATACAAGTCATGTTCCAAAGGGATTTCTCATATCGGGTCTATAAAGTGAACTTGTTCTCTAGCAAGCACCCACACATTTGTTTAAGTATCTCTATACTTTAGCTTATGAGATCGACTACTTCCTTTATAAGAAGAAACAAAATGTGTGCTAATCTTTTTACGTTCTATTAATGTCCAATCTTAATAAAACAATGATTAAGAACATTTAGGAATAATACATAAATGCAATATGAATCTCATAATTATAATGTCATTATCATTTAATTTGGAATGTACAATTATTCCATGGACTTTATCATATACATTTAAACATGTACAAGATAAAGAATGTCTTTAAATAATTTGTCACTAAACTACAACAAAAGCGATCGGTTGTAGGGCATAAAACAACACGCCTTTCCTTGCCAGTTGTCGTTGCTTTCTCCAACACTCATTATCTCTACTTCCTCCACCATCATTTCCTCCTCTACCACTTCTACGCCAGTTTGCTCTCTAGTCCACCGCTCATTACTCTCCACTGTCGTTGGCTGCTGGTCTCCACATTTTGTTATTGTTTGTTGCTCTCCATGCACCATTTGTGCTTCCAGTAAGCCAGTCCCTAATGCAGAAATAGGATTGGAGTGTAGTACTCTAGAATCAAAATTTCAGAAGCCAGATCTACATTTGATTGACCCACACCCAAACCTAACCCGTGACCTGACCCAACTTGCATTACTTATTAACTTGGTTACAATTTGTCTAATTTTTTGTATGTTCTAAGTTGTTTGTTTCTGCTCAGGATTGCAATTTGTATTATGTTTTGGTTGTGACATGTTTATTGTCAATGGTGTGTAAAGCATGCATTTGGCAATTTTGTCTTAGAAGTTGGAATTTGTTATTGGTGTATAGTTCAATAACATTTAGGCACTGTGAAGTCATGAAGAAATGAGATCAAAATAATATTGTGTATGGATTATAGAAGAACATTTAGGTAACGTGACTTGTGAATTATTCAACAACATGATATATTAGTTGTTATTTTAATAATCATAAAAAGACATCAAAATTAACTTACCTAATTGTTAATTTATATTTAATTTATATGAAACATATAATTTACTAGTTAATATTAGTATATAAAAGGTATTTAACATTTGATTAATCATTTAAATATAAGATTTAATATATTTAATTACGTTAAAAAATAAAGCAAATATTGTAAAGTAAATATAATCCTTTTTATTGGACTCCTTGTGATATACATTATATTGACATGATGTTAGAAAATATATAAGATATATATATATATATATCTATATATATTCCTATCATTGATGAGATTGTGTAGAAAGCAAAGAAAATGACCAAGTTTATCTGTTATCGTGCATGGGTTCTAAATTTGATGAGGAAAGATTTCAACAATAGTAGAAATTTGCTTCGTCCTATTGTAATAAGGTTTACGACTAATTTCTTATCATTTCAGTGTTTTGTTCTGATGAATGAGTTGAGGATAATATTTACAAGTGATAAGTGGGTCACGCCACTGTATGTCAGGTCTAATGTTGGAGTTAAAATTTCTAAAATTATACTTGAAGATCATAAATTTTCGTCCCAATGTCAATTTATAATTCTAGTTTATAAGTCTTTGGTAAGAATACTTCGGCTGGTTAATAGTGATGAAAAGGCAAAAAGAGTTATTTTTATGATGTCATGAGACGATGAAAGAAGCAATCAAGGCCAACCTGAAAAATAAGCCTTCTTTGTGCACACCTTATCTTAAAATCATCAATAAGAGATGAGAAAGACAATTTTGCTAACCATTATTTATATATGGGGTATTTTTTAATCTTAGTATCTATTTTAGACCAAATTTTACAAAGAAAGTTGAAGTTAATAGGAGAATACTATTAACTATTACAACAATATTGCCTATAAGATGGCGCAAGATATCCAAAACTTACAAATAAAAGTTTATAAGGATGTTTTCAGTGATTTTAGAGTGCTCATTGCTATTTGTCAAAAAGACAAGCTTAATCGAGGTATATATATATAGTAACAATAAAATATATTTTTTTAACGTTTGTTACTTGTTAGAAATTAATCATCATTTTATTTTGTTTATAATATTGCTTTTGTTATCTTACAGTTGCTTGGTGGGACCAATTCATAAATAGTGTTTCAGAATTACAAATATTTACAATTCAAAATCTGAGTCAATATGTGAGTGCAAAAGTGTGTGAAAGAAATTAGAGTACATTAAAATGCATCCATTCCAAAGAAAAGAATAGATTGGAATACAAAATATTGAATGACTTAGTCATTTATTTAATACAACTTAAAATTTCATAAAGATATGTTATTGTCATTGTTAAGTTGAATATAATATTTTGTAGTTTCTTAATAATTTAATTTTATTTGGTTCTTAGAACTTTTAATAGAACAATTAGTTAAATAGATCCAATTTACATTGACCATGTCGACAAATTAGGTTTCTAAAGAACCATATTTGATATATGAGAGTAATTTGGAAGATAATATTGGATATAAAAGTATTGATATGTCATTTGGTGCAATGAATTTGAATGATAATCATAATGAGACTCTTCTCAATGATAAAGATTTTGTACCAAATGAGAATTAAAATCAATGCGATCCGAGTAGATATTCGATTGAATGAGAGGTTTTCATTTCTTATCTTCTTTTAATTTTATTTATATTTGTTGTATATGTTAAATTCTATATATGCAATACACATATAACTGTAAATGTTTTTATTTCAAGTTTTACTTCTAGTTGGTTGTTTTTTCGGCACGAACTCTTGTAGTAAATTATGATACTTATTATTCTTTTTATAAGATATTTTGATGTAATATTTTTTATTATATGATAAAATTGTAATATTTTAAATACTTTATATTTATCTTAATTTTATAGTTGTATAATCTTTTTATATTAATTGTGGTGATTATTTATGTGTCAAATATGTGAAAAGTAATATTAATATAAATAAATATATTATTGCTGTTTAGAATTTTTATTATTATAATTTTTAGAGATGATATAAAATTATAAATATTAAGAGATTATTTTACAATTTTAAAAAGTTTAAAAACTATTTTATAAAATTTAAAAATTATTCGATATTTATCTATACCAATACGTATCAAAATTAAATCTAATATTGGTAGCAATATGATATTGATGACATTACGCTAAGTTATATATAAAGCTTGCATGGACATGCCTGTAATAAAATGCCGCATGTACCTGTGGAGTCTTTGGAAAAGTGGCAATCGACTCAAATGTCCGTTCTATCATAAGCAGGGGCGTTCTCGCCTGTATTTCATGTTCATTTCGTACACATGAGCTTTGGCATTAAGTCCGCCAAACTGTTTCCCTCGTCTGAATGATTTATATTTAAGGAGGGGCCTTTGAATGTGATTTGATATGGGGCTAGTGATTCTCAATCATTTGGTTGTCTGGGACCCATAAATGCCGACCATGAAATTATTGGGTGGAAAAGAATTAGAGTTCTTGGTTATAATATCGGAACTAGGGAGTTAGGGACCTACTAGTACTATCAGCCTTAAAACTTTGTACCAGTTCCGTTATGTGAAGTGGCTATAAATCACCGAGGGGATTAGTCATTGAATCCACAGTTGAATACCTTAGTCTAAGACCAAAAAAATTTAGTATATATAGAAGATATCTTCTTCTTTTTTAGTCTTAAGCCAGGGTATTCACCAGCAGACCCAATGATTAATCCCCTCGCTGGTTTATAAGCACCTCACAGAATAGGACAGTTGGCCCAAAGATTTAAGGTTGCTCTATACCTAAAGTCAAGGATCGAACCTCTGATCTTTGGTTAAGGATGAATGAGTCCCTTCCGCTTAACCACACCCCTTGAGTTTATAAAAAATATCTTTTAAACAATTTCTATATTAGTTAAGAATAACATGGTGTATTATTAGATCAGTTTCAGATTTTGTACCTTAAAAAAATTTATTGATTTATTTTATATGGGCCACCCAGAAGAACATAGGGTTCAAATTGGGTCTCCTGCCATTGAACCTAATCAAGGTTGTATAAATTCCATAGTTGAATTATTTGTGTTCCTTGGATTTTTTTAGAAGATAAATGAAAAATAATTGAAAAATTGTCTCCTGAAAGAGCTGCAAGATATAGAAGCAGAAGGACCCAATACATTGCATTTATTGATCTTTCATTTTGACTATTTTATATCGAATGCATTAAACTCAGTTGCCAAATATTTCTCAAGGCAAACATGCATTACCAAGGCTTCAGACAGTTACAACCAGCTTTCTCTAACTCCTTCGATCGGAAGGGGCTTTGCATTTATGCAATGGTTGTAAGAGTTGATGCTCTTATTCAAGGTAAGTTGGATTTTTTTTTTAGGGAAAGTAATTCTTACCTCAAGAGTTTCCTTTAGTTTTGTCCTTGACAATTTATGCTACTAATAGTTTGAATAAGGAAAATAGAAGGTACCCTATATGACTATAATGGGCCATATGGAAAAATTTTCAAATATACACAAAAGTCTAGATGAAAATGACATTAAAACCTTGAGGTGATATTTTGTCTACGAACCATGTAATCTCAATCACTCATATGATTTACATATATCTCAATCACTCGGTGCCTGAAAATTGATATTTCCTGCCTGCTTGAGTTGCAAACTTTGATACCCTCTAGAATCCAAATGCTCAAGTTGTCAACAAAGGTCAAATTCCATTGCATTAGTGGAGTTTGAATCATAAGTTACTTTAAGTCTATATCTAATATTGTTATCCTTGGCTATAAATTTTGGAGTGTTTCCATTATAATGACATATAGAAGAATGGAGCAATCGTCCATATTTATATAAACGAGGCCATCCCATTAAAGCAAAGAAAAAGATAGCTAGAGTTGTCTTTTGGTCTAAATGATAGCACCATAAAGTTGAATTGGTGGCTTTGTTTTATATTTTCAATTGACATCTTGGTCTTTGGAATTAAAAGACGAGATTTATGTTGGAAGCATGTGCACAGCTTTAAAACTTTTTTGGGTGAATAATCACACTAATTATACCAATACAATCTAGTTAGAGATCATAACCAAATCTTTCTAACTTGCATGATGAGAAAAGAAAGTATACTTCCAAATGAAGTCATTCATAAACTCTAAGCATATCCAACATTAGCAACACAGTTAAAGTAGTATTCAATGTTTAATTAGTAGCTTCTGAGTTTAATTTCATATTTTTATTATGTTAAATAATTGTTAATTCTTTTTTAAAAATTGCCTATCTTTTTAATAATTGACTGTGAAACAAAATCCCATAAAAGTATTCATTTTAATTCAAGAGCTTGAATTAAATGCATACAAGATCCCATTGAAAATTTGCATTTAGCATATCTTCAAAGGGAATGTTGAGATGGATAAATCGAAAACAAAGACATTCAAGAAAAAAAAAAAAAGGACAAATTGACGTGGAAAAAGTTATCTTTCAGCCATGTACAAATAACTAATTGTATACATCAATCTAGCTGTATAATATGATCAAAGAAGACCTAATTAGTCTTTAGAAACTTGTTAGGGGCATTATTTTCCCTTACCTAACACCAATTTAACTATGCTCCTAAAGTAGTCGACTGTTATTTCATTCCATTATTGAATGTTGAATCATAGAAAGCTCTTCCTCACATAAATCATCTATCTCATGACCATTTCAACCCAATTTTCTTTGAGCCAACATTTAGTTGAACCTTTCCGAATATAAAGAGGTTCTATAGGTACTGTAGCAACAAACTAATGAATCATCATAGTTCGAAAGTCATGTAGACTGTTGCGTGGTCAAAATATCACGTGTTTTTTTATTCTTTATTTTTTTGGTATATTATTCTATCTAGCATATATTAAAGCTTTATAAGATGAAATTTTTATTTTGCATTGTTTAATTTTTCATTACCATAAATGCAACAATAAGAGAATAAAAAGACTATATTGATCGATTACTCACTTAAAGATAACATATTATATTATATATATATAATATAAATTTAGTTTACACAAGTATAGTTAATTGTAAACTTTAACTTATATAATTTAGGGTTAATTACCCAAAAAATCACAAACTTTCGTCAAATTTTCAATTATAACTCAAACTTTAAAAAATAACAATAAAATGTCTAAATTTTTATTTTTATTTCAATTCTAGCCCGAACTTCAAAAAGTGACAATAAATTGCTCAAACTTTCAATTTTGTTAATTCTAACCGACAATAGTATTTTCGTTAAGTTTGCCAACATGACTTGTCACTTATTTTAAAAATCTTAACCATTAATACATGTCAACTAAAATTAACAAAACAAATGCAGATTAATGAAACGATGTTGTTTAATTACATAATTAAAACAATGTCATTGTTTAAAATTACTTAAATCAGATTAAGTAGCTCTGATGACTTTACGCTTTGATTTCAGTTTTTTCTTTGTTTTCAATTTGTTCTCTCGACACCCTCACCCTTTGATTTTCAGATTATGTAACCCTAACATCTTTACATTAAAGGCATCAAGAGAATAAACTAAAAACAAAGAGTTTACTGATGTAATATGCTGTAATGTCAGAGTAGTTTGGGGCGTCAGAAGAACAAACAGAAAAACGAAGGACTGAGGGTATCGAGATAACAACGTATAACGTTGGGTTAGAATTGAAGAAAATTAAAAGTTTGAGTATTTTATTGTCACTTTTTAAAGTTTAGCCTAGAATTGAAAATTTTGAAAATTTGGGCATTTTATTGTTGCTTTTTAAAGTTCGGGCTATAATTGAAAATTTGACGAAAGTTTGGGTTTTTTTGATAATTAACCCTATAATTTAATATAACTTGTCTCTTACCAAATTCAACTTAAACGTAACTTTAATAAGTCATATAATTCTTCAAGAGTCTTGGATATAGATTTGGTAACTTAAAAATGTTGACAAATTTAGAACTATGCTTAAGTTGAATTTGGTAAGTTTAGAATTCTAAGTTTAGATCTCACTATTTCTTTTTAGAATATAGATATGGATTCTAACACACTCATGTCTTAAACCGTGTAATTCATTATATCTACCTATATATGGACATAGTTTCTCACTTATTTGTATCTTAAACTATCTTTTTTTTCATTAAAGTCTTTGCCACATTAATACATCTATTTTCTATCCATGTTTTTAACTCTATATTCCATAGAAGAACACACATTCCAAGATATAGACAAATACTCTATGATTACACTTATCTATATAAGCCATATACAATAATTTTCAAGTTGATAAATATACCATGTTCAACTGACACACTCCAAAAGTACCTTTAAGATTTAGTCTATTTTTATAAGCCATGCAAAATAATCTTCACTTTGGTGAATGTACTTTATATAGATTATGTTATATCTATGTTTAACATGTTGGGACATTAATTAAGTTTAAGTAATGTTTAAATTTCTCCACGGTAACTAAATATGTCAATATGTAAGCTATATTTTTCAAAGTGTGAATCTTTTCTAATAAGATCTTTCTATACAAACTTAATTCCTTGATCCTGTAAAACCTCATATCCTTTACTATAACACCCATCTATCTATTTTTATCTTAACTTACCATAGTCCCTTAAACAGTACTTAGATCCTTATCACTAGTGGTAGGAGCATACATAAACCATAATTACTTAGAGGCTTAATGTTATGTCTAGCTTTAGCCATGACTACACTATGTTGATACTTTTCTCCGAATATTATTTTATCTTCTGTACCAAAATTTTCAGCCCTTTTAGCATTTGCTTCGAGTTATTCTACTTCCACTTATACCATATTTGAACTAGTTTCACTTTTTGCTAACTTTGACATGTTCTCTCCATATATTTGCCTTAGTATATGTCACTTCTAAATATTACATCTTTGAAGATTATTCTATACTTTTTACCAAGGGTATAAAACTTGGAGAAGTCTAAATTCTTGTTTTTGGAACCCTTTAATAAGCTCTCCTTATGAAGTTTCATTAACTCTCACATACTAAAATAACTTAAGAAATATGTATCGTAATGCAGTACTATATTCCTTTGACTCTACTGCTACTGCTTCATCACTTATAATTGTGCTCCTTGTTAGTCACTAGATATTTCTTACCAATATTGATCCTTTGATTACAGTCATCACACCCTTTATTACCTTAATGTTGTATTTATTGATTTTATATCTAAAACCGTTTGCATGTAAGATGCCACAAGAGATTGATTCTTCATTAAATCTAGTACATATCATACGCTACTCAACATCCTAATAATGTTATCAAACATCTTGATTATGACCTATCCTTTCAACTTTATCATTCTTCAACTGGCTAGTGTTAAAGTTATTTTACATGTATAATATAAACCAATCTTTGTTTTATATCATATGGCATGAAATTCTTGTATTCAAAATCCATGAATCCTAAAGTAGAATTACTAAAACATAGAGTATGTCTCCATCACTACAATCTAAGTTCATGCTCTACACTATATTAGTAATCCTTAATGAATCATCATTTTACTTTTGCCTGTATTCTCAGTGTTTAGACAATCCCTTAAAATATATCTTGATTACTTGTACTTATAATACTAGATCATCATTTTATCCTTGAGTTTAGATATAGAATTTCATTTGGATTAGTCATCTTTCCTCTGATTTCTCCTATGATCTTAGTTTTCTCTCACATACAATCCTTCACCTTGAGAGCTTTTACTAGTAATTACTCTATGTTGGTTGTGAGACAATAATACAATGATGATGTGCCCTATAATAATTTTCTCCTTACCCAAATGATCATGGTCACCAAATTTTTATATAAGGAAGAGATAAAGAATAAAGAAAAATCACCATCTTATTTATAGTAGTCACATCTAGTCTTAATAGGTCTCTAATTATTTAGTTGAATACATTGATATATTATTCTAAATATGTTCCATCCTATATGTTTAACCTATATGGTTTCTGCTTAAGATATAACTTGTTTATGAGAAACATATATCCTCTTTACAATGTAGGGGTAAGGCTGCATACTATTTGGCCCCCCCAGACCCTGCTTCAGTGCGAGACTTCGGGGTATGATGATGATGATGATATATCATTTCTTTAGCTTCTTCTATATTTGCATAAGGAATGTACTCTCTATGATGTGGTATATAACCTCATTTACTAGATATAGCTTAATGGTTTCATCTTGTCATACTTATAACTCCTCTTAATTGAGCTAATCCATGTATTTGTCTTATTTTTTACAGTCCCTTAAACATGCTTTATTACACCAACAAATCTTTACTCTCTATTGCCATAGTCTGAAGTTCTTAGTTCTATTAAACTTAATTATCTACTTAAATGTTGCAACCAAGGACATTGTTGTCTCAAACTATGCTCTGATACCACTTATTAAAAAATAATTTGCAATAAGAATAGGACAAAAACAAACAAACCTAAGAGCATAAGAAAATTATAATGACTACGATTAAATAAGTATAGTTAATTGTAAATTCTAATTGGTACAGTCCAATGTAACTTACCACTTACCAAAGTCAACCTAACTTATTTATGATTATGATAAGTTATAAAATCCTTCCAAATTTTGAAATTCACCAAAAACCTATTTTAGATAAGGCTATCTATAAAAAACATGGATCAAGAAATTGTCTTCTACCTTGTGTATCTCATTAATTTTTTAGAGCATGAACATGGGTATTGATATGATCATCATGTAACTCACTATATTAAAATGGACATACTCTGATACATTCATATCTCAAACTGTGTCCTTCTTATAAAAAATTTTGCGATATTAACATGCTTGTGTTCTAGCTTATATCTTCACCTATGTATTTCAGAGAAGAATATGTCCTAACACGTAATTACATTCACCCAAATGCTTATAATTATATTCGTTTAAATGAGTCATGCGTAACAATAGCAAATATCCTGTGTTTAGTTAACACACTTCAAAAAACACCTCTAAAATTGCACATCTATGTTCATAACCACGCAACATCATCAATATATATGATACTGATTTTGGCTGGTGAAGAGAATATTATGTTTAATTAAAATGCTTTATTTAAGATAACTTAAAATTTTTAATTTCTCTAGCCACTCTCTCTCTCTCTCTCTCTCTCTCTATATATATATATATACATATAATAGAGTTAGATTCACCAAATTTTGACTTATGGAAAATTTTAGAAAAACTAACTCTAATTTTAAAAATTAATATTAATTTAAAGAAAATAAATGTCTAATTATAAAAATAAATTCAATTAAAAAATATTGAAAATGTTGATTATTAATAAATATTAATTATTTTGAAATATATTCGCATTAAGTATCCATAATTTTAATTTATATATTTAGTTTAAATAAATCAAAATATTATTAATTCTTATTGAATAAATTATATATGTATTTAAAAAAATCGCATTTATTAAAAATGTTTATGATAATGTTATTATGACTACTCTACATATATTAAAAGTGAATTTAGTTTCCAACATACAAAATATTACATTTTTATTATAACAATTAATCATAATATAAAAGTAAAAATATAACATATATTTATAAGAAGCACAATTAACTTCAAATACCACTTTTACCCATTTCAAAATAAGATAAGTGTGTTGCACTTTTTTAGCTAGCTAGGTTCTTTAAATTTACAATACATCACTTTTAAAATTTTAAATTGTACACTATAATTAATAACTATATGTGTAGTTTTTATTCTAATTGTTCCTTCCTTAATTACATCTATATAAATACCGTTATATGTGTACAGTTGAAAAGAGTAAAAAAAATTTGTACTTTTAAATTATTGTTATAATGATTTTTCTTTATATCATATTTAGTATTTGATGATCATTGGTAGCTCTATATTTCTACTAAATATATATTATTCTTTTATTTTTCAAGCGAGACGAAGTTTAGATAAAGGTAGTTATAAATTATCCTGTATTCATATTATTAAATATAACTGAAAAAAGGAGCATTTATTATTAGTAGATTTAAGTATGCATATGAAAATAATTAATTTTATTTAATTTTTATGTAAATTAATTATTATCAAAACAATTTGTATTTGTAACAAAAATAAAATTATTTTAAACTCAACTATATTCAATTATTTCAATCTTCTCTACCAAATATAAGTATTCGACATAGAGATATACTTTTATATCCATTATAATATTATTAAAACTTTTTTATGGAATATAATAAAATTAAATATTTATTTGTACAGTATATTATACTTTTTAATTTGATGTTCATTCTTTATAAAAACTAATAGTGAAATATTATAAATAAAGAAAAATATTTTAGATAAAAATATTATATACTTGTACTAAGAATACATCATATAATTAGTTATATTCATTTTAATAAAATGTAGAATATTTTAATTTTAAATTTTAAAGGTAGAAAGGAGTTGTAATCTTTCATTAGCTAGTAATAACTTTTATTTTAAAGTACATAACAAAAATAAATATTATTATATTTTTTTGAGGAATCAAATGAGTGTATTGATACTAAAGGGAAAGCAGTGTTCACACCAAAGCTAGCGAACTCTTAAGAACTAAAGTCTGAGAGTTTTGTTGTTTTTTTTTCAAAAAAGGGAAGAAAAATCGATAAATTACAAAACTAGTCGTGGGAAATAAATCTCTAACATATCCTCTAAAAGGATTGAGATGCACCTTACAGGTGTATGTTTTTAGAGAAATACTCCCAAGCTCAAACTAAGCTGCAAAATTAGCCAGCCACTCTGTACACCTGTTGCTCTCCTTATAGATGTGACATGGTCGAACGACCCTGTTCCGAGTAAAGAGCTCGTTAATGCCGAGGACCAGAGGACCGAGGGATATTAAACGCATATATGGAGAAGACAGAACGTTTATAACTATTAACGAGTCCACCTCTAAAACAATCTTGTGATATCCCATCTGCCATGCAAGCTAAAGACCAGATAGAATTCCCCAAAGTTCAGCTGAGGCAGGGGAGCATCGTCGTATGTTGTGTACAAAGCCTCCAAGTCAGGCACCTGAGATGTCTTAAAGAAGGCCTTTTGCTGTGGCCCTAAAGGTTGAACTTTTGCATGATTCGTCTGCAGTCAATTTGACCCATCCAGGAGGAGTATTTGTAGCAAATAAGCTTCATTTTTCAGTAAACTAAATTAACACAATATCAAATAATTTAATTAGTAGGATTAATTGAATTATATGAAATGCTTTTAAGCTACACTCCAAATGGGTGGTTTTGGTTGAAGAGAATAGGAGAAGCTCAATAATAGCTAGAGTTATTGCATGTACATCATGCCAAATTGTGATAAATTAGAATTCCTCGTGTAAATAACAAGCATAGAAAGCCATCTTATGTTTAATTATTCTTGTTATTATTCAAATATGTTATAATCAATTGAAGTAATGAGCTGGGAGCAATTTCAGACTTGGGTTTAGTGAAAGATCCCATTTTCAAAATCTTAATCATTAAAGAATAAAACAAGAAAATGACGAATGAAAAAGTCTTGTTTATGAGTAATTCTTTACTCCCATCTACTATTCGGTCAGGGGACACAAAAGCTCATCGAAAACATGAACATACAGAAAGACAATGTACTCAACACTTTATTTAATATGTATGTGGGTAGAGACAAGTGAGTGTGTGGTGAAAGATTGCCACTAACTCGTATCTCATAAAATATGTTTCTTTAATACATTTCATTTCACTATTGACGAACTTGAGATATATACTTTTACTTACGTTGGACAGAATTTCTCCGGTTGTTAGGAGTTTAGACTAATTTTATGGCGTCTTATCGTGTTCAGTGAATCTCAGTCATTCATTTATGCGAGCTCCAAGTTTATTTATGTGAAGCCCACGCGAGACTCGCATAAATAAATGGCTGAGATTCACTGGACACAATAAGACATCATAAAATTAGACAGAAAATCTTATTCAGATGCTAGTGCTACACTACAAATTTGTACTAAAGGCTAGTATGTGCTCTTAAGTCCGCTTTTCTGTGTAAATACCATTATTTCACGGCTGCACCAGGTGGGGCAAAACACTATTCTCACATTTTGTTGACTTGGTGCACAGAATAATTAGAACCGTGAAGTCAAGCAACTAAAGCTTGTATTGTCCTTGGACCCCTGAGGTAGCAGAATACTAATGGGGTCAAATTCTGTTAAAGGTCCATGCATGCATATGTACATAAATTATGTCTCTAGCTAACTACTAGACATTGAAGTCAACTAATGGGAATGCTTCTTTATCAAGTTGTGCTTTTGGCATCGTATCGCATGATTTTATAGTCATGGTCTGTAATCATAACATCATCATTTTGCGCTCACTTAATAGTAATGATGCAATCTAAAACTGTACTCACAATGAGAAGAGGAAGGCATCCTATCTACGGTAATATCCTATAAATTTCAGCTTCTCCCTAGAAACATAGAGAAATGGCTTGTTATTATAGTGATTATTTGTAAGTTAAAAGCAACATAGGAAGAAAACAGCTTTTAGCCATACATGTTCCAATTTAATCAACGCATCAATCATGCCACTGTAAAATGTAAAAAGTTGTGTAGGGTCTTTTTAACCATCGTGGAAGGAATATACATAACAACCTAAATGTCTCTCTATCTCTTTCCATCTGTACACTTTGTTACATACTTATATGCAAATGATCCTCCTTTTCTCCATGGGTACCGCTTATCTTTAGCTCTTACTTTATAGCAGCAGGGAAAGGTGGAGATGATTAAAAAAGGGGGTCTATTTTTTTTAGCAGGAAATTTTAAAAACACTTTGTAAAAAGCAAATAGACAATAAAGAAATAAGACACTTTCCTGTGGCTTGAGGAAGAGAACAAAAGAAAAGACAGAAAGTGCAACGTCATAGTTCAGCCGTAGGCTTCCTTTTGGTTTTGTGGCATTTTGTTTTGGACTCCTTTAGGATCACACACAGGATACCTTCTCATCCACATCTCTCTCTCTCTCTCTCTCTCTCACACACACACAGTTTTATGACCTGGGTTTTCTTTATTTTCTGTCTTTTGGACTTACTATGTGGTTGTAGTTAGATTTTCTTGGTATCAGTGGAGAACTAAGGTTTATAGAGCTGATATGGGGAGGAAAATAATCGTCTGAGGATTTGGGCACCACTCTCTTTTCCACCCCTTTCTTTCTTCTTGTTTCTTCTGAGCTATCCAAAAAACCAAAAATTGTCTCTTTGCTTGAAACCAAAACAAAGAAGAAACCATCAAGGTGAATGATGATGCGCAGGCTCAAATACTACTAATTTAGACATTTAATGGATCAGTTTCAACTTCTTTACTTTGGTTTCTTTTTATACATTTCTACTTTCAATAGTTTTTAGCTTTTTCCTAGGTTATGTTTGTTTGTGTATAGATCTTTTCTAGCACTTATAAAAAATCTAAAGATATATGGCTCATGAAGCAAATTTAGGATCTCTATAACTTTGTTTGTTAGAGAAGATGATTAAAGGTTTGATCTTTCATCAGCAACATCAAGAAGAAAACATGTCCAATTTGACATCAGCTTCTGGTGAAGCAAGCGTTTCTTCAGGTAACAGAAACGAAACTGGCACCAATTATCCTGAACAATACCAACTTGCTCCTCCAACAGAATCTCTAGCACAACCTGCGAAGAAAAAGAGAAACCTACCAGGAAACCCAGGTTCACATATCTGCCTAATTTGCACCACTATTTTTCTTTTATATTTGCTTATGTCGTATATACACAACCTGCGAAGAAAAAGAGAAACCTACCAGGAAACCCAGATTCACATATCTGCCTAATTTGCACCACTGTTTTTCTTTTTTATTTGCTTATATCGTATATACACAACCTGCGAAGAAAAAGAGAAACCTACCAGGAAACCCAGGTTCACATGTCTGCCTAATTTGCGCGGCTGTTTATTTATTTGCTTATGTTGTATATTATGTTTACTACTTAAGTTGTCTTCTTGTCTTTTCTGGTTCGGTTTCTTGACTCAGACCCAGAAGCAGAAGTGATAGCATTATCACCAAAGACTCTGCTGGCAACAAATAGATTTTTGTGTGAGATCTGTAACAAGGGGTTTCAGAGAGATCAGAATCTTCAGCTCCATAGAAGAGGGCATAATCTACCTTGGAAACTAAAACAAAGAACAAGCAAAGAAGTGAGAAAGAAGGTGTATGTTTGCCCAGAGCCAAGTTGTGTGCACCATGACCCTTCAAGAGCTCTAGGTGATCTAACAGGAATCAAGAAGCACTTTTGCAGAAAGCATGGTGAGAAGAAGTGGAAATGCGACAAATGCTCAAAACGGTATGCAGTTCAATCAGATTGGAAAGCTCACTCAAAGACTTGTGGCACTAGAGAGTACAGATGTGACTGTGGAACTCTTTTCTCAAGGTAACTAACCAGCATATCATTTTAGGAAATCTATACAACAACTTGAGGCCCATTTTTGGGACAACAGTCACTGATTTTCATTTATTATGGATGTGAATAAGCAGGCAGAGAGAATTTGCATTAAATGAGTTCGCTTAAAGAAGTTACAGTTATAGATAGGCGTTGAATCATTCTTTATAACATACTTGCAAAGAAACTTTTTAGTGTATGAATTAAAGTGAATTGTTATATAGATTAATATTACGTGAAGCAGACTAGTGCTTAGCTAAGGATAGTAGAGGAAAGAGAGGAAGAGGGCTAAGTATGGAAAAAGTTAATTGCAGTGACTTAGATGGACTATCTGTCTATAGTTGAAGAGCGATAGAAAAAGACAATGCAAATCAGAAAGTAAGACTGCAAAAAGAGAGAGAGAGTCAAAAACTTGCGTGGCATTATTGTCGTATGGCACTGGATGACGATTGCTTTTGTTTTCTTCTAATTAAGTTTTGTTTTCATCATGGGGGTTTTTTCAGGAGGGATAGTTTCATCACTCACAGGGCCTTCTGTGATGCATTAGCAGAAGAGGGTGCAAGAGGTATCACAAGAGCTGCAAATCCACTTATCCCATCTCAACCTGATAGTTCAACACACCATAACATCAATCTCCAAGTACCGAAGTTTAATACTAGTCAAGACTTGCAAGCATTTTCACTCAAAAAAGAGCAACAAAGTTTTAGCCTAAGGCCAGAGTTGCCACCTTGGTTAGGTTGCCCTCCAGGTCTAGTGTCTGGTCCTGGCCCACCACAACAGACAGCCATTGATCTCTCCTCATCCTCCTCCTCATCAATCCTCTCATCAAGGTTAAGTCAAGAGTACACACAAACCCACCAAGATTTGAGCCCAAACCCTAACCCTACTCTTGGACCCACACTACAACATTACCACTCTGCACCTGCCCCGCACATGTCAGCCACTGCATTACTGCAGAAGGCAGCTCAGATGGGGGCATCCATGAGTAGCAAAACTACTGGCTTGATTAGACCCCAACCCCAACAACAACAAAAACAAGCTCACGTGTCTGCAGATTCTGCTAGAAACGATGCAAATACAACTGGCTTTGGTCTGAATTTGTCCTCTTGTGAAAACTTAGGAAGTGGTGGTGGGTCATTTGTGCATGGCTTAGTTCCTTTCGGAAATAAAGCTGGTGCTGTGGTTCAATCTGTTGTTACTGATACTGGTGGTGGACATTCTAGTACTCTTCTCCTTGATATGATGAACTCTTTCTCTTCTGTTTCTGGTTTTGAAGGCGCTTACTTTGAAGATGCATTTGTTAATGGGGTTTTGAATGCAAAGAATAAAGATGGAAGCTTCATTAACGACTCTATCTCAAAGGCGACAACAACCTTGCATGGTGACGTTGCCGGCGGTGGTGGTAATGAAGGCTTGACTAGAGATTTTTTGGGTCTAAGGCCTCTCTCTCATAGTGATATACTCAACATGGCTGGTCTTGGAAATTGCGTGAACCCTTCTCACGAGCAACATCTTCAGTCTCAAAAACCATGGCAAGGTTAGGTTCAACATGGGAATATTTTTTTATTCTGCCATATAGCTCTACTTGTTGCAAGTTTCTTTTAGTCTTTTGAAAAAAAACCTCTCCTTTTGTTTCTGAGCTTCCCCAAGGGAAGGACATCTCAAAATTCTGATACTCCTATGCCCTGTGTACCAACTCCATAATTTTTACCTGTCTTCTTCATTTGTTCTAATAATGTCCATAACTTTCATATGTGGTCTTACAAGAGAGGTATTATACAGCGACATTTTTCTTGTAGATAATTAGGAAGGAATGAGCGTAAATCTCTAGTGGTTCTAAGTTATATGGTATTACCTTAGAGGTAAAATTTTAACCCATAAGTTCGTCGTCTTAACTCTTAACGAGAGAGAGCTAACGGTAAAAAGTACCTTTTTTGTGATCAGAAAGTTAAAGCTAATCACGAAAACAAGTCATTATCTTCTGTTCATTTTATTCTGTTTTTATCTTGTCTCGTAAATTTCATATATTTATTTACGTGAGTTCTGTATGAGTCCTACGTAAATAAATGACTGAGATTTATGAAACAAAATAAAACAAAATAAAATAAACAAAAGATCCATTACACGGAAACATACCTTGAACAAGGTCATCATCTTAATCAATATTTGCTTTTGGATGAAAGAAAAACATTATTAGCAACCATTTAATATTTGTTCTTGAGTCTTGATTATCTTAGCCTTCATTTTGTATATACCCATTTAGGAGCCACGCGAGTGATACCACGCAGACCCCTTTTGTTCTTCCCTTTCACAAGCTTTGTTGCCGTTTTAGTCTGACTTGACACTATCCATGATCATTGACTCTCAGACAATTCAATCTCTTTATAATTTCTATTGATCCATACATGAGACAAGCTTTCGGTCTGTCACATTATGCAAAAGGGAAGTTTCCAATACAAGTAAAAAACAGAAAATTGTGATGTGGTACACTAGATAGTGCCCTAAAGTGATGGTCCAATCAACGAAGGACAGTTTCCAGCTAAAACATAAAAAAGAGAGTCGATTTTTTTAATCTTGAAATGACCAACTTAGCAAACAAAAGACAAGTTAAGAAAGGGAAAGAATAAAGTGGATTATTTGGAGGCTTGGAATATACGAGTGTTCATGTAATTAACATATATAAAAGTCCAAGACACATACGGTTGATGTGTACAAAAACATCGGATTCTTCGATAAGAAAAGATCCCTAAAATGTGTATAGATGTACAAGTTAGCTTGATATGGATATGACGTTTATTTGCAGACCAAAAAAGAGACGCTCTTTGAGACCTTATGTGGGTGCAAGTGGGATTCAATCCCGAGGAACATCAGCCTGTGTCCATCGCCTTCTGATTAGAAGAACATCAAAACAAATGAAGGACCCTTAATTTTGTAGCATTTTTTATCCAGTGAGGCCAATTCCTAGAATTCTTAAAATCCATTTTATTCAACATACATGGAGAGTGTTTTGCACTATCAAAATGAAAGTTCTCCGCAATTTTTAGCGCTATGTTTAAATTATAGAAGTTATAAAGAGTATAATCTTTTTTGTTTATTGATTAATTATTTATACATAAATTACTTCAGGTGAAAAGACCTTACTTCTTTTCATTCAGTGCTGCCCCACTTGTGGATGCTTGTTTTGGTGTGCACGTTTGTCTAAGAGAAAGATTAGTGTCATCAAGTAAGGTATGATTAGGCTATCATCAACAAAAGTATACTGAGGAAGATCATTTTATATCAGAAAACCCAGAGATTCTTATCAATAAGATATTTGATATAGTTTGGTCAATTTAAATAGATGTATGGGCTTCGCCAACTTTGGAGGACTACTTGGCACCTGTCATTATGGTTTAGTTGAGAGGGAAAAAAAAAAAAGTAAGAAAGGTGTAAGTTGGCAATAAAATGGGAATCCTCTAAGCTCACGCTTCTCTTCCATTTCTTTCAAACGGACAGCAGGTTTTGTTGTTGTTATCGAATCAATCATGCACAAACAATTGACTAGAAAACAGAAAACGTAGAGAGAGAAAGCTAGTGTGAGAGAGAATGCAAAAACAGGGGCAAACAGAGGATGTTTAAGAACTCAGCAGAAACTGAGATTTCATTCAACAATTCATTCCATACATCTTCTGTAATCATTTACATATATATAACAAAATTGTTAACTGTCATCTAACGGTGTTTAACCGACTATTCTTGAACGTCTTTAATTCTTGTATCTTGAGTCTTTACGTAACTGCATGGTTCGTTGAAAAACGTCTTCACGCTGTCCGAACATTCCTGAGACATAACATCTACAGGTTTGTATATATCAATAAAAGTGCATGTGACTACTTACACAGACAGGTCCACATAGAGATTGTTTTACATCATGCTTTTGCTGCTATAAAATGTAAATATAATGGCGCAAAAGATAGTTTACAGTCGTTGAGAAATTTCTTTCGGCTTTCTGCATGCATATTGCATAATTTGGTTTCAATATTTAACTATGTGTCTAATGACGAGCTATGTTTAGGTCTGAATACTTTCATTCACTTTGTTTTTTGGTACAATGCTTATGCATGCCCTCGTGATCTTTGTGTTTGTATATCAATGACTCCTCCAACACAGTTACTCTTTCTTTGTTTTTTTTTTTGGTTGAAAATTACTTGGTTACTCTTGTTGCCAACAATCAACAAGGTTTTGTAAAAAATCACATATATCTGTGTTTGTGTAATGGAAAATTTTTCAGTGCATGGTTGGGAAGGTGCTTAAATTGTATGGGCAGCCAACTCATCAAGTATAGATGTAAAAGGGCAGCGGTGGTGGGCTAAAAGGCACAGTCCGCAACTAACCTAACATATATAGTATCTTCGAGTGTGGTGTGAGTGCTTTGCTTTCATGCCTACTATGGCAGATTTGATTAAGAAAAAGAGCATGTGTTGGTGTTGGGTACACACCCTTAAAAAGTGGATGATCATCAAAGATAAGGGGGTGTCAGCAAGGAGGAAAGAGGTTTAAATGAGCTTGTTCACTTCACCTTACTTATACGGTGACTTCAAAAACCTAGTTGACTTGTCTTTGCAAAAGATGCTGTCTCTTCCTATGTGCTAATAATACCTTCTTTTCTCTTTGACTTACCCCACTCTTACTCTTGCTCTCCCCACCACCCACCACCTCAGAGACAGCCACACCCACGTAAAGTTCCTTTCTCATTTTCTTTTGTTTACTTTATGATGTAATTTCTTTTGTTTTCTTTTTGGTGTAATTTAAGGTGAGAGGAAATTAAAACAAGAAGCCAAAACATGGATCCAAGTTCTAATGTTTGTTGAGGTACTAGACACAAATCCTATTGGTTTAGTACACAACTAGGGCATGCGTTTCAGAAAGTAATTCTATTAAAAAACATTTGTTAGTCTTATCCTGATTCCTGATCTAATTTCATTGAAGAAACAAGAATTAATGTTAAAGAGTAACTAAGTTCTTCTATCATCTGACCAAGCCTCTAGGAGAAGGAGGGGAACAGGTTTTTTTCTTAACAAGAAGTAGGAGGTTTCAGTTATTTTCAGGCTCAAAATTTCTATAATTAAATATACGTCGACTATCCACCTTCTTAAAAGGTGACTACTTGCGTTAAACATGTTTAACATACGACATGCATAGGCATATTATTGGCCACTTCATAACACAATGGCTACACTTAACCCCATATTAAACCGCATCCCATCATCTTAAGGAAACACAAATAAATTAAAAGATATTCTTTAAAATATCAAAGTTTGAATGCTCATCTTTGCTATTAAATTTCATCTATTAATTATACGAGATAACAAAATAAAAATATACGATTTTTTTTATTTCATTATCTAGTCTTCTAAAAATTTTAATCAAGTGTTTAAACCTTTAAATCGATCAATTCAATTCAAAAGTTGTCTCAGCTTATAATCGACATAAAAGCTAGTTTTTGAAAGGACCAAGTAGCTCTTCGTCTTCATCAACATAGTTTTTGAGTATCCTATAGTAAACTCATTAATATTTATGTATTCTAAATATGGTCACTTATTTACTATTCAAAAATCAAGTGGAGAAGAAGATGCCAGTTAGCCTTTTTAAATGTCAGTTTTTATGTTGGTCTGTAAGTTAGATCAACAAAATGTTAACAAAGATAATTGTTTGGATTGAATTATTTATTTATTAAAAGATTAAGTTGTTAATTAAAATTGTTTAAAAATTAGACATTGAAATAAAAATATAAAAATAATTTATAATTTAGTATCCCTAATTATCACAATAATGTATTCATGAAATGAGAAATACATCACCACCACCATGATACCTATATAAAGTTTAATATAAATAAGAAAATATTAAATCTGGACCACTCATAAAAGTATGCTAAACTATCCTAGAACAATCAATATTAAAATCTTAGATCCTCTCTCTAAGTTTTCTAAATGAATTTTCGAATACCTTGGTGTAATATAATGAGGATGATCTTATCTATATTCAGAGTCTTGAGAAGGTTGATATTGAGGTGGAAAACAAGAATCTATTTATGCTAATCTTGTCCATAAATTAAGTAATGATAGGCTCTACTTTTGTCATCTCCTTTCTCTTTTCTTTCGACATTTTTTACAATTTATTCAAAACTTTTACACTATTTGTCGACGCTTCAGCAGAGTGGTCACATGGTATTTTCTTAAAGATTGTCCAAGTGATCCGATTTGTGGGTTCATATCTCGTATTCATTTTTCAGTTAGTATTAAGAACTTTCCACCATAATTTCTTCTTTGGATTCTTCTTGTGACGTTCTTTTTCAATGTCTCTAACATGGTATCCTTAATTTTTCTCTGATGCTCTTTATTATCATTCGAATAAAAATTTCCAAATAAAAGATCATAAAACATTATGGATAGTGTTGAAATATAAGAGTGGGAGTTTATCCTACATTGGAAAAAGAAAGAAAAGAAGACCAACATATAAATTTAGTGGGCTACTCCACCTATCACCAATTAGTTTTAGAATGAAACCTCACTTAGACTTGTATGTGGTCTAACTTTCCTTCTAGTGTGGACCCGTAGGCCCATTGTAAAATTCTAACATGGTATCAGAGCGGGGTTGCTCTTATGTTAGTCGTTAACATCTCGAAATGATAGATTATGTCACGTGTTAGACCCATACGTGAGGGAGATGTGTTGAAATATAAGCGTGAGAGTTTGTCCCACATTGGAAAAAAGAGAGGAAAGATGGCCAACATATAAATCTAGTGGGCTACTCCACCTATCACCAATTGGTTTTAGGATGGAACCTCACTTAGACTTGTATGTGGTCTAACTTTC
>JANITX010000001.1:19525352-19536473 GCA_027564395.1 Erythroxylum ulei
ATCCAAATCACAACATAATATTTAAATTATTAATGAAATCATAATATAATGTTTATATCCTCAACCAAATCACAACTTGATGCTTAAACACTGGTCAATTTGTTGATTCACCATCATCAACATGAGATTTTGTTAGAGTTAATTTTTACCTTATTTTGACATCTTATATCAAGATGTTATAATTTTGATTGAAAATATTTTTTTTCTCTCAAAAGTTGCTTTCTCCTAATATCAAGATGCTATAATTTATTTCTTTAATTATGTATTGTTATCTCCTAACTAAAACTTTGCTTTTAAATAAGAAAACCGATGATTGTCAATCTATTACAAAAATATAATCTAACTACAACCGATGCTTATCCTATAATCTAACCATAATGCATTACAAAAATATCAACGTATAGGTTATGTACCTCAATCGATGATTAAACCAGTACCTCAACCTGGTAAAAAACATAAACCGATGATTACCCATACAATCAAACCACAAACAAAAACCCAAATGATCAAAGCAGTACACAAAACCCACTTACCTCAATTGATGAATAAATGAAGACGCAGAAGGAAGAAGGGAACAAAAGCACGTAGAAGGAAGAAAGGAACCGAAGCATGTCAAGACGCAAAAGGGAACCGAAGCATGCACAAACGATGACGATGACAGAGAACTAGCAGTAATAGAGAAAACGAAAGAGAGGAGAAAATGAACATCAACAAAAGGGGGTGGGTTTTGGGGGTAAGTTAGATGTTTAACCAAAATGATGTCGTTTGGTGATGACATCTTTTTCGATTTATTAAAAATGTTGAAGCAGAAGCTAATGATGGCGTTAAATTTTAATTTTTGTCTCAAAATAACTCTTCCATTGGTAAAAATTCCATCAGTAAATTTTAATTTTTACCAACGAAAATGACTATTCCATTGCTACATTTCGCCGGAAAATTTGCTGAGATAATTTCCCTCCATCCCTACCAATGGAAAATTTGTCCGTCGCTAAATGCAAATTGTTTCGACAATTTTACCAACGGGAATTGATTTTCCGTCGCTGATTGCCTAATGTATTTTTGCCGTCGGTAATATTCCGTTAGTAATTTGATATTTTCTTGTAGTGATTGAAATAATAATTTAAGACATTCTCGTATAAATCACAACATCGAGATTGAAACATGACGTATAGAACATAACTACCTTGCTCCAAAAGGTTGAATCCCCAACCCCAAGGGCCCCCAGTCGCAGGCCCGACCACCGCTGGAGGATTGAATCACGGTATAATCTTGGTCAGCTCCCTAACAGAGCGGTCCACTCCATTCCGTTACCGAGAATCGAACCTAAGACCTTGCTCCAATTAACCCTGCTAGTTGGCCAACCAAGCTACCCGTGCGGGCTAGAACATAACTACCTAAATCCACGCAGAGATGGGCGTCAAATTATGTCCAATATCTATCAAGATCTTGGGGTTGAAAGTTTGTAGGTTTGGCCTTGTTTTGTGCACCACATCATATTCACTTTCTACGTACTTTCCAATATCTATCAAGATCTTGGGGTTGAAAGTTTGCAGGTTTGGCCTTGTTTTGTGCACCACATCATATTCACTTTCTACGTACTTTGGTCTGTGACTGTTTTGTTTGAATACACAAATGTTTCTTTAAGTGGGACAATATACGAATTATTAATGTGTTTCTACTTTCTACTATGATATTGTAGATCTAAATCATCATTTAATATCTAATGCCTCATTGCATTTGAGATAGAAAAGAATGAGGCATAAACTACCTATGACACACTTAATTACCAGTGGGACATTTCAGTTACTAGCAGGTGGACCTAGCTAGATAAAGGAATATCATTTTGCAAGTGTTAGTTTTTGATATATTATACAATTCAAAGCATTTCATCACTTTCAAACCATGATTGATGTCAATTTATCCATTCGCTGAGCTTTTGGAACTCTCCTCTTTTTTCTGAGTCCAGATTTTTTGTCCAATATTATGGTGTCTTATTGTGTTCAATAAATTTCAGCCGTTTATTTATGTAGGTCCCACATGAGACCCACGTGAGACCTACAAAATAAATGACTGAGATTTTATGAGACAGAATAAGACAGAGTAAAATTGGACAGAAGATCTGGTCTCCTTTTTCCCTTGTCTCTCTCTATCTCTCGTGTTCACTAATGACCAAACCTTTCACTTTCATTCTTTTTTTTTTTACTCAATAAGAGAAGTACACGAAAACTAAACTACAATACAGGGAATCATGACCCCTGAGCTATCCTCTAGGAGGATAGAAGAGCAACCCTCTGGCGGGTTTGGATACCAATGGATACCAAAAGTGAGATTCTTGGCGTAGTGTGCTAGCCAATCCGCAGCTCGATTATCTTCACGGTATATATGCCTAGCTTTCACTTTCATTCTTTAACTGTACTGTTGTGTGCTTTTTGCTTCATCAGTATTGCATTATATCAGTATTCATTAATCTCTGCAAGCTTCAGTCCTTCGGCTTCAAACAAAAACTACCACTTAAGCCTCTTGCCACCTAACATGTTTCTTCATCTTACTTCACTCGTAGTATATCTGGGTCTTTTCTGCGTCCACTTTTGACGTGTTGCATGCTTGTTTCTTCAAGTCATTTGTTCAAAATGTTCTTCCACTTCCCTTCTGACTAATGTTACGGAAGAAATGAGAGATTCGGCGGGTTGATCACTTGTCCTCAGTTTCGTTAAGAGTGAAATGGCGATGAAAGTTGGAGTCTTGCTGGTGATCTTATGTCTAGATGTGCGCGTTACATCCGTTCTTGGTTCTTCAGGTAATGTGACTAGATCTTTTAGAGTTTCTAACTGTTATTTTTCTTCTTTTCTTTTTTGAGTTAGTAATTGCAACGCCTATTAGTCGATGATTTCTCTCTGTGAATCTTTCTGGAATCTTAACTTGGAAAGAGTTTGAGGATCTGTGTACCACGGCAGAGTTTGTTTTTACACGTCAAATACAGCTCAAATTGGTTGGTGGTAGAGTATGGTTTTTTGTTTCTTGGTTTCCCAATATCTTGTGCAATGTGACCAATATCCAACTGAATTTGCTGCGTGATCCCGAATCCCAAGTACGAATTTATTTTATTCGTTACGTTTCCGGTTTCTTGATCATGCAAGATTGTCAGTTCTTGACCCTCTGGTATTTGTAAGACGAACTTCAGAGCTTTGAAGTCGTACTTATCATTTCCGAGCAGCATCAGTACAAAATGGTTCGTCAAGAACTTGACAATCTTGAGCTGGTTAATCGCCGCTGTTAGCTGCAATCGGGTTTCATGATAAAATCGAAAAGAGTAGCAATCGGTGTGTTGAATGCCAATGGGAAGTTCCTCTGAAACAATGACGTTGTTCATATGGATTTCTTTTCTCATGGCAGCTGAATTTGTGAAGCTCTGTTTCACAATGAAAATTAAAATTTTTCCCTGGGAATTGGCATAGTTAATACATATATATAGAAATGATAATGCTTCAAGAAATTCTTGGCATATTGTTCCCCTTCTGAAACTTTTATGTATATGAACTCTGTGAGTCTCTCTCATGTGGAAAAGATAAGCAATTTATGAGAGATGATCACGATAAGTATGTATGGGCAGTGATTTCGTATTGGGAGGCTATTTCTAGTTATCCACTTAATGAAAAGCCAATATTCTAAGGTAATGGCATGTATATAATTTGGTTCTGCCTCTACAAAAGCTAATACTTAGGTGTTTGATCATCAAAGAACACTTGAATCCACTTTGATTGATCCTTGTTCTTTTTCTTTTTTTTTAATTTAATTTTCATGAGCATAGATCCTAAACAAGCTCTTCTGAGCTTTGACAGCAAAAGACATGGAAAGTCAATGAAGGAATCTTCCTACAGAGCATCCCACTTTCCATCATCCTTCCATCAACCTCCAACTAAAGGTAAAAAAGAACCTGCTATACATCTTACGCTTTAAGAAATTTGTGGAGTATGTGGAATTGAATAATCACAACTATTATAAATTTCAAGGGGTTTATCTTGTTACAGCCCTTCTTGCACATAATGACTTTAGGCCATCAAGCATTGCACTTAGAACCTTCTATGGCATCTTTTAAGGGTCTTGCGAACAAATGGGTGCATGATTCTGTATATTCTTTATCAATTGTAAGTCATTGAAGTCACTATGCAAGGAAACATGTGAGATTGCCCGAACCAGCTTACTCTAGACCTCTGCATAAATATGGCAGCAAAGGTTTTGAGTTTGCAACTGAAAAGACCCTGAAATCACTTCTCCATATATTACTCTAAATAAATCTTCACCGTGTATAATTCTTTGATATATATGTCTAGGTCCTTCATCCTCGCCAATCCAATCTCCATCTTCTTCTTGGAGCTGGGGTTCTTGTGCACCTGCAGTATCACCTACAATTTCTCCAAGCCAGTTCAATAGTATGAGAAGATTTGCTTTCGTATTCGATCCATACTTTACTCTGTTACTATGTTTTCAAAATAATAATATCAATAGCCTCACAACTATGCAATTTATTGGCTGCAAGTGCACATTCATTCTCCTGCAAAGCCTCCTATTGGTTATTCCTTCAGGAAGACCAAGGCTCCACCACCCGTACATATTATGACTCTGCCACCTCCTTTGGCTAGTGGTAAGTTCCTTTTGCGTATGCATTTAGCAATCTTTTCATATTTGGTAGAATTGGCATATTAGAGATGCACCTGCTTTTGAGTAATGTCCATGTCCTTCTTGTAGATTGTACATCAGTCACATGTGCAGAACCATTAACAAATACACCACCCGGATCCCCCTGTAGGTGTGTGTGGCCATTGAAAGTTAAGCTTCGTCTAGGTGTTGCAATCTATACCTTTTTTCCTTTGGTAACCGAGCTAGCAGAGGAAATTGCAGCAGGTGTTGCCCTTAACGATAGCCAAGTTCGCATAATGGGAGCAAGCGCAGGTAGAAAACAACTAGAGAAAAGCACGGTTCTCATTGCCCTAGTGCCAGCAGAAGTAAAATTTGATAATACTACTGCATTTTTAATCTACGATAAATTCTGGAGCAAGCAGGTCAAAATAAAGGCATCCCTCTTTGGTACCTATGAAGTACTGTACGTGCAGTATCCAGGTTATGTTCTGATCCTCACTTGAAACTTCAGTTTTACTAGTCAACTAATTCATCCATCATCCCTGAGAATGCTGGATTGATGGATAAAAGGAAAATGTAGCAGTCGTGAAAAGTCATTTATGTATGATTGACTTTGAATGAATCCTGAAGTATCTGCCAAAACCTACGCTAAAAAGGCACTTTTGTTCTCACTATGTTACAATGTTAAACATTTCTAACTGGTAGTGAAATATTATTGTCCGCATTAGAAGTGGTCTTCCCTTCTATATCTAGTCTTTTCGCATTTATGGACTGCGTGGAACATTATATGTTTTATGTACGTCTAATCTGGTGCAACCTGCAGGTCTCCCACCCTCTCCGCCATCCTCATCTGCCATTTCTACTTCTGACGATTATCCATATGCTGGCCACGGCAACAATGGAAGGGCAAATAAACCTTTAGGAGTTGATGTGCCTAAAAGGAAGAAAGATGGGCTTAGCAGAAACTCTATAGCTGTAACCTGGGTCTCCACCTTCACCTTCTTGGTTATCTGCATGGCTATTTGCTGGCTTCTTCTGCTTAGATATGGAAGCTATTCTTATCTACGTCCACAAGTGCCACCTCCAGCAGTGTCATCCCCTGCAAAACCATCAGGTATAACTGGTTTGGCGAATTTACTTATTTTTTCTTGCGATCATTCGAATATTCTGTTGTATCATCCCCTGCAACTATCAAAGTATAACTGGTTTGACTAATTTACTTATTTTGTCTTGCGATCATATAAGTATTCATCTTTATACTAGTCAATAAAAAACTTATTGTTTCCACTCTATATTGCCTCCTAATGCAATATGTTAGCTCAATATTTTTGTTGTTACGTTAGGTCTGAGGTTCCTTGTACCTGACTTTTTTGACGATCTCTTCCCATTCAATTAAAGCACCATGTTTTCTTTTTATCGTTTTCATTTGCTGTTTTTGAACAGATGTTTACATAATTACATTATAAGATCCATTTATTGATATCCAAACTTTACACTTTACAGGGACCTATACGCCTATGATTTCACCTCGTATTCCTGGTTCTGCATCGGTATCACTAAGTTCTGATCCCATGGCATATACAGGATCTGCCAAGACATTCAAATTGATAGACATAGAGAGAGCTACTAATAATTTTGATGCTTCGAGAGTACTCGGAGAAGGTGGATTTGGAGTTGTTTACCGTGGAAAGCTGGTCAATGAAAAGGAGGTGGCTGTGAAGGTTTTAAAGAGAGATGATCAACATGGAAGTCGAGAGTTCCTGGCAGAAATTGAGATGCTTGGTCGACTGCATCATCGAAATCTAGTTAAATTGATTGGCATTTGTACCGAGGGCCATGTCCGCTGCCTAGTCTATGAACTTATCCCAAATGGAAGCGTTGAATCACATTTACATGGTGGGCGAAAGCCTTATCAGTGCTTCCTTATGTAAGGCAAACGTTTTTCACCTTCTTATTCCTTGAATGATTCATGTTGGTTTTTTAGGAGTTGACAAAGAAAGGAATCCACTTGATTGGGATGCTCGAATGAAGATTGCCCTTGGGGCAGCTCGGGGACTAGCCTATCTGCATGAAGACTCAAGCCCTTGTGTCATACATCGTGACTTCAAGTCCAGTAATATCTTGTTAGAACATGATTTTACCCCCAAAGTTTCAGATTTTGGATTGGCCAGAGCAGCAATGGATGAGGGAGACAAGCATATCTCCACATGTGTAATGGGGACTTTTGGGTATTATTTCACATAATATATGATTTTGATTTTAATATCTTCAGCTTCTTTGCAAGTCATGTTCCTACTTTCTGTAATTTTCCAGCTTCCACGTTTAAAGCTTATATTCTTGTCTTAATATCTGGTTCAGTTACCTGGCTCCGGAGTATGCAATGACGGGACATCTTCTAGTTAAAAGTGATGTTTACAGTTATGGTGTGGTCCTCCTTGAGCTCCTAACTGGACGGAAACCTGTAGACTTGTTACAGCCACCAGGTCAAGAAAATCTTGTTGCTTATGCTCGTCCATTTCTGACAATCAAGGAACAGTTAGAAACAATTATCGATCCAACTATCAAGTCAACTGTTTCACGTGATACCATAGCGAAAGTAGCAGCTATAGCATCAATGTGTGTGCAAACTGAAGTATCTCACCGACCGTTCATAGGTGAAGTAGTTCAGGCCTTGAAGCTGGTCTGTAAAGAGTTTGACGAGACAGAAATGCCCGATTCAAGAGATTTCAGTCATGAAAAACTGTTGCTTCTAGAGGAGAATTGTAAAGAAATGCAGAGTATATTGTACTGAACTTGTAAATCCGAAAGCGAATAAGAATTGGATCAAAAGAGTCTACTTCTTTCGTTGCATTCTGAACATATATAGCTTGAGTGTGCTGAATACATTAGCTTGAAATTCAAAAAATACAATGATGATTGAAATGGACTAAACATGCCGATTTATCTACTGATACAAGTAATCTATACCTACTACATTATAACACAACTTAAACTTTGCAACAACACTAAATCAAGCTACACTCTAACACCTTCCTAGCACAACATAAATGTTCAGAGTTACAAAACTAACAAGATCGTAAGGTTTAAATCTAAATGTTTGACAGCCAATATCGCTTCTTTTAGGTCAACATCTAAATAATGCATGCTTACAAGCTCCAAACGACGAAGCAAAAGCAGATGCAGGAGGCTCAGCCATCTCCAGGATTAGTTCTTTTGCTTAAGTCTATCAGATGGCCCCAAAAGCTTGAACAGTATCTATTAATCAGCGAAGTAGCCATCCCATCATCACTATAGTTCTAATATCGTCCCATCGGTCAGTTTACTACGTTACAGAACAAATAAAGATGCATAAGCTTGTAATGTACTCATACGTAACAAGACTTCATGCTTGGGACCGAGTCCCACGCCCAACTCTAAAAGCTCATTTTTATCGATTCCATGTTCCTAAATCAGGTTCTGAAACTTTTGAGTTTTCTTTTTTTTGTCAACTCAACAACATTTATCATTGTAACTTATTTAGTCATTTAACATTATTCTAGCTATTATCACAGTCCAAGTTATCAAGTTTCTAATGCCATTGAGTCCCCTAAGAAGTTTATATTCCAGCTATCACACTTGGACTACATGCCTGCAAGTGCAATTTAACTAATTTATCAAAATCAATATGTGTTTTCATCATATACTTACGAGATTGTTCACAAACTATATAACCAAAAATGTCGTTGTGCCTAGAATAACCAATTCATGAAATCATTATTTTTGGTTGGTTATTGGTAACTCTATACTTTTATAGGGTTAATTAAAAAAATCTCAAATTTTACTCAGTTTTGCAATTATAACTTAAATTTTAAAAAGTAACAATTAAACACTCAAATTTTTATTTTTTTCAATTATGGCTCGACGTTAGTATTTACATTGCTAATGTGGCTTGCCACATAAGACAAAAATCCTAAACATTTATACACGTAAGACTTAATTAAGTTTAACTAAACTACAACATTTTGGAATTAAAATCTCTAAATCAAACTTTGTCATGCAAATGTGGGACGACAATGTCATTTTAGTGTGAGTCGACAATGACACAATTTCTAACAATCTTAATAAAATCCCAATTTGTCATCACAGATGCTCCTTCTTTCTGTGTGAGAACAAACTGATTTAGGGTTTTTAATTCCAACGATTTAGGCAGCGAGTTTGATTTAGGAATTTCAATCTCAAAATAATGTAGTTTAGTTAAACTTAATTAAATTTGAAGTGTACAAGCGTTTAGGGTTTTTGTCTCATGTAATAACTCACGTCAATAACGTTAACAAAATACTAACATCGAGTTATAATTGAAAATTTTTAAATTTTAAAATATTTAATTGCCACTTTTTTAAATTCGGGCTATAATTGTATACCTTGAGTAAAATTTGAGAATTTTTTGTAATTAACCCCAATTTATATTAGTAGTTAAATTAGTTGTCATAGACAACTATTATAGCATGTTTTATATAGATTATATGATATTTTTCTCTATCTAGTTCATTGTTTTAGAGGTGATGATTTTAAGGGAAATCATTGGATTTGAGTACCATTTTATTCATAATTGTCCAATCGAATTAGTTTTGGAGTTATTAGAAAGCTAATATGATGAATAAAAACTTTACAAACAACATAGATCGATTCAAGCTCAAAGATACAAACAAATTGGAGATGTTGGCATGGAAAAGACTTAACAAATGCTTGACACACTAAAAGATATAAGCACCTATTTCTCATGAGGTTTAGAGGTTGAGAAATAACACAAAATTGATGTTGGAGTGGTATATATGACCAACATCGAACACACCATGCTTTGACATTGAAAGTTGTATAATAAAATCGCAACTGATTATTACTTAGTGTCAAAAGCTGGTTACTGATACAATGAAAGCTCTAAAAAAAGTTAACGTTGATGTGAATGTTAGTTCGGCACCAGTTCTCGTACATAAATTCCGAGGACGTGTAAAAATCACAATTTCAAGCATTTTAAGACTATTTTGTAACCATATTTATAAATATTCTCATTATAGGTAGTTTAGGAGAGCTTCTTGGAAGGTATATGATAACTACCTAGTGAGTTTAGCATTGTATTAACCTGAGCATTGTTTAGTGATTTTTTTTTTACTTTTTGCTCTTAATTGTTGACATACCATCATAGATTTAATCTTAAAAATTATATAAAAGACTAGAAGGTGAAGTGTGATATATTCTTTAGGAGAATAAGCACCTTAGAACAAAAGAAAGGGATTTCCTAGCTAGACTATTATGATAACTAAATAGATTAACTATGCTTGATGAGTTTGATTAGGCTAAATTGTGTATTAGAAGGTGGTAAGTACTAGTTGAATATACATGTGTACCTCGAGAGGGGGCATAGGTATATTAGATTAATTGTTATTTTAACCATAATAATAAATCTTGCATGATAATTGGAATCCAGCATAAGTAAACACAAAACCCTAACATTTGTCTCATTGATTTATCTTTGTTTAATTACCTTGTTTCCAGTAGTTTAGAGAGTAATTACCTCTTCCTAAATATTATGTTATTTAGTTTCATTGTTTGACTAGGATTAATAAACGTAATAGTATTGTCCTTACAGGATTGATACCTAGAATACCATAGTTTTATAACTTGCTATATTAACTCTATATACTTACAAATATATTTAATCAATTATCACTAAGTGGCTTATTACATTTTCAATTTAAGGCATAATAAATTTTTATTTTTAAAAATGACTTAAAGGGACAATTAATTTTTGAGTTAGTACTAAATTATTTTATAAAGAAAAATATTGACTATTTTAATATAAGTCAAAATTATTTGGTTTTAATAATATTTGAGTGAGTTTATTCCAGAACCAAATTATCATTTAAGTTTGTGGAAGTGACTTATTATTAAACTACTACATTTAGTGGATGAAAACTTGTATAAAAATTATATAAACTTATTCTATCATATCAACCACAATATGGAAAAGTATATTTTTAACCCAATCAAAATTTCGGTCAAGCCTAAAATTTTTTAACGTTTAAAAAAATTTCTAAAATTTCAAAACTATCTACTTTGCGACTATCTTTCCAATACGAACTAAACTCTAATATGCCCATCATGATTTGAAAAAATCCTTAGTGACCATCTCCCTTATAGCATTTCATGAGAATTCTCCTTGCCGTATCTTCATTTTCTTTATTTTCAGCGGCCTATCTTAATTGTCTCTCTCATTGATGGACATTTTCTTACTTAATTCCATCTTCATCTCCTATGTTATAGTGGTTGTTATGGGTAAAGATAATTATATATACACACTTTATATTCTGTTAGGTGACAAACGAGACAAGACATCATGATGTGTGGCAACTTTTATTTGAAGGAAATCTCAACACGAAACTACAGATTAATTGCATAATTAATCAACACAAATAATTAACCCTAGAATTGCAACATACTATATTC
>JANITX010000001.1:19578890-19593258 GCA_027564395.1 Erythroxylum ulei
GTGCCGCTTCCGCGGGCTCGAGCTCGGATATCACTACGATATCGGGAGCGGGTCGCAGCGGATCGGGGCGTTACAAAATTTCATTCACAAAAGTGATATATGGAGATTGGAAATCCTTCCAAAAGACAAGCATGTTGTTGGAAGAGGAGAAGTGGAGAAGTTAAGAGCTAGATTGGTTGCTAAGGGTTATAGCCAATAACGAGACATTGATTATGATGAAGTTTTTGCTCCTGTTGCTTGTGTGGAAATAATCAGATTAATCATAGCATTGGCTGTACAAATCAAATGGAGAATTTATCAAATGGATTTCAAATATGCCTTTTTTAATAAACACTTGGAGGAGGATGTTTATATTAAACAACCTCTTGGATATGTTTCAAAGGTCATGAAGATAAATTGTTGAAGTTGAAGAAGGCCTTATATAGTTTAAAGAAAGCACCAAGAGTTTGGAACAGATGCATTGATAATTACATTGCTCAAAAGGAGTTCATAAACTGTCCACATGAATATGGCCTTTATGTGAAGAAAAACGAGAACGGTGATATGTTAATTGTTCGTTCATATGTTGATGACTTGATGTTTACAGGAAACAATTCAGCCTTATTTGATGAATTTAAAAAGGACCCGACTGTAGAATTTGAGATGACTGATGTAGGGCTTACGCCCTATTATCTTGGAATTGAAGCGAAGCAATCTGATGAAGGCATTTTTGTCTCATAAAAGAATTATGCAATGAAGATTTTGAAAGAATTCAACATGAAAATTTATCAACTGGCTTCTACACCAATTGAATGTGAAGTAAAGTTGTTAAGATTTGATGATAGTGAAAAGGTGGATTCAACTGTGTACAGAAAGCTTGTTGAAAATTTGAGATACTTGATTGGTTCTAGACATGATATTCTTTATGGAGTTGGAATTATTAGTCAATATGTAAAGTCTCCAACTGTTACTCATTTTAAGGCTAGTTTAAGGATCTTGAGATATGTTAAAGGAACCCTTAGTTATGGCTTGTTTTATTCATCTTCCAAAAATTGCAATCTGGTTGGCTATAGCTATAATGATTCAAGAGGTGATGTTGATGATAGAAGAAGTACTACTGGTTTTCTGCTTAGACTTGGAGATGTTGTATTTACTTGGAGTTCAAAGAAGCAACTCATCGTAACTCTTTCAACATGTAAAGCAGAGTATGTGGCTGCTATTGTTGTGTTTGTCATGTTGTATGGTTGGGAAAATTGTTAAAAATGATGTATATGTCACAAGAAGAAGCTACTGAGATTTTTGTTGATAACAAATTTGTAATTGCATTAGAAAAACAATCCTATTTCCATGATAGGAGCAAGCATATAAATATAAGATTTCATTTTATACTTGAGTATATCAGCGAGAATGAAGTACAACTCAAGTATGTGAAATCTCATGATCAAATTGCAAACATATTCACTAAGGCATTGAAGGCTAAAGATTTTGCAAGACTGAAAACAAGACTTGGCATAACCAAATTTGAGTTTAAGGAGGAGTTTGAAAATATAAACTTAAAATAAGTATGTTATTATCTCTAGGAGTATATTTCAAATTATGGGTGGGTTATCAAATAGATATTAATTGATATTAATGTGTTTAGTTTCTTGAGAAGTTTAAGAGTTGTTTTGTATTTTTATATAAGTATTATTCTACATTAATGAAATATATACAGAGGATTTTTTTGTTATTTTTCTTAATTCACTAGTCTCTGTTTCTAACACAACTTTGGCTAATCACATAACAGATATGAAAGTAACCAAAAGCAACATTATAACTCTTTAGCAATCAAAAAAACCCACATCTCCAAGTAAGATGTATCAACTACTAAGTGCTACTAGTAATTGGACAGTTGAGTTCATAGATAATCTTTCAAGAACTAAACATTTAATTTGCTCAACATCACAACTTTTCTGCTTTCATCCATCATACTAAGAAACCTATTTTTAAAGTAAAAGCGGAAAAAGGCAAAGTTAGTCGATGATATTTTACCCATCAATTGAAGGAATAGTTTGATCTCACCCAATCTCAGGCAAACACATTAGCTGACAGGACATGATGGATAGATAAATACATTTCTGAACTCACAATACCTTAATTTGTCTAACAAAGAACCAAACGCTTTCAATGATGTTACTCCTCCACATCAAACTAACCAACAAATTAAACTAACTCTTGCGATAGGCTCATTTATTTCATGGCTTTCCTGGTACAAAAGTGCATTGCTCATTTCCATCCAGCCCCCAAGAAACCTGTCCGTGATTTAGATACCCCACAGAAAGGACAAGATCCGATTTGAAGAATTTACGGTACCCACAAGTGTTTTTAAATGCCTCTTTCTCTGATCTCTAAGCACAGAATGTACTATGACCTCCGCACTTGACAGTGTATGTAGTCAATTTATGAGTTGGACCATGGGTCATTATGGGAATATTATGCTTATACAGAAATATAAGGCCATGCACCTAACCTTCGCACAAACTCCTAACTCGTTCATAAGCCCCACATACAGTCATCTTTAAAAGCAAAAAATGTTAGTCTGAAGCTAATTATATTCATTGTGTCAAACAAAAGTCTCATGAAAAATGAAGCATTGCCTCCTTTTCACATTGCAAAACCAGTCACCCACTTTCTAAACTAGTAAAGCCTAAAACAAAAACAAAAGAAAGCATAACCGATAATTCAGTAGTGTGATTTTCATAAAACTTAAAATTCCAAGTCTCCGAATTGGCAAACTTGAATTCCATCTTATCGTAAGAGAAGCCATGGCCATTGTCCAGCAAAAAGGGTACAATTCAATGGAGCTTATCTCAAAACCAATCACTGGCACCCGGACAAAATAATAATAATAATAATAATAATAGCGCCTTCAAAATCTATTCCCCCTAGCGCATTTATGGGGCAGGATAATTATGTACCATAAAATGAGCAGAATCAGTGACGTCTTCTGAGTTCTCTTACAAGCGCATAACTGATTCATTTAGTCTTCTTTCAGGCAACTCGAGTACGCAGATTCATTTGCTGATGAAGTTACCCCAGACAAGGCACTTGATGACATATTGCTGCCGGTTATAACTCCATTCTGAAAACTCTTTGATCCTCTAGGAGGGTTTCCCTGGGAATCACCAGTTGCAGCTTCCTGCCCTTCCTCAGCTAATCCTTTCAGAATGTTCATAACAGTGGGAAGGAACTTTGAAAACAAGGAAATCAGCCCAGGCAACTGCAAAATATTAAAACTAGTAAACAAAGGCTTCCAAATCCTTACTTTGAATGGACAAACTTTTTGAATTCGACAATCTAAATAGAAAGAAAACAAACTCTTAATATCAGTGAAACAGAGTCCCATCCTATGATTAAAGCATTAAGTACTCGGCTAAAAAGATTTCACAACAGTTCCTTGAGGATTTAAAAATTGATGCACCAAACTGAATACTCCGAACATCACACTATTCCTGAAATAGCTTCCCCTAGGAATCAAGATCTAAGCCATGAAAAGATAGTTTAACACTCACAGCGCCATGGCGGAATTCAGCTGAAATGTCTAACTGCACCCATAAGGCCTTAACGAGCAGAAAACATATGAAGATGACAAAAAGATAGAAAGGATTTCTGCCATTAAAAAGGAGGCACTCCATTAGCAAAGGAGGGGATATGATCTTCTCAACAAAGTATAATAATTACAAGGTGCTGTTCACAATTTATGACCTTAGAATAGTCATAAACTCATTGAATCCGAGCACGAACAATGCAATAATGGCCCATGGAGGCGGTAACCAGTTGTTACTACGGTTGTTAGCTTCCTGGTTATTGACAGAGAAAATAAGTAAGCTGAAGTGCAAAAGAGATGGAGATATCTATAGATCCAGAAAGTTTTCTCCAGCTAATATAAAATCAAAGGAGAACAAAAAAAATATCATAGATTAAATACAGGCAAAATTCATGGAAAATTTGGAACAAAGTGAATGTACAGCAAGAGTGTGGTGCCTGACTATAGTTTGCTCAGAGCATTGTTGAAAACACACGCAGGGAGGAACCTTGAATCACAATCATATCCATTTCTTACCGACTAGATATAAGAAAAGGCATAGCAAATGTAAATGCTATAAAGAATGACGTGCATTATCTGTAGGTATAAGAAAAGGCATAGCAAATGTAAATGCTATAAAGAATGACGTGCATTATCTGTAGGTAGACCAGTAATAGGGGTTACTTCTGCCACTTGACACAATAAATTTAACATTTACTGCCTATAAAAATTTTGAAAGAATTAAATGAAGACTGGAAGATTTTATACCATTGCATCTTCTGCAAACTATATATCGCCGACTTATGTCAACCATGACAAGCTACACACCTATGTCCAGTCATCTAATAGACATAAAACGTAAGGTGTTTCCCCAGTACCTTCTAGTTTCTAATTCAAGGCTACATATATGTTTTATCTTCTTTATAGGGGCTTTGTCCCAAACACAAACCATATTCATGAAATTCCAAGATCTGCAAGGACAAAGGTGGGTATTTTCTTTCTATTCCACGTTAAATAACTCAATGAAAAGAGATGAGAGTAAAGATAAAGGAAGAGTGAGGGGCTTGCATACCTGAGCAGAAACAGCCTGAGTGACACTGTATTCTGTTTCCGACTTGAATTGCCTCCAGAGTGATTTGCACTGGACAGGTGTTATCAAAGTCTTTGATTGAGGAATCTGCATATGCGAATATCCATTTCAAGTACTAAACGGTGCTTTGTTGTGGAAAGATGGTCCCTAAAAATAGAAATAGATCTCCCAAGAGAATGGAAAGGTGATGACGGAGCACAATATATATATATTGTGCATATATATATTTTTTCAGAACATATTTTCAATTATCAAATGAATCAAGACATCTGGAAAAACATGATTAGCAGTATGCATGTGCCAGCGTAACAAATATTTTGTCAAAGACTATGACCATGCATTCAACAGGATCCAGTAAAACTTCACAGATAATAAAGGAAATTCCAGACATCAAACTCCAACTATGAATTGGCAGAGTCCGACATCTAAGCCATTTATATAAATATCAAAACTTGCAAAGAGCTTTTCAGAATTACAAATACTTTGTCCCATAAAACCCCATTCTACATGCAGGAATCAGCAAATTCTTTAATTTATTAAATACGATGTCTTGTAGTGTGCAATTGAACGCTGCATAAGAAGAAATATCAGTATTGACAGGAAATCCACCTCTTCCCAGGTGCTTGAAGCCAATGGGTCATGAGTTGCAACACTTTTATTGCTGTTGTTATCCAACAAAGCGGAAGATAATATTTTCATAATGTTATCAGCTTCATCTTCCAAACGAATGGCAACCATGACGGACAGTAACTTCAGAGACTGCAAAAGGTTGAACAAAGTTGCAGATAACTAATATCCAGAAAGGCACAATAAAAATAAAAGTTGACATTTGATGATACAACCCGTGGCATACCGCAGAGCGAGCACTTTTTGTAATTGCCCGGATGTCTTCTTTCTCTGTCCAAACTCGTGGCATTGAATCAGAATCATGGCTAAACAGCATTGAGAACCTGTGCAAGAGTTACACAGACAATCCCATTATTTGGATTCCCAAGACAATGGAACAACCAGGTTTAGAAAATTGCAAGCGGTTGCTACCTATCCTTCATACGCATTAAGACCCTTCCAGCTTCTTCCTTGGCTTTTGCTTCAACGACATTCCTTGCATAGTCCTCCAGTCTTGCAAGAATAAGTTCCTTAGTCTCCTCCTCCATTTCAAACCCTGAAAGTGCATTAGAAAGACCAGAGACTGCATATTCTGTCTCACGCCTCAAAAGTTTTCTTATTGAAAACCAGGTCTCACTATTAGCTCCATCCAAAAGAGCTTCCACAGGTCCAGACAATGCATCATTTAGCTTTCCCTGCAGATGGACCGGGCAAACTCAAGTGTATAAAATTCAAAAACCCAGATAAGTATACATCTTATGCCCTATAACCATCTGCCTAGTGTTATGGATTGTCAATAACAAGCTTTTCTAGGTGGCACTAATTTCTCATGGCCTGATTATTATGAAAATAGAAAATTACCAAAACTATCAATAACCAAGGAATAACAGGTACATGTTAAACTTGAATTCCACTTCAATCTGACTTAAAATATATACAAGCTTTACAGTAGCTCAATCTTAATTTGATGACATCCACAATTTCTCACAGAAATTCAGAGAAATTTCTCTTCTTATATCACCAAAAAATATGGCTCACTTATATCAGCAATCAATAAATGAAGTAGCATCTTAGAGAGTTTGAAATCCAAAAACTACAAACCTCAAAGGAAGAAGTAATTTCAGACAGTTTGGCAGCACGGACAGTAGCAACGTGTGCCTCAATATCTCGTTGAAGCTTGTCCCTAACTCTCGATGTATCCCAGTCAGCTTGTTCAATGACAACCTCTGTAAACACGAGGTACTTATTTGATCCATTCTTCAAAGAAGATACTTAACTAAGGCAACATATCTAACTCCGATACATTAATGCAGGTGCAGTAAAAATGAAACTAAAGGCACAATCATTTCAACCCTGATATTTAATCATACATTGTACTTGTCATTCTGTTCTGATACTATATTCTACTTCAAGCTTCTTCTCCTTTGAATCATAGTGTCCTTTTCCTCAATGTTATTCCTGCATCCTCTAAACTTGGTGCAATGACATAATGAATGGCAACCATACCTGCACATTCTTCATCAAATAGAGCCATGCAAGACTGGGTGCAAGTGCAGGCAGCCAAAGAAAACCCATCACTAGCATTCAAAGCCTTCTCAAATGTTGTTTTGAATTTTTCAAGAGTTCCATGTCTTATATGTCCCAACATAGACTGATATGCAGGTTGAACAAGCTGCCAAATGGGAGAACTATTAACAATCAGCAGCACGTCAAGTGCTTGAAGATAACATCTGGGAACTAGGTTCAAAACAAGGTTCACCACATATCAAATAATGCAGGTAATATTATACATGAGTGTATCCACTCTTTGACCTGAACAAGAAGACTACATAAATGGGGTGAATTGCAAATCCAAAGCAAGACTCTGGCCACCAACTGGACTGACCTCTGTTTTGGCACAACCTAACACTAATGGTTCTTTCTTTTGGACTTTTTGATGCCAAATATACATTACAATTTACAACTCAACTCAACCACACCTTAATTCAATTTCTTTCAATTCCAATACACTTGATGATGCAAAAGAGCTTAAATTCTATTAAAGAAAAAGAAGAAAAATTAGTCAACCATAAGCTTTAATTTGGTAGGATGTAGGTTGAGAATTGAGTTGAAAACAGAGAGAATAGGGACTGAAATTTAGATTATGTTAGAATTCCTCGTTAGATAGAAAGTAGTAGTAAGTTAAATATGTTATTCTCGTTTAAATATATTACCCTAATTGTGTAGGATAAGATTTAAATTTGTTAGGAACTCGTTATTATTAGAATAAGGATTCTAAGAACTTTTCTATATATATGTTAAAAAAAAAAAAATTTTCTATATATATATATCTATACCCTTCAATAAGAATTATTGTGAATTTTTTCTCCAAACTTGAGTTTTCAACTAGAAGGTGTAAGCTTTCTTCTGAAAGTGATTCTTAGACCCTATGAGGATTCCTAGATTTCTACGCGCTATTGTTTGTGTTCTTCACTACAATCCAACAATTCTAATCTAAAGTTCCAGCAACCAAAACTCTAAATTCTAGCCATATCAAACCCAAATTTTATCCAATTAAACCCTAAAATTCTAGCCTAAATTTCCGCCAATCAAACCCTAAAAATCCAGTTGTATTGAATTTGAAATTTTAGCATTCCAAATTAAAATCCAGACCTAAACTGGATATTCCAGCAACCTAATATCATCCATATTTCCTAATTTTTTTGTGTTTTAGCTATTAGTTAATACTTCTTCTATTTGTCCTACATCACAAGAGGTCATTGCCAACAGATCAACATGACTCCGAGAAATTTTAATAACCTATAACCAAAACTCAGCAGCTTTATAGGTATGTACAGAAGATAACACATTCACTAGAATATCTAAAAATTAGAATAGCTTAGTGATACGAAACAAATGAATTACTTGAAGCAATTTTTCCTCAAGTTGTTTGCGTTTTGCAGTTCTGACTCCTTCATCAAAGTAAATGGCTTCTGAATCGTATCTGGAACAAACAAAAAGATAAAAACTCAACATTACTAACTAACAAGTACATCACCAAAATTCAGAAAATTTTGATAAAAGTTTCAAATGCCGCTACGCCAACATATAATGAGATGTTGTGAAAATTGCATCAACGTGCATAATACCCTAAAGCTGCTTTATGTAATATTGAAAGAGGATAACAAAAAGCAAGAGCTTCACAGATAATGCACTTGCTCAACAAAAGCAATTGATTAAACAATGAATCTCAAACAATATAGCAGAAACGTGAGCGCTTCAATCCTCTTATGATTCATAGCATGCTTACTCAGATAAGCATGTTTTCAAAATGGAACTAAGCTTCTTCCCGAAACCAACCAATGGGCCAGATTGTACAGCCTCTTGCAGGTGACACCATTCCTGGTAGTGATATAAATATTCAACTTTTTCAATTACTTAAATTTTAGGACTATTTAGAGAGAAAAATAAACTGAAAAAAGCAACATCAAAGAATAATGTGAAGTTGTATACCTCATTGGTATTGACACCACAGAACTTTTCATTTGCAATTTCTTCACAGCGTACAGTAGCAACCATGACCTGCAAATCGTCTGCTAACGAATGACATGAAGAAGAAAAGGCATATTTACTAGCCACTGCCATATTCACAAACATACCTTATGGGCAGGAAGGTCAAGGTCTTTGTTCTCCTTGATAACTTTCCAGATTTCCTGCGCACTGAAAGAAAATCCTGAGGCAGGAACTACACCACGTCGATCTCCAGCAAGACCACCAGGTGCAATAGAATGGAAGAACCTCTGCTTCAAACTAGCAACCTACATTCATAGAGATTTTGGAAAGATACCTTAAGGATAATCTCGGTTCATTTGATAAGATGACCTAATTCCATGAGTCTACAGGTATTATGAAGCAGAAAACACCGGAAAGTTTGAAGCAGAAAAGAAACCAACTAATAAGATTGAAATATAAGTTGACTGCAATTAAAATATGAAAACATGGGAAATTATCTGAAACACAATTATCTTTCTTGCCACAGAAAAATTGGAAAAACAAACAACAAGGTCATGTTAAAGCAATTTTTAGATAACCAAATCACAGAATATATAGTCCACCTGCTCTTTGAATTGCTCTTCCTTTTCTTCATAGCTAGATAGAGCAACAACTTCAACCTGTTCATAGATTAATGAAATCAGCCATATGAGAAACTAGGAAGTCAATAAGTACAATTCAGAGAAAAGTATGGGAACTCACATTAAAAAATTCACTTAATGGGGTTTCATTGTGTTCTTGTGGCTTAGGAACAGAGTCCCATATCTGCAAAAGAAAAAAAATCAAAAAGACTATTACCATTGAGATTAACTAGAAAAAAGGAAAAGAACCAGATCCTTGACCTTTTGGATATCTTCTCGCAAAACAGGTTCTAAATTCTCCAGCGGTGTCTAAAAAATAAAGAGAGGAACATGCAACAAAAGAAAAAAGGCTCAACTCCAAAAAGCCTTGATCCAAAACAAGAAAACACAAAGATGAATGTAGCAATCCTCTAAATTCCCAAAATTAATACAAAAGAAAGGAACTCACCCTTGTTTTATCACGTATGACAAACAACAAAGTTGTTTTCCGGGGACTAAACAAGCGCATCATGACCTATGTGAACAATTCTCAAAATTTTGGACCATTTCATTTTAGAAATGAAGTCAAGAGGAGAAGCTTAAGAAGACAAATAGCAAAGAACCTGGAACACAGTCTTCAAAAGAGGTTTATTCGCAGCTTGCTCACGTCCAATATCGTGACACCACCTAATTAGTTTAATTGGTTAACTTATGAAAAGACAATGCCAGAATAACATTTTGGGAACCATGACTCAAAGGAATGTAGTACGTTTAATAGTTAACAAGACTTACATGTTTATCAATACAATATCAGAAACAGCAAGAGCAAAAAGTGCACTCTGCTTTTCAAATGCTGTATCATCCTACAGGATGAGAGGAGGATGACAAAGGGAGTAAACATCAATATGTCAAAACAAAAAGAGAATTCTAATTTTAAGTACAGAGATCATATATCTCCACCCGTTGCTTTGCAAGTTCATGCCACCAAAGGAATTGGTTACGAAATAGAAAAAATGAAACTACAGAACTCCAAAAGTAATATCACGTAGCCAGTATTATAATTTTATAAATGTAGGTAGGTGAGTTGCTTTATAGAAAAATATCGATCCCTCATGTTAAGGCATGAAAGATATATAGACGATCAACTAGACATGCAAAATTCAGGCTATAACCATGAAAATGAATAAAGCATTAAAAATTAAGGGAAGAGTTTTAATATGCACCTCTCCTCGTTCTCTTCCATCAGTACCCTCCAAATCCATTACAAGAGTACAAGGTTCAATGCCAGTACATCTGGCTATCCAAATGCCTTTGGTGGTTTGAGACCTGAAACGAAATAAAATTTTGTTATCTAAGTTCCAAATATTTCTTTTCATTTTCCATTCAATCAAAAAATATGTACGTACTTATATGCATATATGTGCATGACATACACATTACGTACGTAAATACACATGTATAATAAAATCAAAGCATATAAACGTGTTCTAGAATGAAAGCAACAGATGAACGTGCCTTCCTTTAAAAGCATCCATTTCTCTGAAGTTGGTACGAAATAAATTATTCAACAAAGTGCTCTTCCCTGAACAGTCCATGGAAGAGAAAAGTTAAGACAAAGAAAACTACAGACTTGAAGGAAGCAAATGATAAAAGACGAATTAGGTCAAATTGAAAATTCTCTTCAAAGTCAGATAGAGAACTATCGTATTATGCTCTGAATTTTGGTTATCAATAAAAACTTGCTTCCAGCTGACAAAGTTTCAGATGACTACAGCATAAAGTCTCAAGTCTCAAGTCAAAGCCTGCCCTTAGTTCGTTTAACGATGACCAATCCTCTAGTTTTCGTAATAAGGATGTGGATCATAGCATGCAGATATTCAAGAAAGCATCAGCAGAGAAGCATAAACCCAAAGATTGAACAAGATAACAGAGCAGGAGAAAGACATACCACTACTTTGTGGGCCCATGATGGATACTACAGCATACGATAAACCACATTCCCCCAACTTCACCGCCTTGATAAAATGGTCGATTCCAGAAACGTTAAATTCTCCATCCCCATCGATAAGTTGTGTGGAACAACTTTCCTCGTTTGCTGGAATCCAAATGTTCCATGTATTAATTCATAATTATATGATTTCTAAATTGTAAAAATCTTTGTGCAAAAAGCATGTTATCCATACATAGTTTCACAAATGTCTACTTACCCGTCGCATGTATACTAAATTTATAACAAGGTAAATTTACAGTTGAATAGAAAAGAAAAAATGCAGCTCAATCAGCCCAAATGTGCCACACCACATGAGTGTATGCTTGTTTTATCTGCAACCTTGACGCATGGCATCAGGCAAATCAACAACTAAAATATATAACAACATTATAGGAGAAAAACACATCGAATTGTGCGAAATCCAAATAAAAACGATACTAACTAGCTGTCTCAGTGTTATATAATTGGTACTTTACGTGTGCATGCCAATGAAAGATCATATCTGGTGTATTCAATACATTTAACGGAAAAAGAAACCAAAAGATTTGGTAAAATTGATGCAGAAATGGAAAAAATGAAAAGCTACCAAATTTAACGTCAATCAGGTTCATGGTTATGGTGGAGTAGCACACATTATGATAATGAGGCAAACTGGGGGAGAAAGATGAATCATGGGAAATGGAAAAGAAGAGATTACCCATTTGAATTGAAACGATACTGCAAATGGATAGGAGATGAATTTGAGCAAAGAGACGTCAGATTGATTGACAGAGAAAGCAGAGACAAAACAGAGAGGAGGAGTTGTTTTCTGACTTTGGTTCTTATTATTGAAGTGGGCCTCCCTATCCATAAACAAAATGAAAAGTAAAGAGAAAAACACTCGAATTCAATGTCTCTCTCTCCCTCACTTGTTCACCTTTTGCACGATTCTGAACCAAAGAATGAAATGGAGCCTAAATCAAATGTATTTCTCTGTTATGGATAGATTGTATTACAGTTTCTTACATGTGTTCATTCCAACTACGTGATTATGGGCTCAGACAAATGGGAGCTGAACATAATCTTGGTCGTTCCCGACAAAGATGCTGCATCAGTGATATAACGAACTTTAAGGTTTTTATGTACAAATGCTAGTGTATGAAATAAATGATTATAAGCCACCCATAAGAGTGTGTGAATTTGAACATAATGCTAAAACTATACTTAATGATTATTCATTTATGAATAAAATGATCTCTTTCAGTAATAATCATGAAGGTTATATCCGTGTTTAGTGCCCATGTCAACTTCATTTGCAGTTCACTCTATCATGGAGGTTGTCTTCACTCGCCTTATTCAATTCTGATCATGTACTTAAATACAAAGACAACAACTTTATTTCTTCTTCTCTTTGTTTGCATAAACGCTATGTTCCTCTACTTTTGTTTCCTCTTCTATTCTTTTATGATATCAACGCTAGTCGGATCCGGTTAGGGAAAATGGCTCAAACACTCAATATAGTGTTAAGAGCTTGTAGGCGTAAACTACAAGTACTGAAGAATATGCATGCAAGCCATTCTTCAAGGTCAAGATCTGTGGGAATTGATTGTTGGCGCTGATTCAAAAATACTAGTTGATACTCCAGAGAATGCTAAATTATGAAGAAAATGGAAGGTCAATTGTTGAAAAGCTAGCTCCTTTTGCCCTGGGGACTTGGATTGTACATTGATCATGTTCATAATGTCGATTCTCGACTGGTCAGGAAAAAAACTTGAGAGCAAAATTTTTTTATGCGTTCGATCACATTAGAAAATAAAATTTAACTCTTCGTAATTAAACTTGTGATAATAGTAAGAAAGGATCATATTTACAGAGAATATGTGGTTAGCTTTTGTAATGAACAAATTAGTGTATAGGATTGGGAGAGGGGCGTTGGTTGAATTCAATTGATGCAATAAAATAATTTTAAACTATGAAAGACAAATTAAATCAAACAATACAAAATTGCAAGAATTAACCAATCAGTTTTAACTCCAATTATCAATTCAATCTCAACTTTCACATGAATGTGCATAATAAACCTTAACGTTGTTCTCGTACCTCTATCTGATTTAGTTAGGTCTAATTGTCAGATAACCCAACATATGCTCCCTAGATTTAGTGTGACAGTCGCATTACGAATTAAGAAACTAAGGTACTCTAAGCAACAATAACATAAGCTCAAATCATTTAACTTATACTAAGTTATCCATGATGATGCATGACCATTAGTTTACCACACATGAATGAGATTTACAATAATTACGATTTGTAATCATGATTCTAGCAATAAATCTATATATAAATAATGTAGTAGGCCTATCTAAATTGTTTATACATAAATCTCAAACTTCAAACACAAAATAATATAATCAATTCTTAAAGAAAGTTGGGAACAACACCACTTAGGTTGAACAATGACCAAATGTTAACCGGCCTCGATATCAGAAAGAAGAAGATTAGTTGCTCATGGATGTCAAAAACAAAAGGAATATGTGCACCCCTATACAAGCGTTCAAGTCTCCAATTCTTCCATTCTTTGTCCCGATTTTGCCGTAACTCGTCTCCTTTTTGCTCCACGAAGGCAAATAAGACTAAACATCAGTAAAACGACACCAAGGGTGTGAATTTAACTTCTTTTGGTTCTTTTTCCTCTAACTTATACCTAAACCAAAGTATCGTTGATATACTCATATTTTCACATATGTTTAGGACTTAATTCAGAGTTATTTACATTCATTTTATGTTCATCTATGGTTGGTTTATCATGTTTTAGCATTATTCGAGGTTCGTTGATGTAAAATGCATAAATGAAATAAATAGACTCGAATTGCACTATTTTTGAGTTTTGTTGCGGTTTAAAAAAACAATTAAATTCTATCTAGACCAATTAGAGGTAAGTGCACCCTGTCGACAAGTAATATAAAATGGTAAGAACCAGATATCGTACCTAAGGGAAATCCAACACGCAAGACAATTAAATTAAACGATGAAAAATTACTCAGACGATCAAGAATTGATTGATTTGA
>JANITX010000001.1:19627577-19637887 GCA_027564395.1 Erythroxylum ulei
TTATTGTTGAAAACAATATGTTAACTTTCATATATTGGATTATTTTCTTCTCCATATATTGTGTAAAATATTGCTTTCAAAGTATTAATTATACTTGTAGAGAATTGGGCAAAATTGAATTTCAGGTTAACAAATGGGACCAAAGAGACAGCGTGAGATTATGCGACTGAGGTTTAGAGCCATGTTCGGGGGAAGTTACAGTGAAGGTGGGTCGTCACGATCTGCAGCTCCGACTGACTCACCTTCTCCACCGTTAGCGCCGACTGTTGCAGATGAGGCATCACCTACTGCTCCTCATCCTACACCATCCCCTTCCCCAACGCATATATCATCTAACACCTGCTTATCGGATGAAGGAGACGTCCGCCAGCCTGGAGCTGAGGGGCCTGATGGAAGAAAGTTTGTAACAGTAATCAATGACTAGTAAGTTAAATCAAAGCATGCACAATTTGCTTATTATCAAGTCTTACATTTATCAATTTTTACATAGGATCACATAATTTGGTATGTTAGGTTGGTTCTGTTTGGACCGACTTCACGAAATATGACATCGTCATTTAAGCAAAGAATTGAACCTGCGGGTTATATGTGGAAGAATTTATCTGACATTACAAAGCAATTTTACTTTCAAGAGTTTGAGGTACGTCATAATAGTTATTTTCTTGTTACATTGATTTATATTCACAAAGTTTGTAAACATTTAAATATTAATGTTATTTTTTCCCTTCTTATTTCAGAAAGAATTTTACTGGGATTCTTATTTTGACGCCAACATGTATAAAGTCTGGGAAAAGAAAGCTCGAACACATTATCGCGACTTAATTAATGTGATACGCAAGGTTGGTGCACGACTGTGTTATATATCGAACGAAATTTGGAGTCGTTGGACCAAGTATTGGACATCACCTTCGGCAATGTCCATATCAGAGCGAAATTTGGCCAACAGATGTGGAGGCCTGGGGGTTGAGAGTCTTCCAGTGCATACGGGAGGATTAATTACCCACTACGAGCATGCACATAGACTAGTAAGTATCTAAACTTCACACCTATTTTGTATCCATTTTGCTTCACTTTATTGAACATATTGATTATGATATAAATGTCTGGTGCCATATATGGCTATGTGAAGTTATTTTCTTTGTTTAGCAGGGGACAAATATCATACATATAGGGGAAACTCTGTCGAAATTTTTATAAATTCTAGCTCACATCTGACAATTTAGGTTATACATGTAGGAAAAGTCATTGGGCACCAAGCCTACACCTATCCAGCTATTTTTGCACACCCACACGAAGAAACATGATGGTGTCACCTTCATCAACACTCGATGTAGAGAGCTGAATGTAAGTGAAATTAATACATTTTTATAATTTCTTAACAATTATACCTTAATTACTAGTGTAAACATTGCTTCCTAATAGGACCAAATACAACAAAAAATTTAGCGACAGTCTCAGCAGGAACAACCTGTAGACGAGACTCAGACATAACTTAATGTCGTGGGTGGTAGGGACTGTCTTGGAAGAATATTCGGCCTAGGTTCATATGCGAACACCTATTATTCGCGCTCTTCCCAGTCCAGTACAGCAGCACCTGCTCGGCCATCGCAAAGTTATGAAGTATCCGAGCTCCGGGCCACAGTGGACACATTGAGGGAGCAGATAGTTAATCAATGTATGGAGCATATGGAGGAGATAGCTAAGATGAGAGAGGAGATGAGAAAGAAGATGAGAGACGAGATGGAGCAGGTATCAAAGATCAAAGAGTCAATGGAGCAGATGAAGCATGCAGCTACGATAAAAGAGGAGATGGAGCGGCTTGCTAAGGTGAGAGCAGAGGTGGAGCAGATGACTAAAATGAGAGAGCAAATGGAGCAGATGGCTCAGCTTAGGCAAGAGATGAAACAGTTAAAGGGGATGCTTAATAGTTCAGAGCATCCACAATCATTACGACATTAGCTTATCCTTGTCATTTGTTTTCAATTAAAAAACATAAGATTTGTTCATTGTTATTTTTTTATTATTAAATTAAATACTTTATACATTGTATTATTAATTATTTTTCTCTTGAATCAAATTATATATAAAAATTAATATATTATTAATTATTTTTCTCTTTAATCTAATTATATATACAAATTAATATATTATGAAAAAAAATATAACGTAATACAAATAAATTATATATACAAAATAATATAACATTATTATGAATTTATAACAACAACATAACATTGGAATTAAAAAAAATTATAATCAGCTTTTACTGACGAATAAATATTCTGTCAGAAATGTTCATGAGATTTACCGACAGTAAACATCACTGTCGGTTAATTGGTTGAGGGTTTTAGGTAATTACCTTCGGATCGCCAATGGAAAATAATCCTTTACTAAATTTCACCGACAGAAATTCACTTAACCTATTCCGCCGTTAAATTATTTCTGACAATAAATTACCATTGTTAATAATGTTGGTAAAATATCGACGGAATGTGACGGTCGGTAATTTTAACTACGGCACCTTTAGCGACCGATTTCTCTGCCACCAAATTCCGTCAGTGATATTAGTTACCGACAGAAATTTCCCATTTACAGACGGAATTTTTCGTCGGTAAATGAGTTTTTTCTTGTAGTGTATGAATAACCATACTATTTATTTATATTATAACAAATATTTTAAAGGTGAGAGAATCATCAAGTTAAAGAAACATTTAGCTAGGATTAGAAATATTATAGAACCTTGCAAGAAAGTTAGTCATAATGTGAAATGACAAATGAAAATTTTGTTGGAAAAGTAACAGAATGAGAAAGAAAGAAGTAAAGACTGAATTACAAAATTGCTAGTGAAAGAACTTTTTGCATTGGTTAGGATGATACTAGCAATATTGAAGGTGGCATTCCCACCTAACAAGAAGGGATTGCTATAATTTATGTGAGGAAGAGAAGAAGACATGTGTAACTTTTTTGCTTCACAAACAATGCTAAGAGCTTAATCTTTGATTCTTAATGTACAATCTAAAGAATCAGCTTATAATATGGATATGACAATGACTAGAAGTTGGTATAATGCAGGTATGTCATTTAATATTACTCAATCTTATTCTTACCAATCTTTGATGGATGTTATTGCCTCTTATGGTTTAGGATATAAAGCTCTTTCAATTGATGACTATAGAGGTAATCTTCTAAATAATGTTGTTTATGAAATATTATTTGAGTGAAAGAAGAATGACATTGGTTAACTTATGGGTATTCAATCATGTGTGATGGTTAGACAAATAGATAAGAGGAGCTTATTGTCAATTTTTTGGTTTATTTTACTAAGAAGATGATGTTTTTGAAGTATAGTGGTACATCTAACCTTATGAAAAATGTTGATACTCTATTATAGATATTTGATAAATTTGTCAATGAAGTTAAACCTAAAAATATAATACAATTCATTACTAACATTGATGTTACATTTAAAGTAGCTGAGAAAAGGTTACAAAATGTATACAATTCTTTTTATTGGACTCCTTATATTGCATATTGCATTTACCTGATGTTAAACATATAGAAGATACTAGATGTTTTCATATTATTGACGAAATTGCGCATTAAGTGAGAAAAGTGACTAAGTTTATCTGTAATCGTAAATATGTTTTGAATTTGATGAGAAAAGATTTCACCAATAGTAGGGATTTATGTCATCCTGCCTTACAAGTTTTACAACTATTTTCTTATCACTTAAGTGTTTTAGTATAATGAAGAAAGAGTTGAGACAAATATTTACAAGTGATAAGTGGGTTGTATATTGCAGACTAGGTCTAATGCTAGAATGAATGTTTCTAGAATTATACTTAAAGATCATGAATTTTTATCCTAATGTCAATTTTTTATCTAAATTTGTAAGTCTTTAGTAAAAGTACTTCGTCTAACTCATGGTAATGAGAAGACAATAATGAGTTATTTTTATGATGCCATGAGAGGGAAAAGTAAACAATAAAGCCCAACTTAAAAAATAGTTCTTCCTTGTATACACCCTATCTTGCAATCATCAATCAAAGATTGGAAAGACAAATTTATTCCTTTTTCTTTTTATTGTTGGGATATTTTTGAATCCTAGTGTTTATCTTAGACCAAAATTTACAATGAAAGCTAAAGTTAACAGCGAAGCACTATTAACTATCACAATAATTGTTTCACCTGAGACGATGCAAGATTTCTTTAGTTCATGAATGGAGGGATATAAGGATGCATGCGGTGATTTTAGGATGTTTGTTACAATTTGTCAAAGGGACAAACTTAATCCATATATTATTTCTTCAAATTTGTTACTAGTTTAAAACTAAAATCACTTTGTTTTGTTTATGAAATTACTTTTTTTATCTTATAGTTGCTGGGTGAGACCAATTTAGAAATGGTATTATAAAATTGTAAAGGTTTGCATTTCTATTTTTGACTCAATGTATGAGCACAACTAAGTGTAAATTGAATTGAGCATATTTGAATTCATCATTTTTTTTTAAATTTAACATACAAGATTAAATAATTTAGTCTTTATTCGATACAACTTGAAGCTTTAAGGAAGATATGTTATTATCATTATTAAGTTGAATATAATTTTTAATAATCTAAATTTATTTATTTACTATAACTCTTAATAGAACAAGTAGTTCTATAAATCAAATTTGCTTTGGCCATATTAATATTTTAGCATATTATATTTATCAGAAATTAAGTTTTATCGATGAGAGTAACTTAGAAGATAATCTTGGATGGAATATTATTAAGAAGTTATTTGGTGCAATGAGTATAAACGATGTTAATGATCAGATCCCTTCAATGATGAGAATTTTGTATCAAATAAAAATTGAGTAAATATGTCATTAAATGAGTTTCAATTTTTTTATTTTTCTCTTTTATCTTTTAATTTTACTTGCACTTGATGTATATGCTAATTTTTGTATATGTAATATAAATATAAAACTTTTAACTATAAGTATTTTTATATCAAGTTTTACTTATACTCTAGCGTGTTCCTTGATGCAAACTCTTTTTGTTATGCTTATGAACCTATATTATTCTTATTATATGATGTTTTGATGCAATCAATTGTAATATTTTAAATATCTTGTATTATTCTTAATTTTATATATGTTAATTAAATGATTTTTTTCTTGTATTAATTACAGTTATTGTTTATAAGAGAGATATGAGAAAAGTAATATTAATAAGAATAAAGAGATAATTGTTATATCCAATTTATAATATTATGATTTTTTGGAATATGGTTAAAATCAGGTTTCAAAATTATATATTGAGAGATTATTTTATATTTTATAATTTAATAAATATTTTATAAAATTTAAAATTTATCTAAATTGATATCAGATATTAACGAGTACCAGTATTAATATCATACTAGAATCAAATCGAATATCAAGTTAGATATAGTATTAATAACATTATTTTTACCCTTTAAAATATACAAAGTAATAAGAATATATAGCCCTCTAAACAAATTACCATTTATGCAATCAAACAAAATTATAAGATAAAACTAGATAAACCTTCAAAATAAACTATAGAAGGAGTAGTATTTTCTACGGTGAGCACCAATAAGAAATTATGTAAAAGCTCAATATAAGTAAAGTTTTCTTAATAACAAGATAAATTATGAGTAGAGTTTGTAGTCTCTATCTAGTTGTTTTGGTAGATAAACTCAAGTGTATATGAAGGACAAAACTCAAATATGGGATATTTTCCCAAATGGTATTTACCCATTAAAAAAGGAAAAAAAACTCTACTCATAATTTCTTATTTCAATCCTAAAATTATGCAATAAAATGACAACAATTAGAACTTTCAACATCTAAAATTCTATGAATTAAAAAAGAAATGTAAATAAAATTCAACTTAACATACTTTTGTCTCCAAATTATATTTTTTTAAAATAGAGATTTCAATTGTTTTTGGAATGTAAAATCGTATTTTTTAAATAAACGAACTTTAGTCCTACCACAAGTTCTTCACCATCACCATCAACATGCATCCACTAATTGACATGAAAATTTGGCACCTATGTGCTGTACTTTCCCTGGAAAAATAGAAGGACAAGGTAAAGGCTTAGTTGAATTTTTATATAAAATAAAATAAAAATGAACTAATAGCTTTGGCCAAAAAGAAAATGAAAGGATTGGTTTAAAACTTACATGTCATTGCTCATAGCTTAACCCAAATTAAATACCAATTGGGAACTAAAAGCCTCTATCTATTTACTTCAATTTGAACTGTGCTTCCCCTTTTATGTCAACAATTTTTTAGTAACTCAGCTATGGAATAAAGCCAAAAGTGAGAAAACAAAAACCTGAATTCTGGATTCTGGTTTCATCAATTTCATCTGTCAGTCCACCTTTAATGATGTAATCAGACATTGCAGTTCAGTCCACACAAAAATGCAGAACTACTTGGACTGCAAGTCACATTTTGACTAATTCATTTTGGACCACATCGTTTATGTCACATATTAACTTCTTATTAAGTCAACGTTACAGTTTTATTAAGAAACACAAGTCCTCAATAATTACACAACAAGTAACATCTTTTGTTTCTCTGCGGTCGCAGACGAACTTGAGGTTGTAAGAGTTCAGGTGAAATTCTTCTGGGGCCCAATTCCAACTTATTAGAATTCTCAAGTTCCATCACTTCTGAGTCCACAACGTTCTCTTTTATAAGAACACGAGTCCTAGTTGTTAGGATGTAGTCTGGTTATATTGATATAAAACATTAATATAATTAAACAATCTTATTTGGTACTTATTTAATACAGAAATAAATTTTATTTTGATAAGTTAATAAATGTAACAAATTATAAATATGCAAATTAGTTACCTCTTTATTAATTAGAGTGACAATACAATACTTTTTAATTAAAGTTTTTATATTCGTAAGAGAATTAAAAGGAAGAAACTAATTTTAAGTAAAAACAGAGTCTCTCCGTATAATGACATTTTTTTTATATCAATTACATAATATCATATCTCTATTATTTATAATCATTATTTATTCAATATTCTAAAATTATAAACATCAATTTCAATTTTTTATTACAAAAATTATGTTTTTATAAGTGATATCATAACAGTTTTGAATAAATAATTTATCCATCGTTATTATTCAGCATTCTATCAGGTACATTGGCTCATGAACCTTTATTTTGAGGCCGTTCGTTCGAATTGTCATGTTCTAGACCTTTTATAATTTTATTGGATGTCTCTTATCTATTTGCCGTTCTTGAATGCTTCTTTTGTAAACTATTGCTCCCTTAGGGCATCTCCAACCAAAGCACTAAAAATCAAATTTAGTGTGTTGGCCCAAAAAAATCTACTCCAACTAAGGCACCAAAAGTGCATACTAAAATAGTACAATGAACAGTAACACACTAAATTTGGTATGTTATTATTCACTACACCAAAAGTACAAAAAGACAATTTTATCCCTTTACTTTTTAACTTTTTCCTTTTATGTCCTTTTCACAAATTGACTTATTTACATAAATTACTAAATAATTAAATTTAACATATTTATTACTTTACACAAAATATATCATTACAAAGATCTCATTAAGACATTTAAAACGAGACTAATATTGAATATAATATTAAGTTTATTTTTAATATTTATTTATAATTCTTATTTATAAGGATTATAAATTCATTAATAAAATATGTTAAGAATAAAAAGTAAATTTGAAATAAAAAGTACATAATTTAAACTACACCATTGATTTAAAAAATTAAAACTCAACAAAAATATTTAAAATTACAACCAGACTAAAATAAATTACAACGGAAATCAGACTCGTGACTATAATCAAACTAAAATTACAACAATCAACTTAAAAGTAAAACTAAAGTACTTGAAAATATTAATTTAACATAAATAATTAATAATTTGGAAGGTCATTCCCATTTCTTCCAAAATCAAAATATTGGCTAAAGCCACTAGATGAGCCAACTCCTCCTTGAGGTTCTCCTTCTTGAGTTCTTTTGGCATAAATTTTCATTTGTTCATTTCTGAAAGCCTCACGCATCACTGGATCTTTGATGGAATCCAAATCCTTGCATAAAATTTTGTTATCTTCCCGTCTATGGCGTAGCTCTAATTTCTTTGCCTCATTTTGAGCTCGTAACAACTGAAGTTCCTAATTTTTTTCAAGAAGAGATTGACTTTCACGAAACATTCCTTTTATTTCTTTATTCATAGACATAAAAAGTTTTTTCATTTCCTTATTTTGTTCCTTTTTCATTTTTTTTCTTTCTTCTTCCCAATAGGACGATCAACTTCATCATTTCTTTCAATCAATAGATCTTCAACTTCAAAATCATTATTTAAATCAATACAAAATGATGATGATCCGATTGACTTATCTGATTTTTAAGATTCAGACGTGACATTTCATTGCACTTAGATCGTTTTCAATGACCAGACGCTTTCTCTCTGCTAGTATCAGCATATTTCTCCATATTTTTTAGAATTGGCCATATAGGATCAAATTTGATACCTTTCTGAAATTTTAGATCTTGAATGAGTAAATCTTTTGCTTTCTCGAACTGCAAGACAACAATGTAACTTAAGTTAGATTTTAGGGTATAAGTCAAACATATTTCAATTCATACAAAGAAAAAACAAATAAATAAAGCACTTACAATACCTTGTTCAGAAGCACCGCTTGGATTCAAGTTTTCAATTTGTTGAACACATTCTCTGAATTTTCCAATAGTTGCCATTATAGTTTGCCATTGAGCTCGTAAAGATCTCCAAGGTCAAATAGTAGTGATATGATTCGGCAGCATTTGATGGGACTCAGTTGTGATGCGAGACCAAAACTGAGCCATAGATTGATCTCTACTAGTGACTGGGTCTTGCGAAACATTAAGATATATATGGCACAGGACTTGATCTTCTTCAACTGAATATGATGCACTTCAAGAGGTATTTGCAGGCTTTACCCCAAAATTAGAGCTTGCCATTTTTCGGATAGGTTTGAAAGAGTGTGGATTGGTTTGAAAGAGTACTATAGTTTAGGATTTCAAAGAGTGTTATATGAACGAGGGTGTCAGTTTAATATAACAAATAAACTATTTATAGAGATGTTGTGGATAAGATACGAATACTAATTAACAGTTGAAATGAGTGCAATCTAATCCAACGGATGGGAAGAGATAGAGTTAGGTTATGTGTAGAGATTCCTTATCTTGTCTTGGATATTGTGTGGATAGGATACAAATACTAATTAACGGTTGAGATGAATGCAATCTAATCCAACGGATGGGAAGAGATAGAGTTAGATACTGTGCAGAGATTCCTTATCTTGTCTTGATATTATGTGGATAGGATACAAATACTAATTAACGATTGAGATGAATGCAATCTAATCCAACGGATGAGAAGAGATAAAGTTAGTTTTTTTGCAGGGATTCCTTATCTTGTCTTGAATTATTTACTATATAAGGGAACGAATCACTAGCAGATTGTTCTTTGAATCCTTCACCATATTTGTCTACAACCATGAGTACTAATGCTAGTTCTTCTCATATAGCATCCTCATCATCGGAGGATGAACTGGATCTCACTTCTGCAATATTAGCACAAAACAAAGCATTACTATCTGCATACACTAATAACAACCTTGCAATGGATTACTATATAAACAATATAGTAAACCAACCAAAGCACAAAGGCTCAATCTTCGGTCATAGAGTAATTTATCGTGATCGTGCTCCAGCAGATCAACGACTATGGGATGATCAATCTTGTGACTCTTTTTGGTGCGTGTTCAGAAGCGTGGGCTCTTATCTATGAGTATCTTCCCAATGGGAGCCTCGAAGACCGACTTAACTGCAGAGACAACTCCCCTCCTTTATCTTGGCAAAATCGTCTGCGAATTGCCTCAGAATTGTGCTCAGCCCTCGTCTTTCTTCACTCTAATAAACCACAAAGCATCGTGCATGGTGATCTAAAACCTGCTAATATCCTTCTTGATGCAAATTTAGTAAGTAAACTTAGCGATTTTGGAGTCTGCCGTCTACTCTCTGATGAAGGTTTTAGTAGCAACACATTGTGTTGTAGAACAAATAACCCCAAGGGCACACTTTCATACATGGATCCTGAGTTTCTCGCCACAGGAGAGCTTACTCCAAAATCAGATGTCTACTCCTTTGGAGTCATACTATTGAGATTGTTGACAGGAAAACCTGCACTGGGGATAATGAAGGAGGTGCAATACGCATTAGATAAAAGAAACTTGAAAGCCGTCTTGGACC
>JANITX010000001.1:20171799-20189150 GCA_027564395.1 Erythroxylum ulei
ATAAACCAAGCGCCCCCTAATTTTTACCTTCACATAGTATTTGCATGACTCAACTTTTTAATTCTTATGCTTAGTTTAATAATATATTTCTTTATTTTTTTTTGGAAAATAATAATAAAACAAATCTTTCTCTTACCCTCAGTTTTAGGTTACACGTTGATCAAACTATGGAAGTTTTATATTTTTGTTTCGTTTATTTCCTTCTTATATAATTTCTGTTTTTGCAACAATTTTTCTTTATTTTGATGATTTAATATATCTAGAGACTCACATTTTATTTAATCCCGTCTTTTTCATTCCTTCTGAAGCGAGCAATGTTCATTTGCCTAAGGAGAAGTAAAAAACGTCTCGTCGTTAGCTTTAAACATAGCAATTTACGGTCTTAATATCATCCTAGAACAAAAGCAAACCATAGCTTTCGTCGTAAATTCATTGGCCTTAAACGCAGCAATTTACAGTTTTGTTGTGTCCTGCTGCTACAAAATAAAACCATAGCTTTCATCATAAGATTTTCTACATCCAGTGTGTCTCGATGTCTGATTCCACTTGCTTGATTTAGAAAGGAAGGCTTATTTATTCATGTTCTTCTCTACTCCGTACCTTAAACCATTTTTTGTAGTCTTAGCTCTAACGTAGGCATTTTGCTTACCTGGATAGTGTTTAAACTGAAAATATTAGATCTTGCAGCATGCATTTTAACTTTTAAGAATACAAAATATGTTTGCTTTTTGGGCATTGGCGTCCAGTCAGTGTCAATGACAAATCATGATTGTACATTACCTGTATCGGAATTGATTTTGCTCGCCACAACCATCAAAAATATTAAAGCGGTTTTAGTATCATGATTAGTTTTTTCAACTTTTGATTCAGCAAAAGTGATTAAATAATAGCATGCTAGTGAGTTTACCATCATTGCAAGTTTGAACCTTGGGCCCTTGGGAGGGGCAATTGATATTTCACCTGACCAACCACTTCCTCTCCTATTAACACCGAACACATAAATACGTATATGATGCAATTAATTAATTTATATACTTTTTTCTAAATTTATCGCCCGTGAATGAACGGGTTACGTAATAATTTTAACTTGTTTTAATTAAAATTACTGTTAGAGATATGATATATATCTACTTATTTTTGTTTTGCCATTTTTTATTCATTAGACCGATAAGATATTAATTAGACACTAATACCTAATTACTAATCCTTATTTGACTTAGGATTCAAAAAATTATTGGGGATAATCTTTTAGTTGTGATAAAGTTTGTTCTCTAATTGATGTATATCTTGGTAAGATGTGGTGTGGATTATGACTATGTGGTTGCTGGGGTAGTAATGAAATTTTGGTGGGTGTGCGTTAATTGAATTTTGAAAATATAGCTGTGTGTCCATGAGTTTTGTATTGGTGATACATGGTTGATTGATTTTTGGTTGAAATATGTGTCTTGTGTCGTATGGAGTGATTGGAAGTTCTTGGTGTTGGAAGCTTGCGTGTGAAATATTTGGTGGTGTGTGTTGCAAGTTGTTAATTATTCATGTAAGAGTGAAGCCTTGATGTTCACAGTTTGGTATTGAGTTGTTAGAGTAACTCACAGTTGGACAGCTTTTGAGTATTACGTGTGGCTTTTTTGGCTTGGGAGTTTATCGACTTTGCATTGATTTTTCTGGGAGCTATTAACGTTGAACGTTCATCTCCTTGAGTGTTTCACAACTGGGCTGTCTTCAAGGATTGGGTGTGTCTTCTGTTGTGAACTACTTGTTAACTGAGCTGCTGTGACCTGATTCTGAAATTGGCGTGGATCAGCTTAATAGGTGGACAATTATTCAGATATATTCTAGGAAGTTGAACCTATAAGGAAGTCCTTCTTTTATCTGAAGTGTATTGTTATTCTTTTTTTAGTTGATTGATAACTTGAGTTATTTTAATTAATTATCTTTCATTAAGAGTAGTAGAGAAAAATCATCTGTTGAGGTTAACACAAGTTGATTATCGGGTGTGAAAATCTTTCACAGGAAGTGAGGTTGAGAGTTAGTTTCAAGGATTAAATGGTTTCGGCTTAGTAAGGCCTTGTGTAAATCTATTGTACTTTCGTGAAAGTGATTAAACTGGGTGAGAGCTCCGAAGACGTAGGTAAGGTATGCCGAACTGCGTTACCAATTTAGGTATTGATCTGTTTAATTTTGTATTTATTTTTCTATTTTCATTTAGTCCGAAAAAATTAACAGTTACTGATACAATTACTTTATATCTAATAACCGACAGATATAGTTACAACTAACTACGACAGAACTTTACAAGTAACTACGGTCAAATCGAAGTTTTTCTAAAACTATTACACCCCTACGGTTTTTTTCAATTGGTATCAAAGTGGGTCACCAAATTAGGGCTTGGTATAGCAAATTGGTGTAGATTCGAGTTTCGTACACATGGCTACAAGAGAGAGTGCATCGATCACCAGGCCACCACTGTTAGACAACTCTAACTATCCCACATGGAAATCATAGATGAGATTCTTCATTCAGGCACAAGGAACAAGAGCATGGAACTCGATTTTAAATGGCTAGGCACATCCAATGACGGCTGATGAAAAGGGAGAAGTAGTGTTTAAAGATCCATCTGCATGCAAAAGAGTTGAAGAAGAGAGGGTACTTGGAAACTCACAAGTAATGCATGCAATTTTCAGTGATGTTGATGAAGGAGGCTTCTCAATGATATCAGCCTATGAGTCGGCTAAAGAAGCGTGAGATACTTTGCAGACTATTCATGAAGGATCCAAATCTATGATAGCGTCAAAACTTAAAATGTTAGCTATAAGGTTTGAAAAACTAAAGATGAATGAAAATGAGACTATTGGGGATTTTCATGAATGGTTTCTTGATATAGCGAATCAGGCACATCAACTCGGGAAGAAATATTTCAATTTGAAACTACTCAAGAAGACGTTGAGATCATTACCTCCAAGATTTATTTCGAAAATTACAGCAATCGAGGAGGCTCATGACATCAATGACTTGTCGTTGGAGAAGGTAATTAGAATTCTTACCAATTTCAAAATAAATTTGTTGAGGGGTAAGCAAGAAAAGAGTAAAGGAATGGCCCTACAAGTTGAAACTAGAAAAGGCATAAATGATGTAACAGATGAATCTGATAAGAATGAGGATATGGAATTATTGACAAGAAATTTCAGCAAGTGGTTAAAGAAAGTCAAGAATGATAGATTCAAGTTTAGGCAAAACGGTGGAAGTTCATCGAACAACAACTTCAAACAAGTCAAAAGTCATAACAGTGAAAGAAAAGCAAGGAGAATTCAATGCCATGAGTGTTAGGGCTTCAGACATATGCAAGCGGATTGTGTTAATACCTTGAAGAAGAGAAAAGGGAAATCTTTTACTAGCACTTGGAGTGAGAATGAATCCGAAAGTGAATATGCTAGTGAAGAAGAAATTGCAAACGGTGATGTATTAGTTTCTTTGTATAGCAAAAATCCGGTTGCATGCTTAACAATAACTAAGAAAGAAGTAACTGAAGACAAAAAATGGGGGAAAATCAGAAAATTTCGAGAAAAACGGAGACAAATTAGGTCAAGGTGCAATATTAGATTATGACAGTGATGAAAGTGGTTCAGATGATAAAAGAAAGAATATTTACGAGGCTTACGAAGTGATGTATGAAAAATGGGTGAAAACATGTAGAAAGAATGAAAGGTTGAAGGAAGAAAACTTCTCTATGAAGAACATTATCCAAGATTTCGAGAAGAAATTGATGGTAGCTTTAAACGAGCTTGGTAAAGCCATACTAAAGTTAGCAAGTACCGAAAAGGTTTGAGAATGCTAAATGGAGGCACATAAAAGTTAGAAAAGTTAATCGAAATCGGTAAAGTTAAAGGGAATCTTCAAGGCATTGGTTACAAAGGAGAGTGCTCTAAAGTGAATGATGAGAAAATTGATATATCTAGATCTACCTAAGAAGAAACATTGAGGAAAAATCAAAGATTTGTTCCCACATGTCATTTTTGCGAAGTTATCGAGCATATAAAGGCAAAATGCTACAAGTTACTACAAATGTTGTTTTAAAGAAGCCAAAACTGAAGGACCCTATATCGCTCATATAATTTTCAGAATCAACTTTTAGTACCGAAATCCACTTGGGATAGAAAGGGTCAAGGACAAGCACAAAGACATAGTGAAGGAAAAACAAAAAATTGTTTAAATTCAAAGTTAGTTACTACTTTTGAAGAAACTATTTAGACCGAGGATAAGTTAGTTACTTTAAATGAAGAAATCAACGAGACAATTGATGGTCGAGATAATGCGATGAGCAATAAGCCCATGTTTGAATTTCTTCGAGAGGCACAGGGACTTTATGCTTTACATTTTTGAAGTATAGTTTGATGTTATTTATAAAAAGAACCAAAAAAAAGGTTAAAAGGAGTTATCATTTAGGCTTTTTGAGTTTTTTATTTATGGGCTTTCTAAGGTTTAGTTGATTGATGCGTGCATGAGGTTATGCTTGATGATGGGGTTTTTTTAACTTAATGAGTTTCATGCGAATGGCTTTAATGCAAGTAATAAAACTTTGGCAAGTGTTTTGACTGGTAGTAAATTGTCATTTTGGCATACTTTTGATGCTTCCGCTGCACCTACTACTGATTTTTATACTTATTTATTCACTGAGATTGATCGCATTAAAGGTATTCTTGTTTTGACATTGTTTTGTCCCAAGGGGAGACATCAGATTGTTTTTTGTGACTGTTCCATTCAGGAGGAGATTTTAAGGTATATGTGTGACTATTCGTCTTGCCTTTTGGCATTTTTTTATCACAAAGGGGAGAAATTTGGATGATTGGATAATTGTGATGTTTTTTAGAACTTGATGTTGGATTAAGGGGCAGCATAAACCACTTGAACCGTGAAAGTGTGAACTTGTTACTTATATATCCAATTATGCTATTTAGGGGGAGTTTCTTATTTGCGACAAATAATGCCAAAAAGGGGGAGATTGTTAGAGATATGATATATATCTACTTACATTTTTTGGCATTTTGTTTATTAATTGGACCTATAAGATATTAATTAGACATTGATAACTAATCACTAATCCTTATTTGACTTGGATTCAAAAAGCTATTGGGGATAATCTAGTTGTGATAGAGTTTTATCTCTAATTGATGTGTATCTTGGTAAGATATGTGCATTACAACAATGTGGTTGTTGGGGTAGTGTTGGAATTTTGGTAGGTGTGTGTTAATTGAATTTTGGAAATATAGCCAAGTGTGTGCGTGAGTTCTGTGTTGGTAATACACGATTGATTAATTTTTGGTTGAAATATTTGTGTCTTGTGCCATATGGAGTGATTGGAAGTTCTTGGTGTTGGAAGCTTATGTGTGAAATATTTTATGGTGTGTGTTGAAACATGTTAATTAATCATGTGAGAGTGAAGGCTTGATGTTCACGGTTTGGTAATAAGTTATTGGAGTATCTCACAGCTGGAAAACTTTTGAGTATTATGTGTGGTTTTTCTGGCTTAGGAGTTTATTGGTTTTGCATTAATTTGTTTCGGAGCTATTCACGCTGAATGTTCATCTCCTTGAGTGTTTCATAGCTAGGATGTCTTTAAGGATTGTGTGTGTCTTCTATTGTGAACTATTTGTCAACTGAGCAGCTGTGACTTGATTCTAAAATTGGCATGGATTAGCCTAATGGGTGGACAATTATTCAGATGTATTTTGGGAAGCTGAACCTATAGGGAAGTCTTTCTTTTACCTGAAGTTTATTGTTATTCTTTTTTTAGTTGATTAATCACTTGAGTTATTTTAATTAATTGTCTTTCATTAGAGTAGTAGAGAAAAATCATCCGTTGAGGTTAACATGAGTCGGTCGTGTTATCAGGTGGGAAAATCTTTCACGGGAAATAAGGTTGAGAGATAGTTTCAAGGATTAAGTGGTGTCGGCTTAGTAAGGCTTGCGTACATCTATTGTACTTTCGTGAAAGTGATTAAGCTAGGTGAGGGCCCCGCAGACGTAGACAAGGTGTGTCAAATTGCGTTACCAAATTTCAGTGTTGATTTGTTAATTTCGTATTTATTTTTCTTTTTTTTTTGGTACGGAAAAATTAATAGTTGATGATATAGTTACTTTATATCTAGTAACCGACAAATACATTTACAAGTAATTGTGACAGAACCTTACAAGTAACTGTGGTTAAATCGAAGTTTTTGCGAAACTACTACACCCATAGGGTTTTTTCAATTAATGATTTTTTAAAATCATTTTTAGAGTTATTTTGTTGAGATGTTCTATTAACTTACTAGTAAAATAATTTCAATTGTTATTATTGGAACGAGCTTTCCATTAATACTAAAATCATATGCAAGACTTAGGTTTAGGGTCTTTAATTTCCTTTAGTTTAAAGAACAACTTCTAATTTCTTCACATCCACAATGCTCCAAATAGCTGGAATATAATTGCAGATTGGTGTATGACGGTTTGTCTTACAAACAAAATTAAGAGATAGTGCTTCTATGTGATGTTGACTTTTATTGTGGCAGTAGTTTGTGATGAAAGAAACAAAAGAGTATTCTAGGTCATAGAGAAGAGTAAGAAGAATTTCCACAGAGAACAAATGTAGAAAATCATACTACATATCAACCTATTCAAAGACAAGTTTAATGATATGAACTACATCGGTTAACTCATGGAAATTATAAATTCATAACCAGTTGAAAGGTGACTATGTTTGCAATATGTAACTTAGCCTTGCAATTGTAAGGTCATCTCCATTTCAAGAGTAGGCTCATCATAGTGTAGCAATTTTGTTGTATTTTTTATTATTTTATTTGCTTTAAAGGCTTAATAGAATTCATTTTCTTAAAAAAAACACAACTTTATATTATTGTAATTATGGTCATTGTAACAATCTTAAATAAACAAATGGATTTAAATAGTAATAAAAAATTGTATTCCATAAAGTGGAGAAATGAAGTTACATTTTGTATGCACACTTTCCCATGCACAGGGGTTAAAGGATAAGAGAGAATTAATTAAAAGTTAGTCTTATTGTTGTCTTTTTTTTCCTTTGGTAAAAAATTACTGCACTTTAAATGACCTGTTTATTATTTAATAGAATTGAATGTAGAGGCTCTTTTTTGAACTATAATTCTAACAACTTTATTTAAACCAATATCATAAGTATCGTTCAATATCAACCAAAGAACGGTACTCAAAATGATTACGAATACTAATTGGTACCGGTCAATATTGAGTAGTACTGGCTTATATCGACTAGTACTAAAATAATAAAGAATTTTGGGGATTAAATAGCAATTTTAAAAAGTTATGGACCAAATAAAATAAAATAAACCCTATAGACACTAACCTTTCGTTCACTCTTCTTCATTGTGTAACAAAAGTTAGAAAACCCACTCAAACCCACTCACTTTTACTCTTCCAATTTTCACTTGCCCTCCCTCTTCAGTCTTCACACCAGTGCCTTTCCAATCACCCATGCATGCATACCATAGCCCTTCCAATCTCCCACTTATGCTCGCCACTTCCTCCACACAAGCATGTGAGCAGCGATGGTACCAACTTGACTATTGACTCTAATTAGCCGACCAACAATGGTACCATGCTCGCACGCTACTCTTCTATGTGTACATTGTCCAATGAGTCCAGTCAGCCATTTCCCCACTCCCCAGTGTAGATTGCAGAATCCAGATTTGCATCTGGTTGAATCGATCTGACTTGACTAACCCCAACCCGCGACCCTCATTAACTTGGTTATGATTCGTTTGATTTTTTATGTGTTTTAGGTTGTTTGTTTTTTTTTGAATTGCAATTGCATTATGTTTTGGTATGTCATATGTGTATTGTGAATCATTTACAAAATATGCAATGGGCAATTTGGGCTTGGAAGATGGAATTAGTTGTGTGAATTGTGTCTAGTTCAATAACATTTACGTATTATGAATTCATAAAGAAATGAGATCAAAATAATATTGTATATGGGTTATGGAAGAAAATTTAGGCATTGTGAATTGTGTATAATTCAAGAACATGTTATATTATTTTTTATTTTAATAATCATAAAAATGAGATCAAAATTAATTAATCAATTAATTAATATGAAACATACAATTTACTAATTATTTTTTCTACGCAAAAGGTATTTCACATATGATTAATCATTTAAATATAATATTTAATATATAATTAAATCATTCAATATATGTAACTAAGTTAAGAAAATTAAATGCTAGCAATTTTATATTGATCATTATTGTCATTAGGAAAATATTACAAATATTAATCCTATCTTATGGGTAGCAAATACAAATTTGTTATCTTATCATATGGATCATTAAATACATAGTAAAAAAATAGTACGTGAATTTATAATAGAATACTTATTGCTCAACATAATATGAATTGTAAATATTTAAATCATTTTTTGCAATGTGTATTATCATTAAAAAAAGGGCATTTTTACAATGTGTGTTATCATAGAGAAAGATGTAAGATATAATCTATCTAGATCTGGATATGCTTATAATATTTAATTTTTATAGTTATGTAATGATATTATATAAAAAATTTGTATTTTAAAAAATTTATTAATTTAATTTTGACATACGTCTTCATTTATTTTTTAGATAAATAGAGTTCAATTACTCCTAATAATTTAGCTATTTCAAAAAGATTTTATGATCCAGTTTGGGCTCATACTATATTGTTCTTGGAATAAAGAATCACACCATTATGTGTACTGTAACAAGCATTTGAAAGGTGTGAGAATCACTACATTAAAGAAGCATTTAGTTGGGATCAAAGGTGAAGTCAAGACTTGCAAAAATGTGAGTCATGTTGTGAAATGTTAAATGAAAACTTTACTTGAAGAGTATTAGCATGAAAATGATAGAAGATAAAGGAGACTACAAAGTTGGTTGTAAAAGTTCTTTTTCCAATGCTCATAATGATAATGGAGATGTTAAGGGTGGTTGTATTCCTACCCAAACACAAGGGAATGTTGCACCTAATATGAAGAAAATAAGATGACGTTTATCTTTTTTTTTGGCCATGAACAGCTCTTAGAACTCAACCTTTAATTTGTAGTGCCTTAGAATCTAAAGAAGTAGTTCAGAATGTGGACATGACAATGGCTAGGTGGTGGTATGATTTGGGTATATCATTCAATTATGCCCAATTTTACTATTACCAGATGGTAGATGTTATTACCTCTTACGATCTAGGATATAGGGCTCATTCAATTGATGACTATAGAAGTAAACTTCTAAGCATCTCTTTTTATGAAATAAAAAGTTATTTGGATGAAAAAAAACGACTTGGGCAGCTTATAGATGTTCAATTTTGTATGATAGTTAGACAAATAGAAGACGTAAACCATTGTCAATTTTTTTTAGTTTATTCTACTAAGGAGACAATGTTTTTGAAGTATATTGATGCATCTGGCCTTGTTAGAAATGTTGATACTCTATTTCAGATAATTAATTAAGTTATGAATGCATTTAGGTTAGAAAACAATGTTCAAGTCATTACTAACAATGATTTTACTTACAAAGCATTTGGGAAAGATTACAAAGTAGGTATAATTCTTTTTATTGTACTCCTTATGTTGCACATTGCATTGTCCTGATGTTGAAAAATATAGAAGATGTTAGATATTTTCCTATCATTGGTGAGACTGTACAGAAAGCAAAGAAAGTGATTAAGTTTACATATAATCATACATAGATCCTAAATTTGATAAGGAAAGATTTTGCCAATGGTAGAAATTTATGTCATCCTGTTATAACAAGGTTTGCAAATAATTTATTATCACTTTAGTGTTTTTTTTATGAAGGAGTTAAGGTAAATATTTATAAATGATAAGTGAATCGCATCATAATATGCCAGGTTTAATGCTAGAGTTGGGGTTTCTGTAATTATACTTGAAGATCATGAATTTTGGTCTTAGTGTCATTTCTATTATAAGTTTGTGAGCCTTTAGTGAGAGTAATTCGTCTAGTTGATAGTGATGTGAACACAACAATAGGTTATTTTTATGATGCCATAGAGAGGAAGAAGGAAGCAATCAAGGCCAATCTAAAAAATAGGCCTTCTTTATGCATACCTTATCTTGTAGTCATCATTGAGATAAGAGAAATATAACTTTACTCTTTGTTGTTTGCAGTTAAGGCATTATTGAATCCTAGTGCCTATATTAAATCAAATTTTGCAAAGAAAGCTGAAGTTAATAGGGAGAATAATATTAATTATTATAACAATTGTTATCTATAAGATGATGCAAGATCTCTTAAGCTCACAAATGAGGTTTATAAGAATGCTTCTAGTGATTTTGAGATGTCTATTACTATTCATCAAAAAGACTAGCTTAATCTAGGTATATATATATATATATATTTACTTTTGTTACTTATTAAAAATTAATTATCATTTTATTTTGTTTATAATATTACTTTTATTGTCTTACTTGGTAGGACCAATTCAAGATTGGTGTTCTAAAATTGTAAAGATTTTTAATTCGAATTTTAAGTCAACACGAGAGTGCAATAGGGTGTGAAAAGAATTGGAACACATTTGAATTCATCAATTCCAAAAAAATGAATAGATTGGAACAAAAAAGATTAAACGACTTAGTCTTTGTTAGATACAACTTAAAGATTTACGAAAGGTAAGTTATTATCACTGTTAAGTTGAATACAATTTCTTTTAATTTTTTAATAATTTAATTTAATATTTTTTGCTAGGACTCGTAGTAAAGTAGTCCTGTATAACCAATTTACCTTGACTATATCAATCTTTTGACAGATTGGGTTTTTGAGGAACCATGTTTGATAGATGAGAGTTACTTAGAAGATAATCCTAGATGAAAAGTATTGACATATCATTTGGTGCAATAAATTTAAATGATGGTGATGATGAGACTCCTCTCATGATGAAGATTTTGCATCAAATTAAAATTTAAATTAATGAGATTTGAGTAGATACTTGATTGAATGAAGTTCTAGGTTTCTGTTTCTTTTCTTCTTTTAGTTTCACTTATATTTGATATATATGTTAAAGTCTATATATGCAATATAAATATAGAAATAATTGTACAAGTTTTTGCTTCAAATTTCACCTCTAGTTGATTGTTTCCTTAACAAAACTTGTTGTAAATTGTAATACTTAGAGAGTTATGGATATTTATTATTATTTTTATTTGAGAAATATTATTTATTATATGATGAAATTATAATATTTTAAGTACTTTATATTGCTCTTAATTTTATATTTATATGATCTTTTTTCATATTAATTATTTTTATTATTTATACGTCAAATATGTGAAAAGTAATATTAACAAAAATTAATCAATTGTTGTTATTTTAAAATTCTATTATTATGATTTTTAGAGACATAGTTGATGTAAAATTATAAACTTTGTGGTACAATGTATTGAATGAACTTTTTTAATTTTAGAAAAATAAGAGACTATTATATAAATTTATAAAATTACTCGAAACAGTATTCGGTATTGATCGGTACTGGTACAATATTGTACCGTAATCTAATACCGATTCTGATATGGTATGCATAATATTAATTTAAACTAGAATCCAACCTAAGTTTATTGGTTGACTTTATTTGAAGGAAGAAAAAACTTATTTTTTGTAAGTACAATCTTAATTGATATCCAATTTTGCAAAGCAAAAGCTACTCCTTTATGTACTTTAAGTTATTTAAGTCTAGAAAGTTGACCGAATTTTGTTTATTGCTTATACTCTTAAAGGAATAATAAACATACATATAATGAGATTCTTGAGATAAAACTTCGATAAGTTCAAATTTCCTCCACTATTTCATGAATTGTTTTTTTTCTTAATCTGAGTTGTCCAGTAATTAACATGAAATTGCAACAGTTAACTAAAGCGTCACCGTATTTTACAATTTACTTGGAGTAAGTAATAATCACACTTAAAGAAAACTCTTGAAGAAATGACTTACGGTTCGTGCTTAATTTGTCAATTAGATTTATAATCAGGTGGTTAGTGGCACATCAGGAAATTAGAATACCGTTTTTAAGGTTTCTTCTTTGAATAATATTGTGTTTTGATACTCACATTAACAAGGAACTCCATCTTTTGGGAGTATATTTTATATACTTGTTTATCACTAAGGTTTAAATATATATATATATATATATATATTGTTTTAATATATAAACAATAACATGCTTGCAAATGCAAATGTTGAATAAACCTCATGTCGTAGAAGTTTTCGTACCAATAAGCCTGTTCATGGTTAAAAAATTCATTATAGGTAATGCTGTATTATGACATGTTTATGCAATCTTTTTTAACGTTGAAACAGTAAAAGTAAAAGTTTGCTTTAAATGAAAAAAGGATTCACCAAACTACATTGTCAGTTGGTCAAGCTAGCTAGCAACAGACATGGGTTCAAATTTTGTTGAGTCGTCATCTGGGAAAAAGAGTCAAAGAAGAGAACTGTGAAAGGTGGTCAAAGGCAATCATTGTTATGTCATAATGGTGTATAGAATTTCATGTGGAAATGTTTGGGAGGAGAGGAGACAATCATATTCATATGGCTTTGTAGCCAAATCTTCTTGCCAAAAATTAAACAGGTAGAGCATAAATGTCTGGGTAATGGGCGTTTATCATTTCTTTTAGATGCCTTGGATCGAGTGTGCATGCAGAACAACAAAAGGCAGAAATCTTTGTTTGGGAGCGGAAAGAAAAAGGAAAAGTTAGTGGGCTGCTACCCAAAAAAAGTCAAAATACTTTAAACCCATTTTTCGGAGCATATCAACTCTTTTTTATACAAATAAAGAATTCTTTATTTCAAAAATTATTGTTACCTAGTCTTTCTCTGTTTTATCTTTTCTTGGGGTATAAGTTGAAAACTTATGTCCAATCAATGTTTAGTTCTTTTGTCTCCCCTGAAGTCTATTGTAAGGATATTTGGTTCAATTTTTATTTTTTTCTCAAATTCAATAAATGAATTTGTTTAGTTGAATTCCTAATTTCTATTTCTGATTTTAGTTTCTTCTTAATTTCTTAAAAAAACATAAAATCTTAAGAATTTCTTCTTAATTGCTAACAAAAATTATGATTAAAATATCTTAATTTTAATTTTAAAATTAATTCAAAATAAAATAAAATATTGTTTAGTAAACATATTTTTAATTTAAAATATCTTAAGAATACATACAATTTTAAAATTTAGAAGTATTTATTATGAAAATAAATTTAAATATAAAATATCTAATTTTAAATAATAATATTAATTCTAAAATTTAAAATATTTATTACTAGTGAATATTAATTTAAAAACAAATTCCAATTTTTAATTTTTAATTTTCATAAAATATAATGAGTTTATTATTATTATTAAATATTGTATAAGAGAATAAAATAAAATTAGTAACTTAAGTAATTTATTAAATTTTATTTATACATGAAATGAAAAGTATAACTATATCAATACTAACAAATTGGTTTTGCTTTTATTTTAAAGTCAGAAAGAAACAAATGTAAAAATAAACCAAACTATTTCTTAAGTACTATATATTTTTTTTTAAAAATTTACCTTAAACTTTTCAAATATTAACTTTAATATATCTACTATGATATGAATGAGGTGATGTGTCTGCTCCTACAAAGTATGAAGCAAAATTACATATCCATCACGAATGACGTTTAAGTGACTCAATTTGTTACCTTTTGATTGTAAAACTCTTATACCATATCAAACATTTATTTAAATGAATTTCTATGATGTCTTTAAACTTGCCATTCAATTTCCCTTGATGAATTGGAGTCAAAATAAATCTTAGTCTCCTAAGTTACGTTATTAATTAAGTGCACATATTTTTCAAGCACCATCTTATTATTTTTAAAACAGTTCAGTTAAAAATTATGTGATGTATAATTGTTATCTCTAACCCAAGCATTTTGCATTGCGGGTTACATGGCATAACAAGTTTCATTGACACTTGATTGCGTTGTTATTGAAGAAATAATACATGAATTTAGGCTTTGCATCTATTAATTCCTATGAAATAAATGGCATTCCACACAAAAGGTCCTAAATTTTGTAAACATTTTATAATAAGATCTTTATAACAAATGAGTCCTAAAATTTATGTTAGTTACACGAATGACACAAAATTAAATGCATAAACAACATCTAAATACACAAACACATATAAAAGTATTGCCAAAAAAATTTTTAACATCAAAGGATTTTCCTTACAACTCAAATCAAATATAGATTTCTTTTTTTATTATGAAGGATTTTATATTGAACACATAACATGTAATGTTTATGCATCGTTGAACTTCAAAAACATTAAGATGATTAAGATAAGAGTTATAATGAATTTATATTGATTTATTACATATTAAATGGCTTCAATCTTCCGTATTCTTAGTCCACTTAAGTTGTATTATCTTGAACCCTCTTAAATTATAGTTTATGCTTCACTTACCTTGTATTGTACATCCTTTAGTTGCTAATTTCACCAAAAGTAAATTCTATAACAGGAATATATTTTTATATCATAAAACAATATGTTAAGATTTAGCAAATGATTTTAAAACCAAAATAAATCAATAAATTTAACAAGAATAAATAAAAATAAGCCATTTTTCTAATTTAGTTTGTGTTTATAACTGTTATAAATAAGATTGGTTAGTTAAGTAATAAACCAATTAGTTTTGACTGAGTCATGACATGTACTTAATTGATTGTATAATTGATGATGTGAAATTTCTTAAGATATTCACTTTGACTCATACGTGGTTTTAGTCACAATTAGGAAGCAAAGGAGTTAAAGTGAGTCGAAAGCATTACATTTGGGCCATTTTTCTAAGAATCATATCCACTTGTCTTTATGGAACAAGAATGAGGAAGATTAGAGCAAATAAAGACAAGAATAATACTTGAAAATGAATATACAAAGAAGGAGAGGAATAACTGAGGGTTAGATCATCTTCTTCTCTTTGGTTCTTGTTACCTATCCCATTTCGATTTAACCTATCTTTATTATATGATGAATGCGTGTGATGGCTGTAGCTAGGGAAGACAAAATCGAGAAATCACTTAGGCATTTTATGATAAAAAATTATCTTGGTGGACAACTACAAATGTGTGAGGGTTTGCTGGTAAAACAATGGTGGACGGTAGCTGGACAAAAATGGAGAATAAAAGTGCTGGAGGGCTGCCCAATCACTCACTCACGACATCCATGTAAGATAGTGATTTAATGGACAACACATGTGTGTGATGTAAAAGTGAGAGCAAAACACATGCAACAGGTTGATTAAAAAAGGAGGAACAAAACGGCAGCACATAAGGCATCTATAAGAGGCCCAAAACGGTAGTTTATAAAGCAGCTGGAAGAGGAGCAAAATGGAACATCTGGCAAAGAGTAGCAGAAACTTAGATGATGAGTAGCAAATGACAATGTTGGGCATGAGACGTAAATGGCATGCGTGCCTTGTTTTAGGGGGCCTTTGGGGGATGTTATAGAAGGGGGCTAAAGGAAGTTTATTTTAGAAGCTCTTGGTTTTAATGAAGAAGAGGGATAAAGTTTTATTCTTTTAGAGACCCATAGAGGGGTAGACGTTTTGACGCCGATTTAGAGGCGACATCAACGCCGAAGACCTAGTTAAGCATTTCTTACATTATTTTGTTGTTTCTTTCTCTCTTTAGAAATTGATTATGTTATCCTATGTGCATGGATTTGGGTATTGTGAAAAGATGATTTGAATGTGATCATTGGGTTGTTTTTATTACAAACCAATTGCTAGAATATTCAATGTAATCCGTACTTGTTATGTTGAATTTCATTTGAAGCGACTAATAGTTCATAATCATTAGGGATAATATAACCTAGGTTAAATAAACTGAGCTTGTGTGATTATTACTTAATTTGGTCTATTTTTCTTGTTCGTAAGGTGGCTGTCCAATTAAACTTAGAGAGCATCTCCTAGGTTTCCGATACCTAGGGTTAACTATAACCTAAGGAAAAATTGGGATTAAAAAAGCTTGTTGTTAATCTACGACCAATAGTTTGAAGAGAGACATGAACGCAACAATTCAATGAAATATATTTAATAGGGTGTAGGCCGAGATTGAACCAAAGAATCGAACTCCTAACGAATTCACCATTTTCATCATTTTTGCATGTTTTCTTTAATTTACTTTTGTTAGTTTAGCTTCATTTTATTTTCTTGATTGATAAACCAACCAATACCACCATAACCTAAACACCATTTAATTTCATTTCAAAAACTTTACACACACTCTCTGTGAGATCGACTTAAACTCACCACTGCTATAGTAGTAGATCTAGTTTATTTTGTGTAGTGTTACAACGCACTACCAAGTCACAAGTCCATCTTCTTCTCTTTTCTTCAATTTTTTAGTCTCTATCTCTAATCGAACTTTAGCATTTTGAGTGGCTATTTAGATTTGTTCAATCTTAAAAAATTTCAATCTCCATCTTTAATCAAACTTCAACCTTTTTAGTAACTTTTCAGTTTTGTTAGATCTAAATGGAGTTTTCATAGTAATTATATTAGTCTATATACAGATATCTCTTCGATAATGAACTAGACATAAGGGGTTGTGGAAATGAGCTTTGCTAATATTGTATTTTTAACAGCCAATAGGAGTTTACCGATGCTTTGTCAAGCTTTTTCTTGATATGTTAACTCCCTTCTTTTCTATTGATCCAAGTGAAGTAGTTCCTAAGGTCTTCATTCATTTTTAATATCTTAGATTATTATCCTCAGCCTCTTGAGTATAAAGAATAACATAGAAGTTGCCTAATACTAACCATAATGATTGTATAGTTTTAAGGTGATTTCAGAGAGAGTTTCCTTTAAAATCATGGTTAGAAACCTGAAATTTGTTGGATCGGAAAAGAAAACATGCAAGATTTGGTTAAACGGTATATTTCAAAACTTTTTTAGAACTCATAACATATCAGAAGAAAGATAACCAAATGAACATGTCAATCCATACATGATATGGTATAATGATAATAGTTAACATAAGAACAAGATAATAGAAATATTACCAACTCCTTCGCTACAGCTTTACTCCTCACTGTGCTATCTTATCCTCGGCAATGTATCCTCTCTAAGATGATGTATCCTCTTCTTCTTATTATTGTTTCCTCTTCTCGATATTGTATCCTCAACCAATCCGATCTACCGCTTGTTCTTCTTGGACAACATGGTTAATAAGATCCTTTGGTGGGAAAGGAGAAGAAACACTTTGGAGGAGATTTTTCTTAGAAGAAAGAAGCCAAAATTAAGAAA
>JANITX010000001.1:20356204-20367589 GCA_027564395.1 Erythroxylum ulei
TTACCATCCAGATGAGAAAATTGTATCAGAGACAAATAAAAAAGCTTATAGATTAACCTATCTTTAAAATTTTATCTAATTAAAAAAACTATTTTACCCGTTTCAATTTTAATTAAATATATTGGATATTTTTACTGTGCATTTACGTAGAATTAACCTACTATTTCTTTATAAAGATCAAAAGTAAACTCTATTTTGCTCTTTATAAAAGTGGGCCTTAAGTAGGTGTTTTTTCTTTTAGGCTCTTGGCGAGGGCCAGGCCTGTGTACAAGTTCGTTTATTGGCATGAAAACAAGCATTGTTGGAAGGAACTCAGAGGGATAAGACACAAATTCAAAATGTCAAAGTAGGTTACATTGACTTTCAATCTTGGCGGCTATCTGGCTGGACTGGACCCAATCTCCACCGCACCATACCAATACCATATAAAGTTTGCTATATCTTCCTTCGCTACTATGTGCTTTAAATTCCATTAGTTATTAATCAAGTAATCAACAACAAATATCTCTTATTATTAGTACAACATTTCTTGATTTAACTTCGATTTAAAGAAAAATAATAAATAATAACTACCATTTTCCGTGAGTTGACCCACAACATTTATATACGTCCTTACAATATCGCTGATTTCAAAATATAGCACGATTAACAATAACGCAGACCCAGATAGAAAGAGCCGCCCGTCCGTGTGAGCGATGTCTTTCACGGCGTCGAATTCGTCGAAAGATCCGATATTGCCCTTATCGGTGGCTTCCAACGGCGAAGAGAAAGAGAGGGAGAGATTTGTAAAAGATGGAGATGAGCGTCTATTCAGAGGATCCGCCATGACTAGGAGAGGTGCTTATGCTGCCGTCTCTTACATGTCTTGCGCTGGTACCAGTCTACAATTTTTTTTTTTTTTATGTTCCATTCCAATTCCTATGATTACATAAACTCTAGACTGTCCAAATCTTTTGTCTTTGTTAATTGTCTCTTCCTCGGAATGATTATGTTTCTCTATATATTTTGCTAACTTCGAGTATTGGAGTTTGTTTCGGTTCACTCTGGCAGGATACCTCGAGAAATTATTGTTACTTATGATTTGCTACTGGTTCAATGGTGCTAATTTTGAGCCTCAACTCTCTTATTTGTTTTCAGTTACTGTTAATGGCTATTGACACACGGGATGGACCTGCATATTTTTTAAAATTATCGTGGCTCAAAACGATGGAACAATAACATAATTATCTATAAAATTGAGCACTTTGTTTAAAATCTCTAGGTACATTTCAGCAGTTTGGTTTTTGGCTTTCCCGGAAATGCACATCATCATTTTTTGTTAAGTGGAAACATAACTTTTTTTCTTACTCTGTTGGTTACTGATAATTTCGACTCTTGTGGTCATTGTTATGGACCTTCAGGGAGATCTTTCTTATTTCTGCTATGGCGTTGGGTTCTACTTCTTACTAGTTCTCTTATCTCCTTTGCAGTGCTTTTAGTCTTGTTTAACAAAGCTGCTCTTTCATCTTATAAGTTCCCAAGTGCAAATGTAATAACATTATGTCAGGTAAATCTTTTCAGAATCTCATAAGTTTCATTAATTCCATTGCATGCTGTACAAAGTATGCTGTCTCTAGGAATGGATCATGCTTCAGATTTTTTCCTCTAACGCAATGCTTCACTTTTCTATCGTCCTTGTTCTTTTCTTTTTCAAGCTTCCAATCGAGTTGTGTTTCCTTTTCATTTTATTAGCGAATTAAATTGATTTTTTAAATAAATTGTAAGATCCCAACTGCTAAGCTTAACCTTTGCCTAATCCTCGTCATATGACCATCATACATTTAGATGTGTAATATGTATGGATTGTATCTATTCAATCTAAAACTTAAATGTTCTTAGAAACCATTGTGACTGATATGAGGATTGTATCTATTCAATCTAAAACTTAAATGTTCTTAGCAACCATTGTGGCTGATATGAGTATATTATATTCACATTCATTTTTTGTTTCCTTACAGATGATATGCTCATGCTCTTTCTTATATGTATTAAGACGTTGGAAGGTTATCTCCTTTTCAGCTGGGGAATCATTAGCTACTTCTGATGGGAAAGCTACTTTTGTACCATTTGAGATATTAATGCGCACCCTCCCTCTTTCAGCGGCATATTTGTTTTACATGGTAGTAATTTGCTTCTTAAGTCTGCTTAGAATTTATATTCCTTCAATGTAACCATGTCTTTCCATTTTCTCAAATTTCCCTTGAAAGCTAGTCACAATGGAATCTGTTCGTGGTGTAAATGTTCCCATGTACACCACCTTAAGGCGGACTACTGTGATGTTTACGATGATTGTGGAGTACATTCTAGCAGGGATGTCGTATACACCTCCTATTGTTGGAAGGTAAATTTTCCATGTTCCTTTTTTCTGTATGCTGTATCTTTTGTTTGTTCTTAATCTAGGGATCAAAATGTTGTGATGTAGGAGAAATAGAAGACGTATTAATTAGTATCTAAAACTAGCAAAATTAGAAAATATGACTGATATTAGGTTGCAAGAACATCAAGCTTCAGGTCTAGAATTTAGTTGATGATGCTGAAATTTCAGATTCGATATAGCTAAATTTTTAGGATTTGTTTGCTAGAAATTTTAGGATAGGATTTTAGGGTTTTGGTTGTTAGAAGTTTAGGTTAGAATTGCTAGAGTTTAGTGAGGAACACAATGGAGGGTAGGAAATTAGGAGTTACTCCTAGGGTCTAAGAATCACTCTTAGAAGAAAGCATTACACCTTCTAGTTGAAAACTCATGTTTGTAGAAAAATTTCAAGATCTGTTATTATTGAGGGTTAAATCTACATATTTATAGAGAAGTTCTTAGACCGTTATTCTAGTAGGAAAGAGTTCGTAACAAATTTAAATCCTATTATAATAAAAATTCTATAAGTTTAAGTCCTAAACAAATAGGATATCATATCTAAAACTAGAATAACATAGGTATCTTACTTCTACTTCCTATCTAATAAGGAATTTTAACATAATCTAAATTTCAACATTTGTTGTCTTTGCTGTCAACTCAATTCCCACCTTTCATCCCATCGAATTAAAGCTTATGGTTGACTAATTTTTCCCCTGTTATTTCTTCTATAGACCTTGAGCTTTTGGTATCATGTGCTGCTGTTGCCAAATGACATTAAAATTGTCAATTTTTTTCCACTAACAGTGATGGACTCCTATAACTTCTTTCTGGAGTGTGATCACATTGTCTGATATGGGTGTTTTCTGTTGAAAGACCCATAATGTTGTTTGAAAGATTAGAACAGCCAATTATGGAACTTGTTCATAGTCCTTTGAAACTTTTTTCTCCTGTTTTTTCTTGTAAACTTATTTTTAACATGTTATATAAGTATCATCCATCTTTTGGTTTGAGTGATGCTTCAAATATTTCTGTAAAATTGTTTCCTGTTGTTCAATGTCTAAGATATTGTTGGTAACTCACCTTGTGATTTCCATTTATCTACCAAGCCAACCCATATAGCACTTGTCTTTTCATTGTTTGGGCACATAATCTGTGATTCCTTATGAAGATATGAATGTGCTTAATTCTCATTTTAAAATTTGGTTCCATGTGATGGCTATCTGAAGATTTATTATAGACAGAAGTAATGCACTCTGGACAAACAATGTTGGATTTTAAAAGGTTCCTAAGTTACCCCTTTCTTATTATCATTCTGAGCATTCGGGCTTGAATTTGAGTAGGACTATGAAATGCTTAATCTGTAATATTCAAGATTCTCGGTTTTACTTTGTGTCGCAGGAATTTGTTGCACTCGCACTTTTCTGTTTCTGATTTTTTTTAGCCCAAGAAATTAGGGATATTGTAAGTGTTGGGTTGATTGTTTTTGGTGCAATCATTGCTGGAGCATGGGACTTGTCATTCAATTTTATGATTATGCTGTTGTCTTCTTAATCTGTAATACTCAAGATTCTTGGTTTTAACGTGTCCCAGGAATTTGTTGTACTTGCACTTTTCTGTTTCTGATTTGTTCATTTAACTCAAGAAATTAAGGATGTTGTCAGTGTTGGGTTGATTGTTTTTGGTGCTTTCATTGCTGGAGCACGGGACCTGTCATTTGATTTTTATGGTTATTCGGTCGTCTTCTTAGCCAACATTTCTACAGCAATATATCTTGCAAGCATAGGCCGTGTTGGTAGTACTCTCTTGCCTTCAAAACTACGTTATTTGTTTTTTTTTTCACATTTTTGTCTGTAGCTTTGTCTCTCTTGAAGAATAACTATGATGTTATTTCTCAGGTAAATCCAGTGGCCTAAACAGTTTCGGTCTTATGTGGTGCAATGGTAATAAATTTATGCCATCAAATTGTACTTTATGGACTGTCCAATTGTTACACTCAATTTTTTGTCTGGACTGCTATATTGGGTTGCTTTTCTTTTAATAGGAATTATATGTGGCCCTGTTTTATTGCTCTTGACATTTTTACGTGGTGAATTGGAGACGACAATGAATTTCCCTCATCTGTTTTCAGCTGGCTTTTTGGTATGTTCTGCTCGGTACCTCGTTTTGACTTTTTGTCCCTCTGAACTGTCATGTTAAGGTCGCTGCTCTGTGGGGATATAGCACCTCTGACATTTATGTCAATCTAATGAATACTCTTTATATATATACCTTTAACTTAGAGGATATGATTGGATTAATGAATTCAAATTTTTTTATGATGCTTATAGTAACTAACAATTTTCCACTTCTCTCTTTCTGTTTTTCCCCACATGCTACATAGAGATAGAATCAAGTGAAGATGGCTAAGTCCACCTCCCAATGTTTATAAAACATTTTTATGGTTAAATTGTCCTTTACCAATACTCCTTTTTTAGTGGCATGAAGATTTTTGTCTTCCTTGGAACAGGCTGTGCTGCTTCTTTCCTGTATGCTGGCTTTTTTCTTGAACTACAGCATATTTTTAAACACCTCTCTGAATTCAGCACTTACACAGACAATATGTGGCAACCTTAAGGTTTGTTTACTAATCCTATTTTGATTTTTCCATGCCATATGCATGCTGTTTTGCAACTGGAACATTTTAATTTTGGTTCATCCCACATGAATGCCACTTTTGTGGCTATATTGGACTCTACAAGCTGTATCAATCAAATGAAATATGTTACATTTCTTAATTCTTAATTGAACCACAAAAGTATTACCAAATTCCAAGTTCAATATTTGGACTCTTCTTTCACCTACCTTTCTGAATACCTTCCTGAACCAATTAGGTGTTAGAGACAGCTGGAGTCTCAATCGATTTGCCATTTAGATGGTTGGAGTGAAAGAACAATGAGGTCCAATTAGTATTAGTACTCCAAAAAGAGAGAATGAGAGAATGTTGAATCATTTATTTATCAAGTGTGCTTAAGAGAATAAAATACAGATGATAGAAAATATTCTTATATTTTTCAAGTTTACTATTGCTCGAAAAGCAAGAGATTTTCCATGCAATTGTAATACATTAAATGAGCTGCAGTTCTGCACGAGGAGCAGCAATTAGATCTTGTTAAGTTGATTATATGCAATATCACAGTTTTCACACCTATCTTTGTTTAATTTCTTAAGTGTGTGAAACTTTTCCTCATGTTTTTTGGATATGCTGTTCTAGGACCTGTTCACCATTGGACTTGGTTGGATATTCTTTGGTGGGCTTCCTTTTGATATCGTGAGTTTGAACTCTTCCTGCTTCATTCCTATCTTCTTATATGCTAATAATATATTCCCCGTCTATTATTTCACTCAATAAACTATTTTTCACATGTTTACAGTTTAATGTCATTGGGCAATTACTTGGTTTTGTGGGGTCTGGTTTGTACGCCTACTATAAGCTCATAGGAAGGTAAATGTTCAACTATATTGGCATTTGCCACATTTGCTGAAGCGTGTGAGTGGCTTCATGCAACCGTCTTCGGCTATCATCACGGGTTTTTAGATGCAATTGCCTGTTGGGAAGGAGGAATTTTCTCCGTAAGTAGTAGCTGATTCTGTGATTTTAAGCACATGAAGGCCGGTCTTACTGGCTAAGCACCTACTGTTGCACCCATCAGCTCAGACAAAGTGAGATGCTTTGTACTTGTTAATTGGTCAAGCTCATAATACACCAGATTTTATGTGAATAAAATTCTGGAAAGCGTTAATTGTCAGCAGTAACAAGGGCGGGCAGTGCATTTTTATGATGGTGCCTTTTTAATTTTCATAGTTACAGTAGAAGGACATTGTTGTATCACCTAATATTGTGATAAATGTGAATGTTTCTTTCCTTTATGGGTTTAGGGCATTGGGGTATTGGTCCGGGACTAGCTGTAAAATGTCTCAGACACATAGGAATATGATGTTGCGTATTTTTTTATTAAAGAAAGAGATGAACATAAAAGAGAAGAATTAAGGAGAGAAAACAAACAGCGCGGAAACAAAAGACTTTTTTACTTCGTATTAGTATGAAACGGCTGCACAAGCATTTTGCTATCGATTATTATTCAAATAGAACTACACAAGTTTTGATCATATTCCTGCAGGCTGCAATTGTCCCATCGTGCTTGCAGCTGTTTAAGCTCTCCCTTGCCCGACTGCTTTTGGGACAGTTGCCCACCCTCCCCGTCTTGTTAGCCCTCTTCCTGTGTATGTTAAAGGCACGATTGGTTGGCTCGGTTCGGACCTAGGGAATCGTGTCATAACAGAAAGCAAGCATTTTTATGATTTGGCAAAAGAGGGAAGCTACATTCAGAAATCAGAGTAATGAACAGTGCATATCATTTCATTAATAGAAATGTAATTACGTCTCCTGCGCGCTCATTCTTTAACTAGTGTTTTCTCATTGTATGTTCCTTTGAACTTAATCCTACCAAATTACAAAATACGATGAGAAAATAAAAAGGTACAAGGAAGAATTAGATTCTCCGTCCAAAATAATCCTATCCAATCCTATTCAAAACTCAAAGTAACATCGTTTTGGTTATTGGATGTGCTCGATTTGGGCATTAGATAGGATTTCTAAGGCTTATTTTGAACAAAAGATCCTAATAACCCAAGAGTTTGGATCATCTGTCCAAAATAACCCTTTCAACCCTATCTAATGTCCAAAACAGCACTGTTTTGGTCATCCTAAATTTAGGGACTGTCCAATCCTTTATAATGGTCAAAACGACACTTATATACCCTCCCTGGGCCGTTTAGATCTTCTGTTCAAAATAATAACTTTGTCTAACCCAATCCAATAGTCAAAACAAGTTTCCTTATCCTCGACGTTCCTTATCCTTCCAAGAGTCAATAGACTTCAAATTAATACATGCAGTCTATCTCTACAATTAATTACGCCAAACACCGTTATACTATATTGAATTATATTAGACACTTGTTAAATAAATGTGTGATAATAATTCTAATTTCTAAGCATTGTTTTGAGATTCTAGGATGAGCGCGTGCAATACACATAATCTCAGATGAGGGCGTGCAATACACATTCTGGTCCATTCCGACCAACAACAGCCTCATCAATATGTGTGGCAAACAATGAGATAGCCCTGTTCTCTAAATTAATATCTTTCCACAAGTAGAGACGTTCTCAAAATCCATACGTATACACCCAGATTCAGTGTCATCCCAATAACACTCTCATCTTCTTAATCTAAATTTTGCAGTTTCGGAGCTATGGCTACCGTGATCATGGCCTCCTCCAAACTCCTCATCAGACAGTCACCTCCCACTCCCTCACTCTCCGCCATTACCAACAAACCCAATAACAAGCTCCAAGTCACACTACCCAAATTCACCAAAACCCACCTCATCGCTCTCTCTTCCACCACCTTCAAATCCCTCTCCCTCCTCACCGCAGCCTCCTTCACCTTCGCCCCGCCGTTACTCGCCGAAGAAATAGAGAAAGCCGCTCTCTTCGACTTCAACCTAACTCTCCCAATCATAATGGTGGAGTTCCTAATCCTCATGGTCGCTCTAGACAAGATCTGGTTCACGCCACTGGGGAAATTCATGGACGAGAGAGACGCGGCAATAAGGGAGAAGCTAAGCAGCGTGAAGGACACATCGGAGGAGGTGAAGCAGCTGGAGGAGCAGGCAGCGGCGGTGATGAGGGCGGCGAGGGCGGAGATATCGGCGGCTCTGAACAAGATGAAGAAGGAGACTCAGGCTGAGGTTGAGCAAAAGCTGGCGGAAGGAAGGAAGAAAGTTGAGGCTGAGCTGCAAGAGGCTTTGGCAAATTTAGAGAAGCAAAAAGAGGAGACGATTAAATCTCTAGATTCTCAGATTGCTGCTCTAAGTGATGAGATTGTGAAGAAGGTGCTTCCTATCCAATAAATTTATAGTTCTTCTATTCTATTCATATGCTTTTCAGACGGTGCTCATGTAATGCAATCAATCAGAGTAATGTATTAGTAACAACATGCTGAAGATGAGATGGTTGGTTGAAATTTACACCTCTGGTTCTTTAAAAGGTGTTTGTCAAGGGATGCTTGTATGTACCTACCAACCAACCATGTTAGGGATTAAAATTAAGCTAAGAATGGCTTTTGTTCAAACCATTTTTATGAATTAGTTGATTATGTAAAGAAATAAAATTTTCAGAACTAAATAGGTTTTGGTAGATTATTTTGTGTCCGTGGGTGCAAATTGTTACTAATTAAAATTAGAGTGTAAAATGAATGAAAAGATTCATCAACTTATAGCTTGATTATAATTTATTTAACTTCGAAGGTTTAAGTTAACAAATGATCATTGGGCTCTGCAATTAGGTCCTGGTCATTTACATTGTCTAGTAATTCATATTCGTAGGGTGTATGTTACGAAAATCTTAAGTCACCTTGATGATGCTCTACACTTTAATTCCAATCTTTTTATGACAGCCATACAAAATCCCAACCATTACAATCTTCATCAATTAAAGAACCAGGTTATCTATTAACTTTGCAATCCGCCCCATTGTAGTTATTATTGGTTTATATTTTATAGCTAATCAATTGTAATTTTTATGGCATAATTAATTAAATATATTTTATATTATACATGTTTTTGGTTAATCAACTAATATATAAAATAAGATCCACAAGATAAATATATTTTGCAAATCAAATTATTATAAAACTATAATTATGATATTCATATTATATTTAGCTATTAACTCTAAATTATTTTTAGTCATCCCGTTATTAAATCTAGACATTAATATAATAGAAAGATGAATATAAATTAATTGATTGTATTTAAGTATTATCTCTAAATTATTTTTAGTCATTCTTTTATTAAAAATAGTAGTCTAAAAGTATGTAGATGTTTAAATAACTATATGGATACTTTTAAGAACAATGAACTTACTTAATATGAGAATTTAATTTAAAATATTTCATCCTCAAAAAGGATTTCGTGGGTCAAGAAAGAGGTATTAATTCCTTCATGTTAAAAATTTTTCATATAATTTCCCTCTTATGCTGCTTTAAAACCTTAAACAACTTCCTTTTTTAAAAAAATCTGGGCTTAAACATGCTATGATTATAATAGGTAATTTCTTATTTTCATTAAAAAATATTATGGAGACTTTTATATTAGTTTCTTCCATTTCTCATAGGTATCATAAAATTCTCACCTTCTAGCTATTGGAAAGAGAAAATACTATTCCTGAATCTTGCCATACATGTTATAGGAAACTATTTAGCCAACAATTTCTCAACTAACTCATTCTATGTGGTGATGGATCCTAAGAGCAATGACTTCAGCTGTGATTTAGCTCACTCCTTCAAATTGAAAGAGAAAAACCTCAATTTAATGACATCTTATGAGACTCAGTTATTGTGAATGAGATATAAATTTCTAGAAAGTTAGCAATATGCCGATTTAGATACTCATCTGGCAGTCCATCAAATTGCTTGAACTGTTGAATCATTTAGGTTTAATTTCAAAGTTTTTTTTCCTTAATTACTAATCTTGCTATGCTAGACTCAGCTTTAGTCAATGATGGTCTAACATAATCCCCCATTTTATAATACATGTCAAGTGCACTGCAAAATTTACCTGACTCTGCACACTAAAATTTGTAGTTGTGATAAGTCGGGATCAAATTCACAAGAAATGTTTGGTTAATTTTTGTAATGAAATTAATTGATGAAAGGAAAATAAATGGGGAGGTTTTTTGGTTTTCACACAATTAAGAAAATTAAAGTAAAGGTAAACTATCAAAAATAAATTAAAACAAATGATCAAAAATGAGAAAAGTGTTGAGGATAAGTAAGGTCCAGTTCTAGGGTCAATCTTAACCTAAGCACAATCAAGCATATTTTTTCATTCTAAAGTCTTTAGAATTCTTTTTGGACTATTGATCTGAGACTAATAGATCGCTCTATAAATCTCAGTTTTTCCTTAGGTTGTAATTAATCAAGATATGATCATTAATTAAATCTAAATACCGAATAATATAGGATACGATCTCTAGATTCAATTTGGCAGTCCCATTATGAATTAGAAAATGATCAACAAAAGCAGTAACCTCATACGTTCGAGTTATCTAACCTCAATCATGTTGTTCCTAATGATTAACGATCGTTAGATGCTACTCACAAATATTAAAAGCAACGATTACGAATTACAATCAATATTTTAGCAATAGGTTCGAAATAAAATGATCAAAATAATATACCAAGATCATTAATTCCAAAACCATCAAAATCAACACCAACAATACAACAATCCGAAGATAAATCAAAACTTTAAAATGATAGAAATAGCTTAACCATGAGTTGGTGTCGATATCCTCGTTAAACTAATGTCATTAGCCGGCCATCTTCATTTTTATGATCCAAAAATGGGTCATATATGTCATGTAATACTAATGCTCACGGTGCCAGCAACTCCAATGTCTCTTGCACTGTAGCGTCCACTATTCTTTGTTCTCCAGCTCACAGCTGCACTCCTATCTATTTTCCGCGCTACCCACTGCTTTGCTTTTGTGCTCTGCTTGAATGTGTACCCTCATGTCTGCGCCCACACTGTAGCCATAGCTTTTCGATTTTTGTCTCTTGCGTCGGTACTATTCCTGTGGCAAGATAAATAAACTTTCAGCATTTAAAACCCTCCTCGTGCGTTATGTTTGCGTCGCTACTCCCATTCACTCTGCTTGTTTTATTCTTGAAAAGACAATTAAGTTTTGCAAGTTCATTAAAAACCCTCTCGTGCCTTGTCTTGTGCCTCCTCACGCATAGCTCACTGCAGCATTTATTTTAAACGCTGCGCAACGCAGCATTAGCGCATGCGCTGCTGATTGAGCCCAAGTTTATATTATAAATTGGCTACACTTTCATGGCTATTAATATACTTTTTGACTCTTAATTCGTGATTTTGTGCTTAAATTAGTT
>JANITX010000001.1:20521759-20535102 GCA_027564395.1 Erythroxylum ulei
ACAGTCTAGAATAGTGTTATAACGCTTATGGTTTTACTATCAAGTCACATACTTGATGACATAAGTCTAATACCATTTATGGAATGTAAATCACATTACATAAACGAAATACATGCATATATGAAAGGAATACCTCATATATTATCAACAAATCATAATGTTAATACATGAATCACATATGTCCATTGGCCTAGGGCACACTACTAACAACGCCACCATTATGGGATGACGGGTTTCGTTTTGTCTCCGAATGTTTGGGCTCCGAAAACGGGGTCCAACATTATTTAGTATTAGAGCCACGTGGTTTTTCCTAGGCTCGGAATGTATAATGTTATGCATTAGTAGGCTATGTGATTAATTTTGTTTTGTGAATTGATGTATTGCATTAAGTGACATACATATCATGCAAACATGTAGGGAATAAGATTAAATAAAAATGAACGTAAGCTGAAACATTAGTGTTTTATTAAAGGAGTAAAATGCCACCTCTAAAACAATACGAGGAGTTTTGCAAGGATCTACTGCATCTGATTCCTCGCTATAAGAGAAGGGTAATGGTAAGTATAGAATTCTAGTAATTGCAGCTGTATGAGTTGCATATGTGAATTTTCGTTAAGAGTTTGGACTAGTAGAAACGATGAGAAGAATGGTGTTTGGTTAGAATGTAAGATGAGGAAAGTTTGTGGATAAATTGGAGAATAATATGAATGAGTGCATATGAGATCGATATTTGGATACAGTATAAGAGACTAAAGTGTACAGGCAGAATGAAATGAAATCATAAAATTGTTATGTTCATAAAAAGGATGAATTTGGAACCGAAATGGTCATGTGAGTATTGTGATAAGAGTTTGTAATTCAATATAAGAAGATATTATGGGAAAGATAGAAATGCTTGTAAGATAGGATTTTAGGCAAGAATGAGAGAAGAGGAAAGTTGAAGGACTTCTAAAAAATAAGAATATAAGTAAAAATGGTGAGAATAAAGAGTACGAGCCAAGTGAAAAGTGACCTTAGGAGGTTGAACTTGGACTTAAAATGGTTGTTTGAATTCGAAAAAAATGGTGTCAAGGGTAAGTTGATTTGTCATTGTAAGTGCACATTTGATAATAGGGACATCATGATAAGTGAGAATCCTAAGCCTATATGTATTGTATGCGTGGAGATGATATAAGAAGCAATCTATGACTTATTAAATATTGTTGGCCATAGTTCTTATAGTTCAAAGTCTAAGATGAGTTCGAGCAAGATGTGGAAGTGCTTGTAGTGATCAGTTGGGAAGGAATTAAGATTGTTAATGATGTTACCATATGTGATGAATGTGAGGAAAAAGAAAAAGGACACGATTATGGCATAATCCCTACGATCGAGGACTAGCACAAAAGGAGAAGAGTTATCTAGAATTAAATGGGCTTAAAGTATCCTTAGCATAAGCTACTAATTGGTGAATTGACATAAATACATCTCTAGATAAGATGTAATGATTGTGGTGATATATGCCAAGATATTAGAGTAAATGAAATTGTTTAGTATCTCGTTGAGACTTATATTAAGAGGTATTCTGATTATGTAAGCTACAGCATAAATTGACCCTATTGAGATATTATGAATAGTGAAATTAATCTTCTTGAGGTACTAAGAATGACTGATAGGTAATCATGGAAAATAGTTGATTGATAATGATTTCATGAACAGTGTCGATGATTGTAGCGAGGAATCTTCTTTCAAAGAAGAATTTCCCTAAATTGGGTTAAGTAGGTTAGACGATTCAGTTTAAGAGTGACCAATGAAGAAACAAATTGGAAATAAATATGTAACGATTCGAAAGTGAGTATGGGAGTCCTATCCCTAACAGAGACCCCAGCAAGAGAAGTAGAATATGTTATAAAAAAAAGGTATGTATTTTTTTATGTAAAGTATCCAACTTAGAGTGGATTTTAAATTCTAGGTGACACTATTGCTAATGTGAGGAGAATATAGGTCCACATTCTAATCGGTGTAAATATGTTCAGGAGATACAAATGAAATATGAGGAATGTGATACCAACACACAAAGTGAAGTATTCAAATAAATTAAAATATATAAAGAAATTAGTATGAATGAATAGGCATTGAATAATTCGATGTGAATTAAAAGGAATAAAATGAAAAGAGAAAATCATTAGGGAAAAGAAGTCAAGTGGGAAACTGAAAATGACATGAGATAATATTACCTTCATTGGGGAATTAGTCGCTTAAGGAATTGCAAGAATTAATTATAGGCATAAGGAAATTTGGGTTATATCTATTGGAGTTATCAATGCCTCAATTGTATCATGAAGTAGAAAAGTAAGTGATCCAAGTAAAATCAGATCAATTAGTGGTGACGATCATGGATGAGATCTTGAATGTATTCGAACAGTCAAGAAGAATACTTTTGAACATTTGAGAAAAATGTGTAAACTGGATGAATGATGAATGTAAGATGAATTTTGAGGAACTATAACCTCAATGTTAATTATGTCATTTGGATTTGGAGATTATACAATATATAATGAAGTTTCACATCAGAGATTAAGATATAATCTGTTGTAACAGTATGAAGTGGTTTTTGGTATACATAAGACAATTAAAGTATTATGAGTCAATTTTGATACATGGTTTAAAAGTGCTATGATGGTAATTGCTTTGAAGTCTTAGAGACATTAGATGTGCAGTCATTTCAAGAGTGTACATATTTTTCAAGTTTGAGGAAGTTATTCAGTTTGAAAGGAATGTACAAATGAGTGTTATGCTGATAAAGATAGATTGTAATCTGATACATTGAATAGACAATTTTATAATGGAATAGTACAAATTCAGATATTGAGGTTACCAAATCTAGTCATTTAATGTAAAGAGTAGTTTTACATGGAAAGTTTAGAAGAGTCTAAATTGAGGACTCAGAATCTATGAATCTTATCAAGGAAATTGAAAATGAATATGGAATTTTGAGTTTGAATCGGAAGAATGATATGTTGTGATTGAAATAAGAAGTGTGTGTACCTGAGAAGAAAGATTGAGTAAAGAGGTTGCTAGAAAAGTACAAATGGTAACTTAAGCTATACATCCCCATAGAACTACACTAAGATAGAGTCTGATGGTTAAGGAGGCAAAAGTCAATGATCACACTTGTGAGATGCCAACAGTCCTGACTCTTGGAGACACGCTTAAAGATTACATTTTAAGAGTTCATAAGAATATGGGATCAATGTACAACTTTAATAGACTCCAAGAATAACAATCGTTATCATAGCGATTCCATTAGAATACCGTATAAGGAGTTAGAGGGCAGAAAGAGTCATTCACTTTTGTATTGTGATGATTAAGGCCTAAAAATGGTTAAAGGCCAAAATTGATTGGAAAGGTTGTTGATAAGTGAAATTGATCAGTTTTAGAAATTAAATGACTTCAGAAGATAAAGGAGTTGGGGGATCAACACTGAAGGTATGAAGTAAAGCATAAGATCTTTATGAGAATATCACTTTCCCAAGGTGTGTTAGGTTGAGTGCAAAATATGCTCAGGTTAGGATAAGGAATCAACTAAGCTTGAATTGTATTGGTCCATAAAAAGTTGTTAAGTACCGAACTATTGACTTATGAGTTAGTTTTACTAATGGAGATGTCTTAGATTCATAATGTGTTATATGCAAGTATGCTAAGAAGTATTGATATGATCTGATATTGGTGTTATTGACACTGGAAATGGAAAATTGTGAGTAATATGAGATATATATAATATGAGGAATTAGTTAAGAAAGTGATTGATTAAATAAGTGATTGAAAGACCGAGTGAGTCTATTGACTATAGTCATTTGAAAGAAACTAGGCGAGTGAAGAAGTTACTTGTGAGATTGAGGAAAGCATCAGATATCATTTCCTCCATTTGTTTGATCACTCAGGTAAGAATTTCAAGGACGAAATTCTTTAATGGGGAGAGTTGTTGGACCCCAAACTTTTCTTGAAAGTTAGAGCTATTAAATGAGAAATTGTTAGTGATTAGTCATGAGTAAAGAAAAAGGAGCATTCTTGAATTTGAAATGATATACAAGATTTAGGTAGTGAATGTAGTAAGTTGATGATGAGTGGGTATAGGTGTGTATGTTCTATTATTAATGTTCACGATCAATCATGGACTATAATTTGTTTATGGATGATATTGAGTTTAAATGGAAGTTGAGAGGAAGACTGGTGGTTGAGCATGAAAGTTGAAAATGCAGAAAAGTAATAGAGCATGAATAGGTGAATTCTTGGTTTTTGATGTTTTTTGACTAAACTTGCATAGTTTGGAGTAGTATAAAATTATGGTGAATGAGTTGATTGAAATGGAGTAGAAAGACTAGAATAAAAAAAATAGAAGTGTTAGGTTTTGGGAAAAAATTGAAGTTTGAAAATTCTCTGAGAATGAACAGTGGAGAGTTGGATTTTCGATCTAAAACTTCTGTGATTTTTTTGGGTTGATCTAGAGAGATTTTGATGAAATTGTCTTCATGAAAGTTGTAGCTTATCTTTCTAGCTTTCTAACGCTATCAAGTATGACATTTTTTTTATATCAGGGCTGGAAGTTATGTTCATTTGAAGTTTGGATGTTGTTTAGGGTGAACTCTCAGGATAGTCACTTTGATTGAAATTTTAACCCTTATAGAGGCAAAAATTATTTTTAGGTCTTCATGAAAATTGTAGGTCTAGAAGTCTTCTTTAAAACGGTCCAAGAATGACCTTAATCCGATATTTGTAGCAAAAGTTATGGAGGTTTGAAGTTGTGATGTCGGTCGAAGAGCGAAAGAAGTAGTTGCGGGTCTACTGGAGTGTCGCGATCGTGCACGCACACGATCGTGACTCCACAAGACCACCCGCGATGTCGCGGTCGTGCATGTGCACGATCGCTACCCGTAAGCCTCCCTTCATACCTGAACATCTTTCACTCTTTTGACCATAACTTTTTCATCCGACCTCCAAATGACTTGATTTTTGAAGCATTGGATTCATAACACATTCCCCTATCTCTCCATTAAAATTTATGGATTTTGAGATTAATTTGAGAAATATTGATTGAATCAAAGTGAGAAGATCGGTTAAAAGAGTATGAGTTGGATATTTTTACTGAACATGTTTTAGTATTTCGAGGATATGTTGATCTGTAGAGCTCCAGATGAGTTGATTCTTATTTCTAACTGAATTAGAGACATGGAGCTACAAGTTATCTGAAGGAATCGAATTTTAATTTAGTCCTTAAGACTTTCAATTTTTGGAGTGAAGTTGGGTATAGTGTACAGTCTCGGTTTAGTGACAGTCCGAAAGTGTTTGGGCCATAACTTTTAAATTACTAAACCAAATTGAATTTTTTTGTGTCATTAGAAACATAAGACATAGAGGAACATTTCTATAGTAGGAAGTGTTATCAAATGTCTTCATTTGCCTGATGAAAATAAGGAGTTAAAATGTTAGTAGTTGATGGACAAAAAGGGGAAAAATTGGGAGAACGAATTAAATGAAGGGTAAAAAGGAAAGAGCAAGCATAATGTGGTATTATTTAAAAGAAGAAGAGGAAACATCGTGGGACTTAGAAAATAGAAGAGAAAGTAGTGAGAAGAGAAGAGAAAAAGAAGAAGAGTGCGTGGAAGTTATGGAAAAAGGAGAAAGAAGGAGAAAGAAGAAGATTTGGGCTAAACCTAAGATAAGCATCATCTTTCTTCTTCCTTAGTGGAAAAACAAAAAGGGATTAAAGAAGAGAATGAGTTGTTTAGGAAGAAAGAGGAGAAACCCTGAATGGATTTTTTTTATGGATTTCTAAACTAGGTTTTTGTTTTTCCAACCTAGATAGACTTTGGGTAGGTTAAGCCTAAACCCAATTTTAGCATTTATTTCATTTTTGTGATTTTTGAAGTTTTATGAATTTCTATGGGAATGTTGTGTTAAATGAGAACTTGGTTGTTTGAAGGAGACCAAGGAATGACAATCCAAGAGCAAAAGGAAAGGCAATCTTGAGCTTGGATTTTTGCAAGTAAATAGATGGGTAATATGTTTATAGTTGTTGTGTAAAATGAGCAATTTTGTCTTATGCGTGAATGTGTGCTAAATTGTGTAAATTGAATGAATGTGATTATTGAAAAATGTATGATATTCATTATCATGTCATGCCATGAAAGGCAAATGTTTGTGGTATAATGAATTATGACCATGTTATACCTTGAAAAAGGTTATGACATTTTGTATTGAATGAAAAGAAGAGAAAGTATAAGAAGCATGAGAATATGAAAAATGTATGGAAATGAATTGAGCATAAATTTGATTTTGTTTGGGCAAGAGAGGAACGTTTCATTAGTCACGGGCATGTTGACCTATAGCCTTTTCCCGGTTGCTGGCTTGAGGTCATGAGATCCAGAGAAATTAGGCTCATTTTGTTCACGATTTAAACTTCGGTTTATCCGTTTCGCTCCACGGAACTCTCGAGCCATTTATGTGTGCATTTGCATTTTGATATGTCAAGTTATGATGCAAGATTGAGTGTATGTTTTGATGATTAATTATACTTGACGTGTTTTATGTGATGATATGTTGAACTACGAGTTGCCAATTATGAATTGTGAATGATTGATTTGCTAGCCCAATGAGTTTTCAATGTATATGAATATATGAAGTATATGTATGTTTGATTGTGTGGCTCGTTGCCAATGGCTATAAACATAATAGCCACTAAGCTGTGTAGCTCATCCCATGGTTCCCTCCTCAGGTGCAAAAGGAGAAAATTTGCGATCCTTACAAAACTTGGCAAACAGTGAGAATAGAGACTTTTATAATGAAGTTAGTTCAGGAAATTTTGTAATTTAGAATCATTTTAAGCTTAAGCATTCAAATTGTATAGTGTGTATTTAATGTCTTTTTGTATTTTTGTATTTTGAAATGAGCTTGTATAAACTCTTTTAGAATTCATTTATGAAATATGATTGGATTTTGGCTTGTGACTCCCTAAAATTTAATTGTTCGATTTTCAACTATTGTGGGCACGCCACTATTTTGGGATGACGGGTTCCATTTTGTCACCGAATGTTTGGGCTCTGAAAAGGGGTCCAACACTAATACCCCCTAGGAGGATATTACGAGTGCCACACATACAGAACACATAGAATACAAAACATTTCATACACACATTTTCAAAATCTCAACAAACATATACCAGCCTGAATTAAGGTTATTACAAACCTTCAAACAAAAATCCAAAGTCAAATACATCATAAACAAGTCCAAAAACAAACTCAAAATACATTTTTATCAAAACAAAACTCAGACTCCTTTGGCCATTGCGGTTGACTTGTCCCAATCCCTACGTCCTTCTCTCTGAACCTACACGGGGCAAATCCACCGTGCTAAGCATATAACTTAGTGAGTAATAACTAATCTATTTTAAAAGATTTCATTAATAGTAAATTGGACATAATGCATTTCAGAACAGATTTTATGATAAACAGAACTGCATAACACAAGAGGTTATAAACCTTCAGAATTAGAACATAATTTAGTTTATGTCAAAATCAAACAGATATCAGAGTACAAAATTAAATGGCTGCTAAATCCATTTACAGAAGTAGGTAACGGGACTTATATAGAAGAGACTGAAGTCTCGACACCGAAGTGTCACAGAAGAGACCGAAGTCTCAACACCAAAGTGTGATTAATAGAAGACACCTAAGTGTCAATAACGGAAGATACCGAAGTGTCACAGAAGTAGCTGCAAACCCTTCTAGGCATGCCTATTTACCAACAACTAGGACTTAACAAATTCAAAAATAGAAATGTCTGAAATTCAATTTACATATCAATCAATGCTTTCATACCATGTATTCAAGCATATCACATGCTTACAGCTTTGCAAATCATTCAATGTTCCAAATCAATAGCAAATAAAATAGTCAACGCAAAACTATCAAAATTGACCATATAAATTACTTACAAAAGCTCCCTGTTTGCTTGTTGCCTCGAAGTCCTGTCAATATCTAGAATTGGTCGCTCTAAGAGTTCCTCTAAAACATTCAATACAAACATATATTACTATTGTGCACAATTTTGAATTCAATTATGCACATTCATGTATATTGAATATGCATGATGCATGTTCATGACAAATTTTGGGTTTCTTATCTTTAATCTTGTCACATTTCTAATCATGTGAAACCATACTAAATTCTTTAATCCAGATTTGTTTCACAGCCAACTTTCGGGTCCACTTTGCTCAATTATTCTCATAAAAAAAGTGAGCTAATTAGGTAATACTTCCTTCTAGAAAGTTTTCCCTCTTTGTCTTAGGTTTCCAATGGCAATAAGTTCATCCAATTTGGTTTAGTATACTGAAAGTTATACTCAAAATATTTTAGACTGCTCTTAAGCTTCAACAGAATCCTTATCTCAACTTCCAATCAAATTCTGAAATTCTTAGAGGCAGAATTAGAATTTAATCTCTTGAGAAAATTTGTATCCTTATTTCTCTAGTTTAATCATAATTAATAATCATCTCATTTTGAGGTCCACAAATCAAGATATAGTCTAACTACCAAAGTATGTTCAGTAAAATATTCCAGTTGTCATACTTCAACACAGTCACCTTTCCATCTTAAATTCATCAAGCAACCCACTTTAGAAAGTCCTAATTTTTGGTGGAGATGAAGATCAATATATTATAAGTCCATTGGTTCAAGAATCAAATCATTTGGATATCAGATGAAGAAGTTATAACAAAAATATCAAAGGATGTCTCTTCAGGAAAATTCTGTGAAAGTCGCGATCGTGCTTTTCCCACCTGCGATCTTCTTCTTCCTTTACCGAAAAACTCTTTCAATTTTTTTTATTTTTCTCACTTCAATCTTATTCAATGAACACATATATCATTTAAACCAATTTCTTTACTTCCATTTCAACTCCACAACTTCAAATAAATCAAAAATCCGAGATTCAATACCAACATCAAAAATCCGATTCTCATTCACACCATTTCCAACTTGTCTGCGCTTTCCTTCTTCCATCTTCATTAATCCTAACTCTTCATTTAAATCATTTCTAACTTATTTTCACTATATATCACTCCATTATAACTCACCTTACTCCAGATTGAATATACACTTCAGAAATCCAAAACTACCCTTTCATTTTCTCTCACTACTGTGTATTTTCATTCTTACTACTATGTTTTTAACTTCAGCACTTTCAGTTTCTCAATACAAATTAAACTCAGATGTGTTTAGCACTTCTAGATATAGTTGTTGTTATCCTAATTCAGTAACAAATTCAATTCCTCATTCAGCTTATTCATACACCGAAACTCCACTACTAAACTTTTCATGCATGTATTCGTTTCCAGTATTAAAACAACATCAAATTCATTTACAAAGTATCCAGAAAACTATAACACAACTTACTTGCTTCTGCAGCAAAATCTTCAACAGTGAGAGTTAAGAAAAGGTTCGATGTTGAAGAAGAACAATGTAAATCCGAAGAATAAACAAGGAGCTGCAGAGTTTTTGCCTTTCAAAACAAGTGATTATGTGTGTTAATTACATCTTGCCATGCGTCACCATGCATGGGAACCAGTTGGCATGCATATAGGGCTGCCACATTTCATACTACCATTAGACCATTTCCAACATTTTCCTAGTCCATAAATACCCCAAAATTTTCAGAAAAATTTCCTAAAATTCTCAAAATTTCCAAAATATTCAAAATACTCTCCTAATAAAATTTTAACGCAAATAATCCACCATTCTCATTTTAATCTCATTTATATATCTATTTTACCTAGAAAAATGTCAATATATGCATGTACAATTTGGAGGAGAATTTTCTTAGAAGAAAGAAGACAAAAAATGAGACTCTCATGCAATTTTCGAAATCTTTCATGCAAGATAGGAGAGAGAGTGATAAAAATGTAAGAACCCCTTCTTACACCCTCACAATTTCTGTTAACATCAAAGGAAAGAAGAGTTTTCCATCCAATTCATCACTTCTTCATTTAATCAATCATATAGAAGCCATTAAATGGGACTCTTCTCATTTGTCTTTAAGAAGACTATATGAAAAGTCTGTTAACCTAAATAATACCTATCAATTTCCGTTTTGTTGATGTAAGAAGGAAGATGGTCCATCCAATTTACATCTTTCTTCTTTAATCTAACGAATGCTAATAAGTTACATGCTATCATTAAAAGATAACCATTAAACTATTTAATGGTATGATCATAACTCCATTTAATGATGATAATGCATGATAAATTCCATCTTTATTTAGCAATTTATTGCCAAATGTGCAGCTGCACAATCAGCCCATTAAAACCGAAATTGCTACTCCTTTTTTTTTAATTGTTTTAATATATTATTCTAATCAATTACATTAAACCAAAGTCTAGCCCATTTCTAAATATACATTTGGGCTTCTAATTAACCATTAATTAGTGCAAGCCTAACGTTCAATCACGGGCTTTAAAACCTTCATTTATATTTCTTACTTTGCTTGATAACCTTCTTGAAGCCAAGTGGGGAATCTTATTGGACTTAGATAATTCAAGCCCCAATAAGCCCAAAATTAATTTATCTCACTAGAATTAATTATAGCTTACTAATTAAATTTCATTCCACTAAAGACAATTAGTTGAACTCTTGAATTACTAAATATTATGAGAACACATATTTTTATGTCCAATTGCAAACCTCATTATAGCCATCCGCACAACAAAGGCTAAAATTATCGTTTTTGCCCTTACATTGGTTTTTTCTTCTAGATCTCCCGTTTTACTCTATATGGTGATTAACACATAAGATCTCATCTTGGTGTTAAGACTTGATGGGTAGCTACTCCATCAAACTACTAGAGCCAGTTTAATCACCAATCTCTTTAAAACACCTAGAAGTGATGATACCACTATAAACTTTTTATTTGAGTGAATGTTCCTTGATACATGTTTTAATTAATAATTATAACATGCAGACACTAGATTAATACTCTGTAAAAATCTATTCCGATTATATCAAGAATCATAATGAACACATATGAGTTCACCACTCATCAAAATTGTGGTCTATAATAAGCAAATGCTTAAGTTGTATGTTTTAAGATTAAAGTAGCGACCCACTTTATTCTTAAAAACATACTTGATTACATATTCATTTAATAGTACCGTTATCGATAGTTAACTACTATCATGATATCAAACTCATCATTCCTTTGAAGTAAACTCCTTTATATACATAGAGATAAATTGTAACACTACAGTCTAAATCATAATCAAGTGACCAACTTGATTATTCAACTGTGAATCCATTAATTTAGATTCTTATAATATACATGTTTCCTATACATCTCTCTCTCTCTATATATATTACTTACACAAGAATCTCGGTACTTTTTTGACTAGATATATAATGCTCATTAAAACCAAACTCTTTTATTTTATTAATAACAAATATTTCCATTATAAAACTTTAACTGAAGAAGATTAAGGTATATGTAAATACACTTACTTTCCAGGGCACTATATTTATATAACTCCAACAATTATAAGGTCATTAGCATCACACATACAATTAAATGGTAAACTTTAATATAATGTGGATATAATTAGTGCTAATAACAATTAATCTGTCAACTTATTAAATGAATCTATGAAATCTACACTATAATTAAATGTTACATCATTATTTAACAAATTTCATAGAGGATGAGAGATTTTTAAGAAATTTTTTATAAGCCTCCTATTAAAGTTTACATGTCCCACATAACTTTTAATTCCCTTCACAATGATAGGAAGTGGCATATTTGATACTAATAGGAGGTGACATCTTGTTTATTACTTCTGTCTTCACTTTGTCCACCTTAATCCTTTGTATTAAATTCTTATAACTTAATTCTTTCTTGCACTATAAACTGACACTTTTCCTAATACTAACCTTACTAATAGGTTTAGTGAGATTTGATATCAATAAAAAAGGGACTAATTATTGTTTTATTGAAATAGGTTTTGTTAAGAACTCGAACATCAAAACATGATGAGAAGGGTATGAATCACCACTCTTTAAAAACGAAAGGATTGGGAGTGATAAGATCCTATAGTTTGATCACCATTAACAAGCTAGATAAGATCGAAGTTTTTAAAGAATCTAAAATGGGAATACTAAAAAAATATGGTTTATTTATTCAACAATAGCTGTGATAATTTTCCATTAAAAGCATAATAAAGCCTCTTATAGGTATACAACTCTAAAAATAAAGTTCTAAAATGAAATAACATATTGAAATAACAAAACATAACTAGTTAAAATGTGTGTCTAGTGCCTGTCTTATATAATGCCAATACTAATTTTGTTCTAGAAATTTATTAACATATAAAAAGATGAGTATGAAACTTATTACAAGATGAATTAAGCACTGACATGCTTTTGTTTCTCCAATTTACAAGATCTAGTAAAAGACCAGTGTAGATTTGCTTCTAAGTCTACTGCTGATTACATTAGATAATCTTATTAGGCTCTTAAATGGAACCTTTCGCCAAGTTTTCCAACTCTTTATTCACGCCTCCCTATATAAAAACTATATAGCTTAAGTTGGTGCTTGACTCCCATAATTTCCCCTCTCCTCAAAACTATATTTTGTCATATTAGCACCTTCATCTACAAAATCTTAAAGCTTTTGGCACTCACCTAAGAGTGCATTCCGTATATCCCCCACTCTTGCCACAAAACTCAGTCCTTTTCCTTTATTTTTATCTCTTATTTTTTCTTTGATCAAGGTGTTTGAATTAGCCTAAAGTGTTTTCTCTCATTTCTTTGCCCTTAATCTCTTAGGCTCACCAAAAAAAATATAGACTTGATCTTAACAAACCTACTTAGGTGTCAGTAGAGAAATGATCAAAAATTTTCCATTCACGCAAAAAGAATATTTGTTCCTATACCCATCATGTATGAATCTCCTATCAAATTACTATATATAGCTAAAAGAATGTGTCTCGTTTACATAGGAACCACATAATACAATACTTCATCCTAATACCTCCTAATTGAGAAAGAAAAACATCACATATATTATGACCCTAACCTTCCCAGTCTCATTCAACCATTTTAGGTTGTATGGTTTAGGGTGTTTTGTTGTTATTGGCCTTAAATTTTCTACCATCTCCATACTAGGCATATTCAAAAAAACTTCATCTATGATCATGTTACATATTTGATCATTGATAGCACATTTTATTGGCCCCTGAAAATTTTTCATTGAAGTTAAGCATGATTTAAATAATTTTTGAGGTTTTGATAGATTAATTATTTTGGAGTTATTTAATTATGTCAAA
>JANITX010000001.1:20612027-20622566 GCA_027564395.1 Erythroxylum ulei
AAAGATTTGAATAAATAATATTAAATTAAAATTAAGTACTTAAATAATAAATATTTAATTGATAGTAAATCATATTATAAACAACAGATGCAGAAAATAAAGGCTACTTTTTATAATTTTTGAAAATTGGAAGAAACTAAAACTAAAAAACAAAAACCACAAGCCTAAATAAATATATTTTTTTACTGAATTTGAAAAATAAAAATACAAACAGAATCTTAAAAAATAACTAGTTTTCTTAACATAATAATTGTTAGAACCAAAAGAATATAATATAAATGAAAACTTAAATCAAATTTTTTCCAAGTAAGAATATAAGTCAAAATGATGACCTATACCTACCATAATTTCAAAATGTAAATTCCATTGCCTCTAGAATATCAAGTGACTATGGTAATTTTAATTGGCATGAATGAAAATAATTTTATTATTTTTCATTGTGACTAAAGCCGTGTAAAATAATTCAGTTTTAATTTGCACCAAAAATGAATTCAGTTTACATTATGAAATGCAGAACTTGGCCATTTATTCAAATACTTTTTATAATTTATAAATATAAGATAATAATAATAATAATATAAAAATTCATGATAGATAAAACTGTTTTCGTAAAAAATTCAAAATCAACTTACCATGTTTCATTATATAGACATGTTTTTCTTCAAATAATTCTTATTTTTTATGTGTAAAAAGTAAAAACCACTCATATATGATATATTAGCAGAGCAATAGATAAATGAAGATATAAAGAAAAATAAAAGACAAATGTAATTGCTCCCATTTTGTTCATTATGATAATAAAAATGTTAAAAGTGTTTTGTTATATTTTGGGTAAATTTGTACTCTTCTAAACTTTCTTTAAATATTTAAAAGAAGGAAAGAACGAGAAGGCGTAGGTGTATCATATGCTGCTCGCTCATTTTCCAGACCAGAGCCTCCTGTCCTGCTACAGCCTACAGCTCCTTCCTGCCCCTACTCCCCTCACCATCTAAACAAACCACATATCATATTATTACCATCGCCATCCTCCACTTCTCCAATTTGATCGGTCGAAACAACAAAAAGCACAGATGAGATGAGACCTAACCATAAAATATAAACAATTTCCAATTGATAACCAAGTTAAAATGAAGCACACTTCAGCCGAGGCAGTTCTGTCTTCATCTCCGGTCACCTCCACAACTCCCGACGAATCACCACCCGCCAGCTCCTCCATCCCTGCCGACGACTTGTCTTTTTCCTCCTCCCGAGATGGCAGCGGCGCCGCTCAGGAATCCGTAACCATCGATCGACACAGCGAGTATTCCGCCCTGTGCCGATGGACCGTTCACAATTTTCCTCGCATAAAAGCTAGGGCACTATGGAGCAAGTACTTCGAGGTGGGCGGTTACGATTGTCGACTATTGGTTTATCCAAAAGGAGACTCTCAAGCTTTGCCTGGTTATATCTCTATATACCTTCAAATCATGGACCCTCGCGGTTCTTCCTCTTCTAAATGGGACTGCTTCGCTAGCTACCGTTTGGCTATCGTTAACGTTGCTGACGATTCCAAGACCATTCATCGCGATTCGTGGCACCGATTCTCTAGCAAGAAGAAATCTCATGGTTGGTGCGATTTCACACCTTCCTCTACTGTTTCTGATTCCAAATTAGGTTATTTGTTCAATTCTGATTCCGTCCTCATCTCTGCCGATATTTTAATCCTTAACGAATCCGTCAGTTTTATGCGTGATAATAATGACTTGCAATCGGCTTCCTCGTCCACGATCTCGTCGTCTGTTGTTGCGGGACCTGTGTCTGATGTCTTAAGTGGGAAATTTACTTGGAAAGTGCATAATTTTAATTTGTTCAAAGAAATGATTAAAACGCAGAAGATAATGAGTCCGGTGTTTCCAGCTGGAGAGTGTAACCTGAGAATCAGTGTGTATCAGAGCTCTGTTAACGGGCAGGATTACTTGTCCATGTGTTTGGAGAGTAAAGACACGGAGAAGACAGTTGTCTCTGATAGGAGTTGTTGGTGTTTGTTCAGAATGTCAGTGTTGAACCAAAAGCCTGGCTTCAATCATATGCATAGGGACTCCTATGGAAGATTTGCTGCCGATAATAAGAGTGGGGACAACACTAGTTTGGGATGGAATGATTACATGAAGATGGCGGATTTTGTTGGGGAAGACGCTGGGTTTTTGGTGGATGATACTGCTGTCTTTAGTACTTCATTCCATGTAATCAAGGAATTCAGTAGCTTTTCAAAGAGTGGGGGTTTTATTGGAGGGAGGAGTGGAAGTGGGGCGAGGAAGTCTGATGGGCATATGGGAAAATTCAATTGGAGGATTGAGAACTTCACAAAGTTGAAAGATCTTTTGAAGAAAAGGAAGATTACAGGTCTATGCATCAAGAGCAGGAGATTTCAGATTGGGAACCGTGATTGTCGTTTCATTGTTTATCCCCGAGGCATGTTCAAATTTATTTTCCTTGCATATTGCTTATTTAAGTTATCGGCACTGATTTTCATTAAGTCAATCAACTCTTCAATAATGATGTCCAATATGAGATCAAGGTTTAATCCATCCCAATCCGGTTAAATGATGACTATATCTGACATCATTTTTCATAGACAAGACTAATTTCTTATTTTTGATCATGGCCGTTTTAGAGTGCACTTACTGCCAAAGTTCATTATGAATTATAAATAATATGATCAGAGACTTGCTGGGTACCACAAACTGTTGCTTGCTATCTTTACTCTCAGCCCCAAAAGTAATATTTTTCTCGATGGAATGACATTCATGTGAGAAATGAATGATGGGGTGATTATTAGTCTTAAATTCACTTTAACATGTTTTGTCCATCTGCCATTGTTTCTCTCGATCATTTTGTTTTAGTCTTTTGTTGTTTCTTACCTCATACTAGGTAAGTAAACTGGTCTCTCCTTGCATGAAATCATGTTTTCTTTTTTATATTACATTTCTTGAGTTAAACAGAACAGACTGAGAGTAGTTAGTTGTGTTTAGAGAGTGCGCTGACGGGAATTTTTGTATCCTCGGTGGTATCAGGGCAGTCTCAGCCACCATGCCACCTTTCAGTGTTTCTTGAAGTTACAGATTCACGAAATACCTCTACTGAATGGAGTTGCTTTGTAAGTCATCGTTTGTCAGTTGTGAACCAAAGAATGGAGGAGAAGTCTGTCACAAAGGAATCTCAGAATCGGTATTCCAAAGCTGCAAAAGATTGGGGTTGGCGTGAATTTGTAACGCTTACTAGTTTATTTGATCAAGATTCTGGGTTTCTTGTACAGGACACTGTTGTATTTTCTGCTGAGGTTCTCATTCTTAAAGAGACATCAGTAATGCAAGATCTTAATGATCAGGAAACTGAATTAGCTAATGCTGGTTTCCAAATTGATAGGGTTCATAAAAGAAGTTCATTTACATGGAAAGTTGAAAACTTTTTGTCCTTCAAGGAAATTATGGAGACCCGAAAAATCTTTAGCAAGTTCTTTCAAGCTGGTGGATGTGAGCTGCGGATTGGTGGGTCGTCATATCTCTGATCCTGTGCTCACTGAAATGAGGTTAGGATTTCCCCGTTTCACTATCCAACTAATGGTACATATTCTTCTGGTGCAGGTGTATACGAGTCCTTTGAAACTATATGCATTTATTTAGAGAGTGATCAATCAGTTGGTAATGATCCAGATAAAAACTTTTGGGTCAGATACAAAATGGCTGTGGTAAATCAAAAAAATCCTGCCAGGACTTTGTGGAAGGAGTCTTCCATTTGTACAAAGACCTGGAATAATTCAGTTTTGCAATTTATGAAGGTATCAGATATGTTTGAAGCAGATGCTGGGTTCCTTGTGCGTGACTCTGTAGTCTTTGTTTGTGAAATATTGGAATGCTGTCCATGGTTTGAGTTCTCAGATTTGGAGGTTGGTAATAGTTGTTTCTATTCATCATTTATTTTTCTGGCGATTATATCCCTATGGACTCCTGCAAGTCGTTTGGTTGTTCAGAATATGGAGAACAAAACTGAGATAAAAGAAAATAAAATTTAGAAGATAAAGAGATTGTGAAAAATGTGAGAGAAGGTGTATCAAAAGAAAAACTAAAAGAGAGATGGTTTTGGAGAAGCGACATTTTACAATGTGGGAGAAATAGATAATAACCGTACTGCCAGTTATTTTCCAGAAAATATAGACTGCGAGTTACCATGCAAATACATGTCCTTTTATGTCATTGTCTTGCTCGTACTGAAAGTCTTGATCTCCCTAGAACATTGTTGATTATATTGTGAGCTACTATTACGTACTCTTGCATATATATAGTTTTTACATCTTTTGCACTCCTATATTTTATAGGGGAAGAAATCACTTCCTATTTGGATATTTGCTTTATTGCACTTGGCATTGATAGTACATTATGTGAATTTTCAGATATGACTGGCATCCTTTAAAATTTTGAAGGTGTTTCTTTCCATTTTCATGTTATCATACTGACCTGTTCTTTTTTTAAACTTTTTCATAACTTGTCTTTTTCTTTTCTTTTTTTTTGTTAATTTGAAGTTTCATAGTGTGACCTTCCTTGTTTTCCATTTGTCACCCACACAGGGGTACTTAGAGAAACTTGAATATACTAATGTTTTCTTTTATAATATCTTAAAGGACTGTTTCGGATGCATAATTAATCTGTGCTTCAATTTTTGTAACCTGACATTCTTTCAGTGTATAATAATAGGGATCACCATAACTGATCTGGACAAGATGGATCTAATATTTTTCCTAAAAGTTTCTTCCTCTTCTCTATGTGGTTAGGTATTGGCATCTGAGGATGATCAGGATGCTTTAACAACAGATACTGATGATCTCATTGATTCCGAGGATAGTGAAGGAATAAGTGGAGATGAAGAGGACATCTTTAGAAATCTTCTTTCTAGAGCTGGGGTTCACCTCACTTATGGAGAGAATCTGTCACAGCCACAGGTTACCCTGAGAGAAAAGCTTCTAATGGATGCTGGTGCCATTGCTGGATTTTTGACTGGCTTACGTGTTTATCTTGATGATCCTGCTAAAGTAAAGCGCTTGCTTCTTCCAACCAAGCTTTATGGTGGCAATGATGGCAAAAAGCCCACAAAGATTGATGAATCTTCACCTAGCGTGATGAATTTGTTGATGGGGGACAAAGTTTTACAGCCCGAAATTGTAGATCTGCTTTTGGACATTATGGTTGAATGCTGCCAACCTTCAGAGGGAAATTCTAATGGTGATTCGATTAATGGAAACTCCAAGCCTTCTGTATATGGGAGTACTGCACCAAGTGCCCTGGAATCTGAGAGGGAAACTCGAGCAACAGAATCTACTCAATCTCCTGTTTATGGGAGATTGGATTCTAGTTTAGATGATTCTATAAATGCATCTGCTGTACAAAGTTCTGATATAAATGGGATCTACATTCCTGGAAAAGCTGTTCCTGTACAAACTATTTACCCACCAATAGCAACAATAGTAGATTCTATGGAAAATGCTTCTCTACGCTGTAAGGTATGTGTTTTTACTGCTTAATAATAAGCTTCACAGCTTGGTTTTTGTCCTTTATTAACCATTTAACAAATTGAATGTTTAGACCAAATGGCCAGAGCAGTCGGAGGAGCTCTTAGGATTGATTGTAAACTCACTGAGAGCCATTGATGGAGCAGTTACTCAAGGTGGTTCTGAGCCAAGACGAAGACCCCAGTCTGCACAGAAGATTGCTCTTGTCTTGGATAAGGCCCCAAAGCATCTGCAGCCTGACCTTGTAGCTTTAGTTCCCAAATTGGTAGAGCATTCAGAGCATCCTTTGGCAGCTTGTGCACTTATTGAAAGACTCAAAAAGCAAGATGCTGAACCTGCACTGAGGATTCCTGTAAGATTAACCTTTGGGAAGCATCTATTTCATTGATTTTGGCATGCTCGCGTTCCTTGTGATTTTAAGGTTTACATGTTAAAATATTAAACTTGTAATAGGATTCCTGTAAGATTATTTTCAGGAACATATTTCATAGCTCTTAAGGCATATATGTGTAGCATATTGTGTTCCTAAGTTGTACACCTGAGAAATTTTATACAGGGAATCAGCATTTTTCCTTGTCATTTGTATGCTGTCTTCATCTTGTATCTATTACTTGGTTGCACCAACATACTTGTTTTTGTGTAGGCTCTCGATGCCATTAGTCAACTCGAATGTGGCAGTGACGAATGGGAATGTGTTCTTTTCCAGTCTTTCGAGCTTTTGGAAGACTCTAATGATGAACCACTTGCTGCAACCATTGAGTTTCTATTTAAAGCTGCATCCCGATGCCATCATCTTCCTCAAGCTGTATAAGCTCTTATCTACATTTTTCATATGAAAATTTTCGTTATTGTTAAGCTATATATTCTTATTTCAATATATAACTTTATTTTCTATATCATTTAGGTTAAATCTGTTCGTGTTAGGCTAAAGTATTTGGGAGACACTGTTTCTCCTGTCGTGCTGGACTTTTTGAGTAAGACACTAAACACTTGGGGAGATGTTGCTGATACCATACTTAGAGATATTGATAGTGATGATGAATTCGGAGATAAATGCACAGAATTAACTCATGGAATTTCCTTTTTTCCTAAAATTGGGCCAACTTCTGATGGTTTTCATGTGGTGGATAAACACAACATTTGTGCTAGTTGTCATTTTTCTGATATTTACATCTTGCTTGAGATGTTGTCTATACCTTGCCTTGCGGTTGAAGCTTCTCAAACATTTGAGAGAGCTGTGGCTCGAGGAGCTGTTGTGGCTCAATCTGTAGCAGTTGTTTTGGAAAGACGCCTTGCTCGGAGATTAAATTTCAATGCCAGATCTGTAAATGAAAATTTCCAACAAGCACTAATCGATGCAGAAGCCAGTCAACAATTGAGGGTCCAACCAGATGACTTTACTGTTGTTCTTGGTCTTGCCGAAACATTGGCCCTTTCTAATGATATTTGTGTGAAGGGGTTTGTCAAGATGCTTTACTCAATCTTGTTCAAATGGTATCCCGATGAGTCCTATAGAGGAAGAATGGTGAGGAGACTTGTTGATTGTGCCACCAGTACAACAGATAATGGTCGTGATTTAGAATTATACTTAGATGTATTGGTCATCTTAATCTGTGAGGAGCAGGAAATAGTTAAGCCTGTTCTGAGCATGATGTTGGAGGTTGCTGAACTTGCAAACGTTGATCGGGCAGCACTTTGGCACCAGTTATGTACTAGGGAAGATGAAATTATTCGCATAAGTGAAGAGAAAAAAGTAGAAAGTTCTAACATGGTTCAAGAAAAGGCCAGCCTGTTGCAGAAGTTGAGTGAATTTGAAGCCACTAATAACCGACTAAAGGTACCTGAACTTGTAATATATTATTTTTATGTAGAATAATTGTAAACCTAATAACTTTTGGCTCTTATGCTAAATTAATTCTTGTCATGAAATAACAGTTGGAATTGAGGGCTGAGATGGATGGGTTTGTTCGGGAAAAGAAGGAACTTTCTGAACGAAAGCAAGAAGTTGAAAATCAGCTTGAGTGGGTGCGTTCAGAACGGGAGGATGAAATCAGAAAACTCAAAGCTGAGAAGAAAGCTATTCAGGATCGTCTTCATGATTCTGAAGCACAACTCACCCAGTTAAAATCCCGAAAACGAGATGAACTGAAGGTAGCATATAATCTTCATTTCGATCATTTTATTCGTGGACCTTCTCTGCTGCATATTTTCCTGTTGAGAATAGATTCAGTTTACATGTATGCTTTCTACCTTTGTAATCATATCCTTGTTTTTGCACTTTTTTAACAAAGGCAGTACTCTTTTCTGATGGTATTTGAAGATGATGGCATGAATTTGACCTTTGGCTTGTTCTTTTATCTAGCTTGCTGTAGCTGCATTTGCTACAATGACTTTGCATTGTAACAAACATTTACTTAAGCCCTGAAAAGGTTTTTGTGTTAAATTGGTTTTGGCAGTCTCATTCATGAAATGATAATCTATTCTGCATTTTGGTTGATATCTGATTCTTAATCGATACCCTAAACATATGTGGTTGGGTTTATTTTAGTAAAATGATGCTTGCGAATACCTGCTAATGAGGATGAGTTAATCAGAATCAGTTTAGATGAATAAATGTATATCTGTCCTGATTATTGCTTAGCTTTTTACTTGTTTCTTGTTATTGACGTACCCACATTGATTCCCTACCTAGTTTCCTTCTTGAAAGTGTTTTATGTATGCAACAGAGAGTAGTAAAGGAGAAAAATGCTCTTGCCGAAAGGCTAAAGGGTGCTGAGGCTGCACGTAAGAGATTTGATGAAGAACTGAAACGGTATGCCACAGAGAACGTGACTCGGGAGGAAATCCGACAGTCATTGGAGGATGAAGTTCGGAGATTAATGGAAACAGTTGGGCAAACTGAGGGGGAGAAGAGGGAGAAAGAAGAGCAGGTTGCTCGTTGCGAAGCATATATAGATGGAATGGAATCAAAATTGCAGGCGTGCCAGGTTTTTATTAATTTTCTGCTTTGTCTTTGTTTCTTATCATTATGACCGATTTTCTTCTGCATTGTTGACTACTTGACTTCTACGGGTTATCATATGGATCATACACCAATTTTTTAGTTGTGTAAAGTCTAATGGAGGAGTGCAACTCTAGTACCTCATGTTTTGTTGACAAGTTCTCAACTGTCAACTTCACCATTTGATATCAGATTGATAAGATTGCTTTTGAATATTTTTAAAGCTCGATGATCAGTAATCTTTATCCTGATTCCTGCATGAAACCCCTTGTTCTCCTATCTCGCTCTTATACTTGAGTGTTCGTTTATGCAGCAATATATACACACTCTTGAGGCTTCTCTTCAAGAGGAGATGTCACGACATGCTCCTCTTTATGGCGCTGGATTGGAAGCATTGTCAATGAAGGAGTTGGAGACACTTTCACGTATTCATGAGGAAGGGCTGAGGCAGATCCATGCCCTTCAGCAGCGAAAGGGAAGTCCTGTCGCCAGTCCTCTGGTTAGCCCCCACGCTCTACCTCACAATCACGGGTTGTATCCTACTGCCCATCAAGTGGCCGTCGGATTACCTCCTCCACTAATCCCAAATGCTGTTGGAGTCCATGGCAATGGATACATGAATGGTGCGGTTGGACCGTGGTTTAACCATAATTAAAATTGTTTTTGTGCCCCATAATACCATACCATACCAATGTAGGCATTTGTTGGCCTGGTAGAGCCAGGTGACATCTCATTGTGAAGGGATGTTCATTTTTGAGTTCCTTGACATCTCAATGGGGAACACTGGAAGAAAGAAAATAGAGGAAATAATAATAAAATCGCTAATAGTCCAGTAAGCCGGTAAGATAGTAAATGCCTGATATTATGAATAATAAAATCGTTAATAGTCCAGTAGCCGGTAAAATAGCAAATGCTGATATTATATCCTTCTAATCAAGTTTATTATAGGCCTTTACGAAATTTTGTTTCTCTGTCCGCTTAATTTTGGAGATTAATCGTTTCAAAAAAATTTCGGAGATTAATGAAATGGAGCAAATGTTTGTTTTGGCGGGAATGTATTGTTTCAATAATGGTTTTGGATTATATTTGTATAAGCTAGGCCCAAGGCCTAAACTCATCCATTCTCTTTTAACGGCCTGAGTGAAAACCCGCTATGTGCACAAACAAATGCATATGATATTGCTCTAACTAATAAAATTATGGGTTAATGATGAAATTTGTAATTTTAATCTGAATTTTAGAAAGTAACGATAAAAATATTCAAACTCTTAAAATGTACAAAAGTATATTGAGTTTAATCTTTTTGTTAATGTCATGTACGTCAACATATTTGTCGCATGTTTTTATTTTTCAGGTTATTAAGTATATAGAATAAGGAGGAGTTGGGATGGACGACCATGCAATCCATCCCACTCGTCCATTTAATCTAACAGCTAATATTTATTTCTCGTCTCTCTTATGCATCTCACACATAGACACTCGCGAATGTTCTTCCTTTTCATCATCTCTCTTATGCATCTCACACACAGACACTCGCAAATGTTCTCCCTTTTCACCAGAAACAGGTTTATGAAGCTAAGGCGTTCCATGAAGGAAATTTGACGGAAGTGAGGCCAAGGGGATGTTTCACTATTTCCACTGCGATCGTGGATCTGGTAGAGCGCCAAAGTTCTTGAGACGACGGGGTTTGACTTTTGCCGAAATATATTTCCAGGTACGTGTTTTGATTCTCTCCAGATCTGCTCTTCCGTGCTCGGATCTTCACACACAGTACGTTTCCGCTCTCTAATTCTCTCTTCTTGATCTTGATTCCGCAGTTTTTAGCTTTGCCGAAATGTCTTTCCAGGTACGTGTTCTGATTCTCTCCAGATCTGCTCTCTGTGCTCAAATCTTCACACATGGTACATTTTTGGTCTCTAATTCTCTCTTCCTAGTCTCGATTCCTCAGTTTTTAGCTCTTCTCTTGCTTCAGTCTGGCTCCGTTGCTTGTGTAAAG
>JANITX010000001.1:20897946-20909822 GCA_027564395.1 Erythroxylum ulei
GTTTATGTTTTATTATCCTTATACCATATCATGTATGGATTGGCATGTTGATTTGGATTTGTTGCTTCCGCTGCAAGTAATGATTTCTTAAAAGTTTTGAAATCTACCATTTTTCCAAACAAAGCATGTTTTCTTTTTCCGATCCAACAAAAGGTTCCCTGGAAAAGAAAAGGTTTTGAAAGAGAAGGTAGAGGAAGAATAAAAAGAAGGAACATGGTGGCATGTACAACTCGGTAGCGCAACTGCACTTTATAAGATTGACAATCGCACCACCATTGAAGGACTCTCTTAAGTCGTCATAAGGATAAACAACACGTCGAGTTACTGACATTAAAAGAAGGGCTACATGGGAGGCAACCCATGGCTATTAATTGCTATTTATTTCCCTTTAGTTTTAGATAGTTTAGAATTCCATAGTTTGTGTGTTTTGTTTCCAAATAAATGTCGCAGAAGAGTAGATGATCAATGTTGACTTAGGATTGCTAGGGAAGGAAAGCACAATGATGTGATAAGTACAAATAAGAAGTTAGGGAAGGATCTTGGAGGTGAAATGAGGAAAGAAAAAAATTCAACAAAGTGAAAGAAAATCTCCTGACATGATCGTGGCAGTCATTTGCAGCAGGACAGAACTATCACACGCGTTTTTCTTTGAAATTTTTTCTAATTCCTAACCCTTCCACACCTATATATTTACATCTAACTTTAATTTTTCATTCACTTTCATTTTCACTTTATCTCTCTAAACTTAAGACCTCCAAAATGCTCTCCCTTCTCTCTACCAACTGTCATCTCTTCCATTCTCTCAAACTTTCGCTAACTCTCAATCCCGATGCTATGCATCAAACAGACAGTTAAGTGCACCCAATCTCCGGGAGAATCCAAGTATCAGGTTGCAGTCGAAGGAACAAGGTAGCAGATTTTGGAGCACCTTCCCAATCTATTCTGAAGAGAAAGGTATTCGATTTCAATCCCTTAGCCTTAAGCAAATAATGGTTCCTAAATACTTTGATTTTGATATGTTTTATAGCATAGGATTGGGAGACAAGGTTGAGAAGCTAGGAGAAAGAATTCAGTGGGGTAAGTTCATCAATTTTCAATATCCAATTCACCACTAGAAAGTGAGCAGTATATCTTGTTATAAAACAAGACGCGTTCATATGTGGAGGTCGTTAGGGATTGGAATCTAATTTTATGTACTAGTTTGTTTTAAAATTAGAAAATACATTTTATATTCCCAATTTTTCAAGGAAATTGATTTCAGTTTCAAGACTTTTACCTTTTGGATATTCCTTTCATTTTTCTAATGAATCTTTAAAGTAAATTATAAATATGAATTTATTAGGAATGGTACATTATTTGATGGCCTTTTTTTATTTAATTTACAAGATAATACATGTTACGATGTGATAGGTGTATATTGCATTGTGTTTTGATAGGTAGTTTAGTGTGTGTTTAGTTGTTAATTTGATTGTTTAATGCGTGTTTAGATTATAACTGTGTTAGTTAGTAAATATTTATGTTTTAAGTGTTTTGTGGGTTGGAACATGATGTTGAGCTTCAATTTTATATTTATGAAATGCCTTAATGTGTTTGTTACTGTTCAAGGCAATTGGAGGAGATTTAGAGAAGACTCGGGAAATAACCCAAGGCCATAATCGAGACAGAAGCAAGAGCAAGGAGCCACAATTGTGGGGAATATGCCATGATCATCACAGAAGCTGGGGCCACGATCATGCCACTGAGGTACACGATCATGGCCTGCGTGACAGATACACAAACAATAGTCCCGGCTTGAGTTTTCAAGGGATATTTTGGACCTTTCAAACTTGGAAGACCCTAGGGTTTCTCTAATTGGAAATACTATATAAAACTTAATGATGTAACCCTAGGAGAGCTTCTAAATTTTCCCACTTTTGGGAAGTTCAAGAGAGAGAGAAAAAAAGAGGGAGAGAGAAGAAGAAGAGGAAAAAGAAGCAGGTCCCAGCGTTGTTGCTTCCCGGATTAAGTGGTCTCCAGACGTTGCTGCCTTCCTAGATTTTTCGATCCAATTTCTATTTCCTCTCTATTTCATTTTTGTTTATTAAATGTATAAGTTTGAAATGGATTGTATGATGATGGGTTTTAGATTCTTGACAATGTTCTAACTCTTCCTTTGAGATTTTACTTTGATTTAATGTTAATATAGCCAATTTTGTGTTTTATTGATTAGGTTTTGTGATTAAATTCAATTTTTGCATATTTCGGTAACAAATTGAGAGGGTGAGGAGGATAAAAATGATTGGATTAGATTAATGAGAGTTACGTGATCTAATAGACCACGTAGTTAATCATATCAGTTTTTGTGCAAAGAGAGATCCCATGTGAGACCCGATAGTTTAGTAGAGAACTTCTGATCTAATTTTAATTATAGGTCTTTTGTTAATTGAGAGATTGCAAATTTTCATAATTTAATTAAGGTTAACGATTTAGGCCACAGGATTATAACTCAAAAGAGAATAATTCTCCCTATGATATTCTAGAACCGACGCCCCGATAACACATAATTGGCTAGATTAGTATTAAAGATAGGTAGAATCCCCTCTCTCATAACTTGGTAATTTCTCTTGATTAATTTCCATTGTGACCTTTTGCGTTGCTCAATTTCAATTCTTGTTTTGTGTCAATTTCTTGAGTTGAATTCATGCAATCAAATTCCAGTGTTTATATTCTTGTTTCATTTTTTAATTTCATTTTTATTAATTTTTGAGCCTTAAATAACCTAAGATTAGATTAGTTTACCCTCCTTGCGGGATCAACCCTTCAAATACTACAACTCATGACCCGTGCACTTACAGTAATTAAGGGATATAAATTGTAAGACTCAAAATCTCGATCAATGTCTTATAATAAAAACTAGGTTAAGATAATAATAATAGGACAGGTGTCTAATGGTGAGGCATCTCCCATCCAGCTGCATCCCCACTTTCAGTTATATTTTTCCAGCCCCCACCCTCTCCAGCTATCACATGCTTTTTGTTCTCTATTCCAAAGCTAGGTTTTAAGAAATGGACAGGTGTCTTTCTTTTGAAACATGATGCATGTGTCTTTTTTTTCTCCATGTTATAGCCATCCCTTGTTTTCATTCTCTAGCTGTCCAATCTCTTTTTCCTTTTAGCCGACAACACACATCTTATTCTTTTAAAATCATATGATAAATGGACAGCTAGCTTAATTCTTTTGGTAATGTAATTCATAACATTCTAGCTTAATTCTTTTGGTAGTATAATTCATAACATTTTGAATCAAAATGTTACACATACCTTCATTTTTATGCCCTATCTTGCCTCTTTTTCTTTTAATCTTTTTCTTCTTCTTGCTCCATGAAGACAATAGAGTATGAACCAAAATGTTACACATACCTTCATTTTTATGCTCTATCTTGCCTCTTTTTCTTTTAATCTTTTTCTTCTTCTTGCTCCATGAAGACAATAGAGTATGAACATTAAGAAGATGACTTAATAAATATGCTTTCAGGTCACTTTAGCTCCTTCACTGTTGAAATATACCTAAAATCAAAGATGAGCTAAAGTGAGTGTCCTAAGCATTTTAAGGCATTAATCACTAAGTGTAATGGATTAAATATATCAACAATTAAACACATATCAAGGACATTAATTTTATGTTATAAGTCTAATTAGAACATTGTATAATGAAAGAATTTAATTATACAGAAAAAGCATGCACAGAAAGGTTATTCAAAACCACTTTGACATTCTTAAATATTTTTGTGCTCATAATGTGTTACTAGATGCCGATCTTGATCTATGGATATAAATTGTTTAATTTTAGAATTAAAGATAAATTTAGGAAGCGCGAGCCAGCTTGTGGCATGACCGTAACGTAAAAAATGACATCATTTTGACAGGTCACGAGCCACCCAACCCGTGGGTTAGGCCGGGCCGAACCGAACCAAAAGTGGCCCAGGCCCAACCCAGCCTGTTGACATCCCTAGATAAATTAAAGGAGTTTACTTTATCCAATCGTAAATATAATTTAGGGTTATAATTTGTATCCATTCCTAACATATTTGGGAAATTAATGAGCCTTGCATAAATAACGGATTGAAGAGAGCAAAGATATTTTAATAAAGTTAGACTTGATTGTAAAGTTTAAGAAACTTTATGTTTAAATATGGGATATTTAATAAGGAAGGATCAATATGAGATATTGGATCTTATTTGGACAAATTTGGTATTTAATTAGGATTATTTGTAATTATAATTAAAGTTTAATTAAAATTAGAATTTAATTTCAATTAAATTACTAAAAGGTTTGAAACTTATTATAAATAAGCTTAAACTCTAATGGAGCTAGCACTTCTTGCTTAACTCTCTCTTTGAGAGTTACAAAGTTCTGTCAAACTATTTTGTAGATATCGTTAGAGGTCGACCACTTGTGCGACTATGGTAGTTGAGATGGATCGATTTCAAAATCGATTCGAAAAATTCGACAAGAATATAATCAAACTTCGGAATAAGGTACAAATTAAAATTCATGTTTTATTACGATTTAATTGTTAATCATTTTATAGCATTTAAGTGATGTTAGTTTTCAAGAAATCAAAATATGAAAGCGTTTTGTAATTATTTCGCTATTGTTGAGCCTCATTTCCCAACAGTATCTTACCATTTATTACTATAATTTTCTTTAAAATTTCAAACTTATTATTATAAATTTACATCAACATATTACAAACTTATCAAAAACTATGCTTTCCTAAATCTGAAAAAAAAAAATTTATATAGCTTTCTTACTCCTATTCATTTTACCTCACAACAAAAATAAACAAATGTTATTCGATCAAAAATATTGAAATATGTCAAATACTAAGAATATGGATATAAAGTCCAATTACTATAAATAGAAATTAGATATTATTAATTTATCTTGAAAAACAAAAGTATCCTTTTAATTATTAATGATCTTGTGATTTTTAACATTATTTATTTATTTATAGTAATTAGTAGTAATCAAAATATTAAGGGATAATAATCTTTTGACCCAATCAAAAGAAATATATCCTAAAATCAAATAATTATATTATGAAAAATGAATGATGAAATTTAGCATGTAAAATTTAAACAAACCAAAAAAGAATTAATTTTTATATTTATTATTATAGATTTAATTATTAAAAATTCGTCAAGAACTTGATATATAAATTACACAAATTGAAACAACATTTTTTACTCTATAAAATTTTATCTTGAAACTCAGATATAGATTAAGTGCAAGCAATTAGAATTTTTTAATAATTGTATTTTATTTTTACTAAAATATGTAAAAGTACTTCAACATTTTATTCTATATGAGTAATATTTGGAACTTTTGGTATTTAAATTTTACATTTTATTAATCTTATCTTTTATTTAATTTTTAAAATAAAATTTATGAATAGCTTGAAACCATTCAATTTAAACTAAAATGATTTGAATTTATTCAATTTTCAGAATTGTTATATGATTTAATTTGATTTACACAATATAAATAATGTTCTTAATAATTCAATTCAAAATTCGAATTCAATATACGTCCGTTGCATGCCCCATGTAAAGCCACTATGGGATGATCAAGGGCGTCAGCAGCAGTATTGACGCTTGCCAAGATCCCACGTTCCCACCAGACAAAAGGCAAAGTCTCGTGGGCCATGCGATTTAATATGCTTTCGCAATTCCATCTTTCTACGATTGTCTACTTTAATTATTATTTTACCTTATACTCTTTTAAGAGTTCATATTATTAAGGAAAAAAGCCTAAATTCCCGGTTCAAATCTTCTGTCCCATTTTATCGAGTACTTTTTGTCCCAAGAACATCCCAATCATATAATAATTAAGAGAGAGGAAATTTAAATGACTAGGATGTTGTTGGGATAGAAGGTACTGGACAAAATGGGACTGAGAATCTCATGCTTTAAATTTCTCATCTAATAAGTAATTGGTTCCTCAACTTTGTTTTTTTGTAAGATTGACATTCAACTTTGTTTTTGAAGTAGATCAAACATAAAAAAATACATATAAAAGAAAAATAAAATTAAATCTAATCTAGAATATAAAAATAAGAGATCAATTTTAAAAAATAAATGACTAAGGGGCACTTAAAGTGAAACTTTGCTACAATTTAAGTTTTTTTTTCTTAAGAAAAATACTATTATCATCTATCTACTAATTAATAAGTCTAAAGATAATCTATTTCATAGATGAGTCATCTATTTTTCAAATTCTATATTAAATTAAGGGAGGTTATAATGTATATTTAATGATTACAGAATATATTTGTATTAATATTTTATTTTTATGATTAAAAAATTAAATTAAATTGTTCATCTAAAGGAAATATTATATTGTCCAGTTAAGCATCATATGATTTAGGAAGATTGAAGACTTTCATTATGTAAAATCAATATAATTTTTCTTACATCCTTTATTTGATCTTTTCTAATAATTAACAATTTCTTTATGCATAAACATACAAGGATAGTAGGAGGATCGAAACTCAATCTGACCCAACCCAAAGTTAATGGATCAGACATTCAGACCTAGAATTTAGGTTATACTCAAGTGTAAAGGTAGACCTAAGGCCTGATCCAATGGCCCATGCAGCCTACTAAAAAAATGAAGTTATTTTAGAAAGACTTCTCAAAATGACGATATTTAAGCAGTTTAAGCGAGCTCGAGCTTTGCTTGGACTACGTGATTTAACTTTGATCGGGCTTTTAATTGAACCTTAGCCGCACCTAACCAGCCTCGCCCGATGCCATCTTATAAAGCATATCATTTTGCAATTTTAATGCATAAACTTTTTAGTTATTAAGTGGATTTGATTTTCAAAGAAGAATTTTTTTGAATGTCGATTATTGTTAGGGTTTAGGTAGCATAAAGGTTTTGATAGGCTAGCCAAATAGAGTGTCAAAAATATTATATAATGATTTGATTACAATTAATTAGACATTCAACTAATTGGTGGGCCAATTAGTGAACTGAACCAATGTTTAGCCGAAAGTCAATTAATTGATGGTTTCTTTCAAAGGCATCTAGAGGATCAATTATTTGCTTTAGTCAATATTCTAGTTAATAGGTTTCTAACTAGTTGAAGATCAATTTTATTATTCTGCTTCCACCTAGTCCATACTCTAACTAATAGGTTTCTAACTATAATGATTAGTTTGTATCTTTAACAATTGTTTGAAGCCTTATAAATTCTTGAGTTTTTAGATGTTGAATGATTTTATGATCTTTTGTTGTCACAAAACACAATTGAGAGATATTCCAAACATTCCAAGCAAATTACATTCACTTTGAATTGGCTGTGAGTCTTAAAGCATTAAAGTGCTTCTTGTGCTTATTTTAAAGATGACAATAAGTCAGACCAAACTTAAGCTTTATTTGAAAATTTTCTCAATTAAATTTAGAGTAGCTTAAAGCATTGATAAGCGTGTAAAAATAACTATCCATCATTATATAAAATGACTTTATTTTGCTACGCGAAATAACGTTGTTTTGTATATAAAAAAAGTTAGGCTTTGTATTGGGCCTAGACTTGGCCAAAGTCCAAGAAAAGAGGTAAGCTCAATCTTAGTTAAAAAAATGCTAAGGGCTTAAACCCGATCAAAGCCCAAATTTTGTTTTTGCAAAAAATTCTATATTTGATCCAAAATATGGTTAACTCAAGCCAAATCAGATATTCTCGTCATTTCTAACTTCTTAATTTCAAGAGGTTTATAATTATTTTTTACCGTAAGAAAGATTTTAAAAAATTTCACTTCTAGTTAAAATAAATAAAGAAATTTGTATGAAAGTTTCTATTCATGTAATTGAAAGAAAAGTTTAATAGAATCTCAATTGAATCTTGAGAAATAAATTTATTTATCAAATTATTATAAAATTAGCTTTTAATATCTCTTATTTACTCACTTATTTTAATAAATTCGAGTTTTGATTCAAATACATCACTTTTTGATAAAGTTGAAAATTGATACTTACGTTAATATCAAAATGAAACAATTTGTTCTGCAGGTACACAATAACTCAAAATACAATTTTAGAAGCATAATTATTTGATATGGGGAAAAAAGTAAAGTCAAAAAATCAAAATTTGTTAATTTTTAATGTATGAAATAAATATATTTCAAGGTAAGTTAATATATTTTTACAAGACTTCATCTCCTGTGTCTATTTTTACAAGACTTCAGCAGCTCCTGTGTCCGTCAATAGTTCCAAAATCAATATACGTTTTTAACTTTTATTAAAATGGATAAGAAATGAAAATACACTTTATTATATGGCCACTAAATTGTGTACGACTACAAATAACGTTTTCCCTACGTTCATCGCAAAATTTGACCAATCGGCGGGTCCCGGCAGCAACTGGATCATCATCCACGCCGACAATAGACATAAGATCCAACTCTAAAATCATCAAAATATTAATAAAAAAAACACAAAAAAAGTCACCATCGTCGTGGACCGTACGCGTCGTATGCTGAGGCTGGACGCGTTAATGTCACGCACACAGTATGCAGAGAATTAAAGACCTTTCGTTGAAAACCTCTTTAAAAAAACACCCAACCAACAGCAACAACATCGCTCAAATGCCTGTTTACTTTTTCGGGGGAAAAAAAAAACCCCTCAATGCCTTCCGACAAGCACACATCTCCAGACAGCTACGCCAATGTAGATTTTCCTCCCACATCTCTGATCAGATCTACGGCTCTTTTTCTTCCACGTTCTTTCCGGACCTCAACCCATTATTTAAATCTACCGTTTTCTTTCATTTAACGTTTTAATTAGTTTCCAAGTCATTTTCTATGCTTCTCCTCCACTCTTATACACATACACACGCGCGCACACAAGCTAAAGACAAACGGACAGGACTTCTCGACTTTCTTGGTGAAGGGGATCCGAACCAACGGTTACAGATCTGAAATACCTTTGCTGCGACCGCACTGGTAAATCAGTTTTTGGTTTATGGTTTAAACAATTATTTTTTATTACAACTGAAATTAATGGTTGAACTCTGATCTAAGGAAATTGAAATGCTATGTACTGAATCCTACAGTTGAAGCGGTGAAGGAGTGTTGAATCGACGGTAGAGATGGCTACGAGCACGATCCGCAAAGCTATCGGGACGGTGAAGGACCAAACAAGCATTGGTATAGCTAAAGTGGCGAGCAACAGCGCCCCGGAGCTCGAAGTCGCAATCGTGAAAGCGACGAGTCATGACGACGATCCGGCCAACGAGAAGTACATACGCGAGATCTTGAGCTTGACGTCGTACTCACGCGGGTACGTTCACTCGTGCGTAGCGGCGGTGTCGAAGCGTTTGGGAAAGACGCGCGACTGGATTGTGGCGCTCAAGGCTCTGATGCTCGTCCACCGCCTGCTAAACGACGGCGATCCGTTGTTTCAGGAAGAGATCTTGTACGCTACGAGGAGAGGAACTAGGCTTTTGAATATGTCGGATTTCAGAGATGAAGCTCACTCGAGTTCTTGGGATCATTCTGCTTTTGTGAGGACTTACGCTATGTTTTTAGATCAGAGACTTGAAATGATACTGTTTGATCGGAAAGGTAGTGGTGGTGGTAGTGCTCATGGTGAGCTTGAGAAATATGGAGGAAGAGGTGATTTCAGGTCGCCGCCGCCAGGGCGAGCTTACGAGTATAATGATTATGGAGACTATAGGGGTGAGAGTGGACATGGGAGCTATGGAATGAAGACGAGGTCAAGGTCGTACGGAGATATGGCGGATGCAGTTGGTAGAGAGGGGAGAGAAGAGAAAAAGGCAATTACTCCTTTGAGGGAAATGAAGCCCGAGAGGATATTTGGGAAGATGGGACATTTGCAGAGGTTGTTGGATCGGTTCTTGTCGTGTAGACCAACTGGATTGGCCAAGAATAGTAGGATGGTGTTGATCGCGCTCTATCCAATTGTGAAAGAGAGCTTTCAGCTGTATGGGGATATTTGTGAGGTTTTGGCTGTTCTGCTTGATACGTTCTTTGACATGGAGTATCATGATTGTGTTAAGGCATTTGATTGCTATGCTAGTGCGGCCAAGCAGATTGATGAGCTGATTGGGTTTTATAATTGGTGTAAGGATACTGGTGTGGCCCGATCATCGGAATATCCAGAAGTTCAGAGGATCACGGGGAAGCTACTGGAGACATTGGAGGAGTTTGTTAGGGATAGAGCCAAGAGGCCCAAGAGTCCTGAGAAGAAAGAGGAGATTCCTCCTGCGGTTCAGAAAGAGGAACCGGTGCTCGATATGAATGAGATCAAGGCATTGCCTCCACCTGAGAATTACGTACCTCCTCCACCACCTCCACCCGAGCTGGAGGATAAGCCTCAACAGCCTCAGGTTACTGAAGATTTGGTGAATCTGAGAGATGATGATGTTAGTGCAGATGACCAGGGAAACAAATTGGCGTTGGCTTTGTTTGCTGCAACTCCTGCTAATAATGGAAATGGATCTTGGGAAGCATTCCCTTCCAACGGAGAGCCTAAAGTCACCTCAGCTTGGCAGACTCCAGCTGCTGAGCCTGGCAAGGCAGACTGGGAATTAGCACTAGTTGAATCTGCCAGCAACTTATCAAGGCAAAAAGCAGCTCTGGGTGGCGGGTTTGATCCTTTGTTGTTAAATGGCATGTATGATCAGGGAATGGTAAGACAACAAGTAAATTCTACTCAATTGAGTGGAGGAAGTGCCAGCAGCGTTGCGTTGCCAGGACCTGGGAAGAGCTCAACTCCTGTGTTGGCTCTCCCAGCTCCAGATGGATCAGTACAGGTTATCAATCAGGATCCGTTTGCTGCTTCTTTGACTATCCCACCTCCTTCATATGTGCAAATGGCTGATATGGAGAAGAAACAACAGTTGCTTGTACATGAGCAAGTGATATGGCACCAGTATGCTAGGGATGGTATGCAAGGCCAAACTAGTTTGGCTAAGATTAGTGGTTCAGGGTACATCCCCCCAGGTCCTATGCCAATGATGCCTTATGGAATGCCACCTCCCAGTGGGGTTGGGCCAGCTGCTGGATATTACTATACAACTTACTAACTTTGTTGCAGCCCTATAGATTAATTCTCTTTGTTCTTGTTGATGTTTATCTTCGTAGTATTTTTGCTCTTTCTTTCGATTCCTTAAATATGCATTATGTTACTCAGCAATTTGTGCACAAAAACAGGAAGGAAAGGGAGTGTCGAAGCGAGAAACCCATTTCGTGATATTAAACATGTGGAGAATTTTGATGTCTTGGAGGCCTGTAATATGAATCAAAACTTCTCTGTGCTGTGTAATATTACAATTTCTTTGATATTTTCAATCATCTTTATCACTGTTGATTTAAAACTGAATTCACTAACTGCTGCTTGTTGGGATTGCTTATATTTTCGTCTAATTGTCACTTTGTATTAAACTGTTCTTATCATGTGTGGATTATAGGATTGGGATTATATCACATTCTTTCAATGGGCTGTTTTTGAAGAGTGGAAAAGACTGCTGTTCCATTCCCAACTTATATATGCCATTTTTCTCTGGTTTAAAGAGGTCTAAGAAGAGAAATCGCCTTAATTACCATTTGATATAGGTTTGATCTTGGTTGATGCCATTTTGATTATGAAACTCTATTCTGTTAATTTGAAGCGACATTCTCAATTTAGCATCTTTTTATTGTTACAGGTGGCTTAAGTACATGATTGAATTATTTTATTTATAAAGATTTATTAAGTATATATACTAAGGACGAGTTGGGATGGACGATCACGCAATCTATCCCAACCGTTTATTTAATCCAACGGTGACATTCTACCCCTCTCTTTTTGAAAGTTCTCGAACCATCCTCCCT
>JANITX010000001.1:20943577-20960629 GCA_027564395.1 Erythroxylum ulei
TTAACCCACGATTAATAGTTTCTAGGAGAGGTTAAAGAACAACAAATTAATAAAATATGCTTAGTCAGGGTGTAGGCCGAGATTGAACCGAAGAACCGGGTCCCTACCAAATTCCCCGTTTTTATTATTTTTGCATGTTTTTCTTTAATTTGTTTTTATTAGATAGTTTTATTTTATTTTCGTCTTTAAAAAATCCAAAACCCCCTTTTTCATAAATACCGATTAATTTCATTTCATAAACTTTACACGCACTCTCTGTGGAATCGACCTAGACTCACCGCTCTATAGTAGTAGTCTAGTAATTTTAATTTTGACTAGCGCTACGACGCACGGTCACATTCCCATGAAGACTAATAGAGACCTAATAACTTGAATAGAACTTTATCTAAGGTACTAAAGAATGATTTGAATTAAAATAAATAATTGAAATTAAATGCTAATAAAATTAAACAAGTCAAAAATTGAAAAAAGTCAACATTTCTAGTGCAGAAGGCTCCCCGCTTTGCGGGGTCCTACGGAGGGTCATAAACTTGTTAAGGCAAGTTTTAATCTATTAAAAACCCTTAGAATACTACAAACGCACAGGTCATGAATTGTAGTTCGTGAAGTGTCGAGATCCCACGAGGAATTACTGAACTAATTGAATCCTAACTTTGTCGAAGGCTGTGAAAATGTGATTTAAATGAAAATAAAGATAAACAATAAATTAAACAATCAAGTAGGGGTAAAAAATTAAACAATTAGGTAGGGGTTGAATGAAAATAAAATTCCAAAATTATCACAAGTAAATCAAAATGGAGCACAACCACTTAATAATTGAGATATCGCAATAAGAAAAGATCAAAGAATTATGAGAAGGGGGATTAATCCTATCATCAAATGCTAATATGATTACTTTTAAGTTAACTCAGTATAGGTTCTAGACTTTCGAAGGGTGGATTACTCTCTCTCTCGAGTTATAATCATTAAACCCTAAATCATAAATCCTAATTGAATTATGGAATTTTCAATCTCTTAATTAACAAAACCCCACACATCCAATTAGATCTTAAGTCTTCTAATAGACTATTAGGTCCTCACACGAGATGTTTCTTCGTATAAATTACCTATTTGATTATTTGTGTGATCTATTAGATTGTTTAATTCTCATTACCCAATCTAATCATTTTGCTATCGGTTCACTCTCTCGATTTGTTACCAATGCATACATGTACAACAAATAATCATAATAACTAATGTATTAACAACAAAAGAAATCACATTAACATTGATTCAAGAACAAATCCCTAAAGGAGTTTAGAACATCATTAACAATATGTTCAACATTCTCAAACCTAAGTTATACATCAATATGAATTAAATAAATAAGATAAAGTAGGAAAGAACTTGAAATGGCTAGGTTAGAGTGGTTAGACAGTAGCTGCTCCTCTCCTCTTCTCTCCTTCTTCTCTCTTCCTTGTGTTCTCTCTCAAGTGGCAAATGGAGGCACAAAAAATTAGGATTTTTAGCCATCTCTGTAGTCTTTTCTATTTAGGGTAAAATCTAGGTTTTATCTAGGCCCAAAAAGTCCGAAATGAGTTTTTAAAGCTGATCTGCGTTAACTTCGCGCAGGCTATGATCGTGGCCTGTCCATTTTACTCGTGGGCCTAGATCTTTCACCAAGCTTCCTCCAAATCTTCTTTGTTCGTCGATATCTATTCTAAAAAACTAACAAACACATCAAGGCACCTCAAATACACAAAATTAAGCTCAATAACATGCTGTAACCTATAAAACACTTTAAACACAAATATCTAACTAAATAACACAATCTTGACCTAAACATGCACTAATTATTCAATTTAACAACTAAACACATACTAAACTACCCACTAAAACACTATGCAATCTACCCCTATCAGTTATAATGTACCCAACCTTCTGTTTGTATTTTTACAAAGAGGCTATTTTTGGAACTTGAACTTGTGACCTTATGGTCACAAAGGAGTAGCTTTACTAGTTGCTCTAAGAGTTGAGCTGCCAATAATATAAGTTTGATCAAAGTTTAAGACTTGGGAATTATGCTATACTTGTTTTGTTTTTCCCTTTATCTTATTGATACAATTTATGTTTTAACCTGGATAACCTAAAGTTTTGATTACCCTCTCTTGAAATCTAATTAAGTTATATTAATTGAATTTGATTATCAAAGAATTGAAATCTCTCAATTCACCAAACTACTAACTTATTCAATTAGATTTAAAGAAATCCTAAGGATAATTAATTTAACAATTAATATCTCTTTTCAATTGTTAATTAATCTAATAATTACAAGAATAAATTTTTACAAAACATATCAAGAACAATCCCTAATATGGATTTAGAAACCCATAATTATGTAAACATTATAACAATCCAAATAATCATTCAAGACAATGAAAGAAATAAGGGGGAAAGGAAAGAAAACCAGTTGGAGTCTTGATATAGAAATTTGGAATTATCTGAAGCTCTCTTATATCTCTTCTTGATCTTCTTTTGATCTGGTGGTTGTCGCTTTTTTCATGTTTTTATTACTGTTAAATAGTAATTGAGGCTTCTAGGATTTTTCCCACTTAATTTGGTTTCAAAAAATACCTAAAACATTAAAAGTACAAAAAAAACTCGGGAACTAGAAAAGCTAAAATTTGCTAGAATTTGTTGCTTATCATGCCTGTCATGATCGTGAGGGTGCCACAATTGTGACATGGCTGCATGCATCCAAGATCTTCTCTTTCTTCACATTCCTATTTCCATACACTCATAAACACATCAAATGCCACTTGAATCATAAAATTAAGATCAAATTCTTGTTTTAAACTAATCAAATACTCAGAATACATACAAATATTAACAAGAACATAAAGCCTATACACATGATAATGATCTAAGAAACACTTAAAAACACACTTAAACACCTATAAAAACATACTATGACCTAAACCTATCAACATCCCCACACTTAAACCTTTTTTTATCCTCAAGCAAAACTAAAAACATAACAAAACAAATCAAAAAAACACATAATCACACAATCATGCAACATGCAATAGTGATGCAATGGCATCAAATCTAATGGAATTATCTTAACCTCAAACATCAATCACTCAAAAAATACCAACATACTAACTTATTCCTTTCATGTTTAAATGCTTTGATTTGAATATACATATCAATCAAAATATTAACATTCTATTCATATAGCTATGATACTTGTAATTAGCATACATTTATTATTATTGATCAATAAAAAAGGCAAACGATCACTAAGTAACCTTTCATAAAAATTCTTGTTATTTGTAAATGATCATTAGGTTTCATTTATTATAACACCATTTCAAAAAATATTTTATTTAAACATAATTTAATCTTTTGACGCGAAGGCAAATAACTTGTCTTGAATGTCCTTTGGTTACCCAAATAGGTTACATTTTTTATTTAGCTTGGTTGGAGTGACATTATAGCCTTTTTTTGTGAAAAAACATTTTGTCAAGAATGCCCCCAATTACTCAGCTATATTACAACTCTCAATTGGCTATCATTTTAATTCTTAATCCAATTTTCTTAAAAAAGGCCAACAGAATAGGAATTTAGCACATTTATTTTTTTTAATTTCTTAGCCTACTTCATTTCTTATTAGTCAATCACTCTCATGAATGGGTACTAATAATGCTAACCCATTCAATTGATTATAATTATAAATGTATACAAACGAATTTCCTAAAGTGAAAGAATAGGTGTCATTCCTAATTAATATGCATATTCATCTTAAAGACACTTAAAACATAAAATTCATAAGTTACTATACCTTTATACTTTAAATGACCAAGTTCAAAGCTAAAATAATTCCATTTAATTCTTGCCATTGACACGTTCACACAATTCACACATCGTGCAACAAAATGTTCGCACAATGCCAACCTAATAAAAAACTAACATAATGCAAATGAAAAATTCACACTCAATTGATATGTAATTGCATCTACATCCCCACACTGGAACAACACATCATCCTCAATATGAGAAACAAAACAATACAAAGAAAAATATAGAACAATAAAGATGAAGTTAGAGCAAGAATACTTATGGTGATTGATGGGATTTGGAGACACTCATAAAGATCCATCAATTCACTCCTTACAAATAAACATAAAAAATAAAAATAAGAAAGTGATAATAAAATAAAATGAAAAAAAATAAAAATAAAAATAAAAAACAAAGTAATAATAAAATGAATTGCAAAAAATAAAAAATAAAAAATCCTAATTCTTGGGTTGCCTCGTAAGTGGCGCTTGTTTAACATTATTAGCTTGACGTACTTTGCCTTCTACCCTTAATGTTTCTCTACATGGCAATTTAGTAGCTTGTAAATAAGCCACCAATTGCATGATAATAAGGACATAATTGATTAAATTAAGAAAACTAAGTAGGTTTAGTAATGTCCTTTTCGATAACAAATTGGCAATAACATAGGGATTGATGAAACTCCCTGAATCTTCAATTGAATACAATAGTTTGTATTATAGGAGGTAGAAAATATTCGTACTTAAAGTAACTTGCAACACTTCACTAATAGTTTTCGAAATTGGTCCCTCCTCTTACTCTTTTAAAGATTCAACTACATCAATTCTCATGAATGTGTTGCCCTCTTTCAGATTCTTTAATACCTTATTTATATTGAATTATACTTATTCATCACCATTTTAAAGGGTGAGGTTTTCATGGACATCTACCAAAGCTCTTATAGTGCTAAAAAACGGTTACTAAAAATTGGTGGATAGTTTCGATCCTCTTCAAAGTCTAGCACGATGAAATCCATATGAATAATAAAATTGTCCACTTTTATAGGCAAATCCTCCACCATGCCAAATGATGTCTTTATTGATTGATCCACCAACTAAATAGGCATGGAAGTCGACTCCACATCTCTTAGCCCCAATTTCCTAAAAGTTGACGAAGGCATAAGATTAATACTTGCACCTAAGTCACATAACCAATTAGAGAATTCTTACCAACTATACAAGGTACAATAAAACCCCCTGGATCTTTCAACTTTGAGGGAATGTGGTTGGTTATTATGAGCTGCAGCTTTCCATGATGGAGATCGTTTGATTATCATCCTAAGTTTGCTTGTTTGATAAGATTTGTTTAAGAATTTTTATATGCTCATGTATGCTCTCCAAAGCTTCTATAAAAGATAAGTTAATTTGAAATATCTTAAACTTTTCCAAAACCTTTGAAAATTATGAATCTAATTTATTCTTTTAGAAGTCTTTTTAGCAATGGTATTTTCGGTGGATATGGAGAAGGGGGAACATAAAAAGGATCCTCATTCTTAACTTCATCCTTTTTCTTCTTCTCTTAGTCTTCTACAATTTGGGTTTGGCTTGTTTTTCTGTTGGTTCTTCTAGTTCTTTCCCACTCCTAAGTGTGATAGCCTTAAGTTGCTCCATTGGATTTTTTCCATATTTCTTGGAAGGCTCCCCATATTTTATGTAGATAATACATTAGCTAACTAACCCATTTGAACCTTCATATTGTGAATGGAAGAGGCATGATTTTTTTCTATTTGTTCAACTTTTGTTTACATCCTCTTCTGGCTCTCATCTTAGCTCGTGAAATTGGGATTAACACTTCCATTAACTTGTTCATATTCGATTATAATAAACCAAACTTGTCTTGCTAAAATCCTAGTTGGTTTTGATTTCTCACTTGAGTTCTTGAATTGTTAGACCAAGAGTATTCTAGTGATTTTTACACTTAGCATTGTACGTGTTTAAATAAGGGTTATTACCTCCTCGACTATATTGTTCTCCTATAAATTTAAGCTGCTTCATGTTGTTGTTTTCCATTACAAAAAAATTAGCTGTGGTATGTCTCTCTTGTTCACATAGTTTAGATCTGTGTTGAATTGCTATGAGTGGAGAGGAAGAGGTGGCTATTAGGCTATTCAATTACTTGGTTAGGTTGGCGACCTCAACTTGTAAAGCTGTTACTAAATTTATAGCAATCATGCCTTTTAAATCCTAGAAGGTTAACTATTGTCTACTTCGTTTTGATGTCCAAAGACAACTATTATTCGCCATCTCTTCTAACAGATCCTGTGTCACTTCAATTATTTTCCTTATTAATAAGTAATTAATTGCTACAACAATGGCGCCTCGCATTAGTGGATTAATTCCATTGTAAAAAATTTGCAAGAGGAACTCCCTTAGCAAGTTGTGATGTTAATAAATCCTTTTCAACTCCTTAAATCACTCTCATGCTTTATATAAAAACTCCCCTTTATTTTGCTAGAAATTTGTAATTTCCTTAACGAGCCTCATTATCTTTGTCAATGGGAAGCAGTTACCCAAAAATACTTGCTCTAGCTATTCCTATATTATGATGTTTATTGGGTTAAGTGAATTAAACCATACCTTATCTCTATCCTTAAGTGTAAAGCGGAAGAGCCCAATCTTAGTTACGTCTTCCAAAAACCCATTATACCATAACATATCACAAATCTCTAAAAAATTGGCTAGATGAGCATTGGGATCCTCATTAGCCAAACCATGAAATTGTACATTGGTAAACAACATGTTTAACAGTGCTGGTATGATTTCAAAAGTGTTCGCGTGCATTGTGGTTATGTAATTCCTTGATGATTAGCATTGAATCCTTGCTGCATGAAGTCCATAAGGTTCCTTCTCTACTCTCCTTGGTTTCTTTCCTCCACCATTGTTCTTTGTATTACATCTTGATGTTTAGTTCTTTAAATCTCACTTTCTTGCTTCATTATATTTATAGTTTTATTATAAATTAAAAAATTCATTAAAGATAGAAATAATATTTAATGTACAACATTGTAGAGGGACTCTCTGACAAGATAATAAAAATGACATGGTTAAAACACTATAATACACTAGAAACAATGACTTTAGGTCCATTGCTAAGGCAACATTGTATATGTAACTAGGGTAACCCACACCTGACCTTTTATCACCTTTTTAAAAGATTACCCAATTATAGTTGAAATTTCTGGAGACTGTGAGGCGTCTGTAGTGATGTAGAGGTCTCATCACGACTCTAGGCAAGAAACTTGTTTAACCCGGGTAAGAGATCAGATCAATTTTTGTGGATTTCCTGTAAACTCCTTAGAGTTATTGAGTTCACCTTGAATACCAGGGTATTGGAGGAGTTGCACCGAGGTGCTTGCTGTATGGATCTCTATAAGCGAGACTGTTTCCTTCTAAATTCTTAGTTCCATCCCTTCTTGAGTTGATTATTGTGAGAACCTACTATAGTTGCTTAAGAAGTATACCCAATGCATAGGTAGGCCCTTGCACTGTTCACTTTATTGTCCATGAATTATGGATGGATAGTGAGAACTATACTCTCTAAGAGAGAGCCAACCTTCTGCTTCAATACTTTCCAAACTAGCTTATAATCAGTTGTTCTCTTATATTTGTAATAGTGAGTTCAATAAGAGAGCTTTGGTTATTAGATTTCACTGCAAACCTTTTGTTGTTTCTCTCTTTCCAAATTTCTTAAAGACAAGTTTCTACTGCCACCATACATATTTACTTATCATGCTTAGAGATATACAGTTGAGATATCTCTCGTATGATATTTATGAGACAGCTATGAATTAAGTTAGGAGCACATAGGCTAGAAATTCTAATCTACACCTCTTTATAGAAACTGCACTTGAAGAAGAGATGATCCTTATTCTCCTCCTCTAAGTTGTAAAGTATACAATGCTTAGAAGAGGATAGGAACTTCAATTTATCCAAAGTGCTGAGTTTATTCAACATAGCGAGCCAAATAAAAAAGTTAGCATCTGGTTTAAGAACCTTGCACCAAACCTGTAGACACCACCCTATTCTTATACCTTCCCCATCCATTAGCTCTTTTGGTATTCTGATAGTAATTTCTAATACAAAAATTCCATCCCATAAGTATATATCTTCCTCCCCTTGGTTTCTGTATTGAGGAATGGGCAATAGTCTCAATTCTTCTAAAGAAAGAGTCCAATTGTCATTTTGATTTAATTCTTAAAGCTTAGCTTTCTTAGAGAATCTATCTAAAAAATTCGGCCAACTGATTTTGAATTAAAGCCTTATGACCAGTCCAATTATCGTACTATAGAGATATTTTATTCCTGCCCCTATTTGACTTGTGACATGTTACTATACTTCTTCCCTCAACTTGAGAATTTTAATGAAGAATCAATAGTTGCTATCTTTAATTCTTGTTGCCCAAAAAATATCTCCCTTTAATATATAGTTGTGAATCCATTTGATCCACAATGATTCTATTTCACTTAGGATCCTCCAAATTCTCTTTATCATTAGAAATATGTTGCTCTTGCTAACTGACTCCAAATCTAACCCACCTGCCTCCTTTGGTTGACAAAGATGCTTCCAATTCACTTTAGTAATTCCTTTCTCACCTTTCCCTTTACCCCATAGGAACTACTTCATTAATATTTCCACCTTTTTGATAAGTCCTTTAGAGAGGAATATGTAAGAGCACCAATAAATTTGCATTGACATAATAACATACTTCAAGAGTTGTAGTTTACCTCCATAGGAAAAGGGCACTATTTGTCTAAGACCCTAGCCTTTTTTGAATTTTTTCTATTAGAGGAAGCAATTCTTAGAATCTTAGTCTCTTGGAAGAGATAGGAATGCCTAAATACAGAAGAAGAGGCTCTTGCTGTTTCATTCCAGTAACTTATGACAAAGAATCTGAAAGGTGAGATGCACTTCTGGACAATAAGAAATAACTTTTTTGAAAATTGATACTCAATTCGAACAACTCCTTAAAACTTTGTAGAGTATTCATCAGTAATGACAAAGGATTATTAGCCTTACTTAGGAGGAAAAGATCATCGGCAAAACATAAACTAGTAAGTGAAAGCACCTTACATTTGGAATGATATTTGAAGTTGGAGGTAGTTGAATTTTTGTTTTTCAACAATAGCGTGAGAACTTCTATGCAAATAAGGAATAGGTAAGGAGAAAGAGGAACTCCTTGCATAAGTCCTTTGTTACGTTTAAATATCTTTGTTGGGCTTCCATGAATCAATATCCCATAAGAAGTAGTGGTAATGCATTCTTGAATCCATTTGATAAAATCTGAGGAAATCTCATAATAGCCATAGTCTGTAGTAAGAAGCTCTAATTAACACTATCAAAAGCTTTTTGTAGATCCATTTTAATAGTACAGTTTTGAGGGCTTTTACTCCGAGTACACCCTTTCAAAAGCTCTTGCAATATAAGGATATTATCTCTAATATTTCTTTTGCTCATAAATGCCTCTTTATTGTCACTGATGAGTAAGCATAGAACCTCTTTCAACCTATTTGCCAAAACATTGGGGATGATATTATAGAGAAAATTAGTACAGGAGATAGGTATAAAATTACTCCAAGTTATCAGGTTAAAACCCTTAGGAACTAAGCATAAACAAGTCTTTTAATCTCCTTAAGCAGTACTACATTTTGGAAAAACTCTTGCATAACATCTTTAATGAATCTCCCTATTTTATCCCATGTTTTTTGAAAGAAAAGAGCATTTAATCCATGTGGACCAGGGACTTTTGAGCCATTCATGTTAAACACCACCTTCTCTATCTCCTGATCTGTGACAAGTCTAATTAGTAAAAGTACTTCTTGTTCAAGGATATTGGTTATGAAAAATTGCCTAAAATCCACTCCATTTCATGCAGTATTTCCTTCTATGCTTAGGAGATTTTAGAAAAATTTCCTAGCTTCTTTAACAATCTCAGCTTGCCCAAATAAAGTTTCCCTAGATTCAAATTTTATGGAGGTGATTCTATTGACATTTCTTCTAGCAGTCACTACATTGAAGAAAAATTTAGTACATCTATCCCCATCTTTTATCCAATTAATTCTAGCCCTCTGCTTCAATAAGGAACAATGATTATTTATTTTATAGCCTTAAGCTTTTGTATACAAATAAACTGCTTAGTACCATAGGTTTCAAACTCCTCTCCCTCCCTTAGAAATAGCTTCATGAAAGCCCTTTTCATAGGTAGTTACCTCTTCTACAAAATGAATATTCTAACATGGAATGTTAGGGGGATCAATTACTCTAATAATCAATAAATATTAGTAGATTATATGAAGGATATAAACCCTTTTTTGTTGGACTTTTGGACACCAGAATTAAGAAAAACAATAAATGCAATCTAAGCTTCCTGAGGAGTAACTAGAGTATTATCACTATTCATAAGAGACACCAGAATGGAAGGATCATAGTGGTTTATGACACTAATAAAATGGAAATTCTTCATGCATTAATCTTAGATAAGTCATTCACCTGTAAATCTATCTGAAATAGGAGTGAATCAAACTCTCTATTACTTTATATTAGTTGGGAACTTTAACAAATCCATTTAGCCCTTTGAAGGTGAAGGAAATACAAGTCTGAGAAGCTACAAAAAAGATTTTAGGGAATGTGTGAATCATATACATGTCACTAATCTATGCATAAAGGGAAACTATTTAACATGGAATAACTATCAGACATGCAAATGGAATTTGAGGAAAAAATAGAAAAGGCTCTAGTAAATAAACTCTAGTTGATGTCTTTCCTACTAAGCAAAGCTAGCTTCAATAACCTCATATTGTATAACTATTTTGGATTCTAGTATAAAACATCGTTTCTTCCTAAGAAATGAATTCCCCTTTTCACTTTAACAATTTTCTTATAGAAGGGGATGGCTTTAAGTAAGCTACAATTGGAGGCTTAAGCTATACTGTCTAAAGGCATAAATCATATGTCTACATGAGAAAGATGGCTATGGTTAAAAATGAATTGAAAGCTCTAAACAAGAATAAGTTCTTCAACACCTCTTAAGTAGTCTACAAAGCTAAGAAAAAACTTATAAATGTTCAAACCTTGACCTACTACTTCCCAAATGACATAATTTTTTAGGAATAAGAAAAGTTTCCCATACTTTAATACATTAAAGCAGCTAATATTAGTCACTTGCTTGTTATGCAAAGATCAAGGATGATATAGTTGCAATGAGGTGACAAGAGTACAAGTTTTTTTTTATTTATAAAACTTTACTTTTTGGAAAAATGTAAATATGAGTATGCCTCAAAGGGACCAAAGAGGAAACTGGTTGTATTGTAGATGAGAGATACACTGAGAAGGTGTCTCATTTTTCTCAAACACTCTAGGATAAAATTACTAATACTTCTTCATATGTACCCATGTTAAAAAGTCTCTGAGAAAATTAGTTTCCTCCTATAAAGATGAACTCCTTATCTGACGGTTCAATGAATCAAATGTAGAGAAAACCATGTTGTCCCTACATTGTAGATATAGAAGTACCTTAGTGTTTCTATATCTACCAAGAGACCTCTATACAGTGAATTCAGACCATTAATGAAGAAAATGAAAGTTTTAATCTCCAATAGGCACAATAAAAGCCTATCTCTTACAAGAAGGGATTAGCTATTAATCTTAATTCTTAACAGTTTGCAAGTTTTCCGGTCCTCTTACATTTACTTTCCCAAGAGCATAAACAAGACAATAAAGTAAATATTTAGAAAATTCATTTAGTCTTAATGCGATTCTAGTCCAACTAAAGCAAAAGTGAAATGGAAAGACTTATGTTTACCTAAACAAGAAGGAGGGTTAGGGATAATTCCCTTTAAAACATTGAATTAGACTCAATTCCTTAAAAGAATATGGAGAATCCTAAAGGATAAAAGTTCCTTAAAGGTTAAGTAGATACACACTTATTACATCAAAGACAAAAGCTTATGGACTATAAGTCCCAATAGTAACATCTTATGGACCATGCTAAACATACATAAATTGAGGGAAAGAATTAAGCCTTGTATTTCCTACTAGATAGGTAAGGCAATTCTACTTCCTTTTATCATGATAGTTGAACAAACATTGGCCCTTTGATTAATCCTACTTCCTTGACTGACTTAAGGGATTTGATTATAGATGATGCCATAATTAAAGAGGCTTTAACTTCCTTTCAAACTTAGTTGGCCACTCAAAATCTTATCCAAATTAGTTAATTCCTAATTATGAGGACCATATTAGATCGAAATTGGTTCCATCAGGTCTTTTCTCTAATTGTTTAAGAATACATCAAAACTTGAGCACCTAAAATAAAGTAGTATAAACTGTTATGGTTTTATTAAGCCAATTCAAGAGTTTCTACTACAATGTGGTTAGCCATTAGAGAGAAACTAGCTATCTTAGAAAGAGTAAAGAAATACAGGAATGTGACTAACACTTGTCACTTTTGCAAATTGGAAAGGGAAACAATTAACTATTTATTCATCGAATACACAAAAAATTATAATAAATGGAATGATATTACGATCTTGTACAATCAGATCATGCTTATGAGGAGCTAACAATCCATAATTAAATGTTGCTTAAAAAAATCAGAAGAGGAATCGAGGAAACTAGATCATTCTTAAACTTGCTTTAAGCAAAACAATTTACTACATCTGGCTGGAAAGAATTACTTTGATCCATAGTCCGCTACATAAGAGAACAGATTATTGCCCTAAAGTTGATATGTTATGTTGTCTTTTCCCAAGTTCCAACTAGAAGCTGGTTTATAGATCACTAAAAAGTATTACTTAATTATCTCATCGTATATAAACACGTATATAAACACTAGAGTGTTATATCACTATGAAACTTCAATGTGGAAAGAAGTTAACTGATTCGGACCTTTAGTTCTTTCCCTTGGAGGTCAAATCAAAAATAAAATCCATGGATTGCAATATAGGATGCAACCTCAGGTTGTCTCACTTAATCAACCTAAACGAATGGACCTAAGCTAACCTATATGTCATGAAATGCAAGCTAAATTAGTAAAGAGGGGGTTTTGATCTTTTGGAACATTATCTAATGAAATTGAATTGTAAGGAAAAAATGTATAAAAAGTATTTTGGGATTTTTTGGGAATAGGAAAACAGTAAATTAATGACAATTATCAAATGGTGATGATAGTATCTTCTTGAAAATGAGCTTTGGCTGTCATAGTTCGAAATCCATTTTTGATGGGAGTAGAAATCACTAAATTTCAAATGGTAAACCTTAAAGAACTCTTTAAGTCCAAGGTCTTAATCAATGAACTCCATTTCTTAAGACCTTGTTAGATGCCTTTTGTGTGTGTAGTGGGTAAGTCAATGCAACAGGTCACTTTGAGATCTCAAATAAACTCAATATCAAACGCAGTTATGCAAGATAAAAGAGATTCAACAAGATTAAAAATAGACATATATGAGACTTCATATATTTAAGAATATCCAACACTTGATTAAACTATAATCAAGAATGTTCAACTACAAATTATAAATCCTAAACCTAGGAGTTCATAAATCATAGCTAAACATAGATCAAGCTAGTCCTTTTTTAAGGCCATTGAACTCAAGCCATTGCTACATCTTCAAGAGGAGAAAGGTGTCTAGCCATGCATAGCTCCAAGAGACTTCACAATTGAGAACCCACTGGATATAACCATGGTAGCAACTGACGGTGGAATGTAGAAGAAAATGGTATGGATGAGAGAAGAAGATGGTGTGCGTGAAGTTGGAGTTGTCTCAGATGATGGAATATGTAGTTGGAGGTGTCAGCTCTCCTTCTTATCCCGAAATAGGTTGTTTTCAAAATGGTTTTACAGGTTGGGTTCGCACAGTGGGTAAAACTATCAAAAATGGTTCAGGTCTTCGAAGGTTCGCTGCAGTGAGAGGATTAATTCGTTGTGGTGAACTTTTCCCGAAAGATTTATTCAGGCAACTTCAGCTTTCGCCGCAACGTAAACATCAGCTTTCATCGCAGCGAACTTTTCTGGAAGGTCTCTTTAGTAGATTTTCAAGTTTCGCCCCGACGAAGCATCAACGTCGCCGCAACGAACTTGCCTGTTGCACCTATTAACTTATTGACTTGTGCTCTTTTTCTTTACTCCTTGGCTCTACTTCTTGAATCTCCTACGATGAAAAATAGTAGTTTGCAGTGTCAATTGTTCTAAGAAAATCAATTAGGTGCAATTACTAATTATTTGGGACAATTTATCCTTAAATTACATTAATTCATGACAAACACTCAAGAGTTAAATTAAGCACAAAATCTGAAAATAAGGGCCAAGAAGTATAATAGAAATCATGAAATTTTCACCAATTGATATAGAAAACTTGGGTTCAATCAGAGATCCCCTACTTGATCAAATCAAGGAGTTTAACATGTGTTAGTCTATCCTGATTAACGATATCCAATCTCATTAATCCTATAACTAAGGATGATTTAGATACTGAGATAATTGCACATGATAGGAATCTCAGTAGTATGATCACATCATGATTTCCTTCATGCTATGTCATATATCATGAACTTCATTAATTTGCTTATATATCAATATCAATTCATAAATAATGAACACTAAATTAATGAAATATGCCTTTCTTTGTGTAAAACACACTAAAGGTGATTGCCTTTAGGGCACTACTCTAATAAATGTCCTACTTGACCTAAAGCCTACTTGACCTAAAGCCAATCGCCTTGGTATCTAATACCATAAGCAAGTACATGAGAATCAAAGCTATTCTGTGACAATGGCTTCGTCAATGGATCAACAATATTTTGCTACATGGGAATTCTCTCTATTCATCACATTGACCAATGATCTCCCTAATCAGATGATATCTATAGAGTACGTGCTTAGACCATTGATAAGACCTTGATTCCTTTGCCTGCGCAATAGCCCCATTGTTATCACAATACAACTTATGGGCCCATCATAACTAGGAACCACACCAAGTTTAGTAATGAACTTCTTGATCCAAAGTACTTCCTTTGCTGCATCTGAAGCGACAATGTACTCTACCTCGATTGTTGAATCGACAGTTGTCTCTTATTTGAAACTCTTCCAACTGACCGCCCTGCCATTCAGTATGAATATATAACCTGATTGAGATTTGGAATCATCCTTACCAAATTGAAAATTGACATTTGTATGCCCGCTCACTTTTAGATTTCCATCTCCATATATCAAGAAAATATCCTCAGTACTTCGCAAAATACTTGAGGATGTTCTTGATAGCCAGCTAGTGACCCTCACCAAGATCCGATTGATATATACTTGCAATACTTAGAACATATGATACATCAGGTCTCGTACATAGCATAGCGTACATTATAAATCCTACTATAGATGTATACGGGATCATATTCATACGCATCCTCCCATCTTATGTCTTAGGACACATAGATTTTGATAGTTTTATCCCATGAGTCATGGGAAGATACCCTATCTTGGACTGCTCCATACTAAACCTCTTTAGCATCTAGTCTATATACGTTGATTGTGAAAGACCGAACAAAATTTTCAATCTATCTCTATACATCATTATCCCGAGGATATAAGTTTCTTCACCAAGATCTTTCACGGCAAATTGTTTGGATAACCAAAACTTCACAGATTGTAGCACAAAGACATCATTTCCTAGTAATAATATGTCATCTATATATAGCACAAGGAATACGATTTCACTCTCACTGACCTTCTTATACACACAGGATTCATCCGGATTTTGTGAGAAATCAAACTCTTTGATTATCTCATCAAAGCGGATATTCCAACTCCTGGATGCTTGTTGCATTCCATAGATGGATTTCTGAAGCTTGCATACCTCTTCACCATTATAGGAGATGAAGCCCTTTGGTTGTGTCATATACACATCCTCGGCTAGATTTCCATTTAGGAGAGCTGTCTTCACATCCATTTGTCATATATCATAATCATAATTATTAGCAAGGGCTAAGAGTATCCTAATGGATTTAAGCATTAATATTGGGCTGAAGGTCTCGTCATAGTCAAATTCCTTGTCTTTAATGGAAACCTTTGGCCACAAGCATTACTTTATAGGTAATTACATTACCATTCATGTCAGTTTTCTTTTTGAAAACCCATTCACACCCTATGGGTTTTATTCTTTCGGGTGCTTCAACCAATGTCCATACATGGTTTTCATACACGGAATCCATTTCTGCTTTTATAGCGCTAAACCATTTCTCAAACTCTGAACTCTTTACAACCTTTTCATAAGTAGTAGGCTCATTATCTTCTATAAGCAACACATCGCTATGTTCAATCATAAAAAATCCATGTCTTTCAGGAACAGAGCGTATCCTACGTGACCTAGGAACTTCCTGTGTTAAAGGAGGTTGAATTGTTACTTCATCTATATGAGTCACAGTCTCAGGTTCAGGTAGTTGATCTGTGTCTATTCTAGCACCTTGAACTTCCTTAAGTTCAATTTTGCTCCCACTATCTTTTTTTTTAAGAAACTCTTTCTCTAAGAAGATAGTATGCTTTGAAAAGAAGTTTTGTTCCTCAACAAGGTAAAATTAATATCCCATTGTTTCTTTAGGATATCATACTAATAAACACTTGTTAGACTTTGAATTAAGTTTATCTGACTATATTTGCTTCACATAAGCTAGACAACCCCAAACTTTCAAATGAAAAAGATAGGATTTTTTGTTAGTCCACATGTCATATGGAGTAACATCAACTGTCTTTGATGGAACTTTATTTAACAAATAAACAGCTATCTCAAGTGCATACCCCCAAAAGGATTTTGGTAAATTTACAAATCCCATCATCGACCGTACCATATCCAACAAGGTTCGGTTTCTCCTTTTAGCCACACCATTATGTTGTTGTATGTAAGGTGGATTCCACTAAGATAAAATCCCATTATCTCTGAGATAATCTAAAAATTCTTAGTCTAAGTATTCCCTAACTCGATCGGATCGTAATGTCTTAATACCTTTCCCAAGATGGTTTTCTAATTATTTATAAATTGGTTGAACTTTTCAAATGGAACTGATTTGTATCTCATCAGATACAGATACCCATATTGAGAATAATCATCGATAAAGGTAATGAAGTAAAGAAAACCAATTTTGGAATGGATGGACATCGAACCATATACATATTATTGTATTAGGTCTAAGGCTCCAGTTGCTCGTTCACCCT
>JANITX010000001.1:21208843-21221518 GCA_027564395.1 Erythroxylum ulei
CCTATTTGTGTATGTGATTATTTTAAATTTGTAAATGTTGAATTGTGGTGAATATTTGACAATGTATGTTGAAATAGGACATGCTTTCTTGAAATGAATGAAAAGTATGAAAATATGAGAAATTTGAAAAATGAAAGAAGCATGAAAATGCAAATTTGCGATTGTCTATATTGAGCATAGATTTGTTTGTGATTGGGCAAGAGAGAAACCCGTTTCGTTAGTCACGTGCACGTTGACCTATAGCCTTTTCCCGGCTGCCCGATTGAGGCCACGAGATCCTGAGAAATCGGACTCGTTTTGTTCACGGTGTAAACCGTTTTGTTTCACGGAAACTCTCTAGCCATTGATTGTGCATTTTCATTATGATTTGTTGAGTATGATGCATAATAAAGTGTTATGATTGATAGAAGATTTCATGATATGCTTTATGTGATAAATTTGGTTAATTATGAACTATGTGATAAATTTGCGAATGATTGGGATTTCTTGATATATGTGTTTTATGTATGTTGTATGGCTCATTACCGATGGCTATAAACGTATTAGCCACTGAGCCGAGTTGCTCACCCCACTTTCCCTCCTCAGGTGCAAATCAGATAAGCGCTGAACCTCGCAAGGCATCGGAAAAACTCCAAGACATTAGATACTTTTGTACTAAGTTAGTGACTAGCCTTTTTGGATAGCTTTACAAGCATATCAAACATTGAGCATCTCATGTATTTTGTATCTTGTGCTTAATTCCTGATGGATATGTTGATATGTAATTAAAGCTATGCATGAACATTTATTTTGATTGGAAATGAGAATGAGAATACTAGTATTCTCATTTATGTATGATTGTGTTGTTTTATAGACGGTGTATGAGATTGTGTCTGACTTGCGAAAAAGGAATGTGTATGTGCATGTTCTTCCTTGTTGAGGTTGCTGTTGGGTATTTGTTTGGGAATAGCATGTTGGAGTTTAGAATTGTGTTGAGATGAATTGGTTGAGGTGGAGCTTAATAGTATCGAAGAGTATGTAGTAGTGGGTGAATATGTGAAGTTGATGTGTTGATAAACCATTCTAAGTATAGGAATGATGTTCAGAAACTTCAATTGCAAAACTGTATTGATCTAGATAGAATTAGCCAAGGTGGTCTTAATGAATGTTGTAGCTATGTTTCCAACTTTCTAACACCATAAGGTATGCAATTTTTCAATATCGGAGTAAAAAGTTATGATTCTTGTAAGTGGAGACGTTCTGGATAGAAAAGCGGACGGAAGAAAGCAGGCGATAGGAAAAGTAGACGGAAGAAACCAAATGATAGAAAAGCAGATGGAAGAAAGCAGATGATAGAAAAGCCGACGGATGAAAGCAGACGATAGAAAAGCAGACGGAAGAAAGCAGACGATAAAAAAGCAGACGAAAGAAAGCAGACGATCGAAAAGCAGACAGAAGAAAGCAGACGATAGAAATGCAGACGGAAGAAAGCAGACGATAGAAAATGAGATGATACAGAAGGTAAAAGATAGAATTGGCCTTTGAAGTCTTCATAAAAGTTATAGATCTTGAAGTCCTCTTTCCAATGGTTCAAAAACAAAGTCAATCAGACATCGGTAACAAAAGTTATGGCATTCGTACAGAGGCATGTACATTCCAAGTAAGGGCAGAAACGTGTCAGAGCCTTTTGTCCATAACTTCTTCTCTAGACATCCAAATGAACTGATTCTTAAACCAATGGATTCACTAGACCTTACTCTTCATCTCCACCAAAATTTGAAGCTATCTGAATTGTATGGAGAGATATTTAGTGAAAATAATGAGACAGGTACAGTAAGTGGATCGATTAAAAGGTTATGTGTTGGATATTTTCTGAACATGCTTCAGTAATTTGGAGATATCTTGATCTGTGGAGCAAACTAGAGACATGGATATGCAAATGTTCTGAAGAGGCCGGTTCGAAATTCCGATTGGTGGTTCCCCAATTATGCTCAGTAAGTTATAAGGAATGAGTTCTCCATGCTTTTATGAATCCGAATGTTGGACTTCGGAAACGGGGTCCAACATGGATACTGGGCTCATTGTTATCTGAGCGTGTGGCTCTTTGTGCATAATCTTGAGCTTAAAGCTCTTTTTCACATATTAGCTACTCCGATCACAACTCTTTTATCTAATCATGCATTTCAATGTAATGAGATACATCAATTCATATATTATGCTTTCAGTACTTTTCATTCAAAGTGCTAATGTCATATATCAGTGTCTAGCATTCATCATTCAATTGTTCATACATTCCATATTACACATACAATTCAACAGAAGTATATATAATTGAGTTTACACATCTAGGTTAACTCATAGTACGCTCTAGAATAGCTATCACCTTGATGATTTGGCAATGTCTAGATGTTGGCGATCAACTTGTGTGTCTATAATTAAGCAATACACACATAGTTCACAATCAATAATTTGTTCAATTATATAAATATACAATCATGCTCAATTGACCTTTTCGGGTGTGTATTCTTAATCACAAATCTTGACAGTTCAATTATTATAGCTTGTATATTACCACTTTGCATTCAGGTTTATACCTTAAGTAAGTTTGATTGCTCTAAATTCATAAATCATACATTCATCATCCTTTTCTAGCAATATACATTAACAAAATTTCCCAATTCTCATTCATTCATACCTAATACACTTTACTCATATCCTTTAGATCATATTTGCACTTATAAGGACACCTTTATTCCTTTAACAACTCAAAATTTCCAGATTTAAATACATTGATATCAAAACAATCCATTCCTTAAGTAATGACATAAATTAACAACCTAAACTTATCAAACCCTTAACAAATTAATCAAGCAACAATCTAGGTTCATTTCAAGCTTTAATCAAGTCCAAATACACCAATATAAAGTGACTTATCCTTGTTTGGTTCAATAAATTCACAAAACTGAAATTATCATTTAAAAGCTTTGTCCACGATCATGGGGGACCTTCCATGATCGTGGGATGAGTGCCCCAGTTGTCCACAGGCACTATCCAATTTCCCTCAATTCTCCATGAATTTCCTTTACTTAGGATCATCCTTAATACTTCAAAGTTTCCATAATTCATACTCCCAAAAGCTAATTTAATTAATGTTAATATAGCTTCCATCTTGGTTACATTAAAGCTCTTTAAATTCTATTAATTTATGTCGCTAACAATTATTCTTACACATACACTAACATCCCCCTTTTTTCCAGATTCAATATAAAACTTTGTCATATCAAATTTAAAACACCTTCATAACAGTCCATTAATTATACCTCAATTTTACCTCAATTCCTTATCAATTTCATCTCAATTTTCGGCTCAAAATCATTCATTTAACAGCTCTTAAACTATTGTTTTTCATGCATGCTAAACATAACAAAAGCTACCATTCATGCATCATTTTCCAGCACTCATTTAACACCAATATCACAATCAATCCATCCCTAATTCAGTCATCATTAAGTTCTATTAACTTATATCAAAAGAGATCAGTCTTTCATTTACTTGATTAGCTCAATTGCCTCCTTAATTAGCAAGCTAACCTAGCCTTGCATGCATGCAAGCACAATTCCAAGAACAAGATGGGAGTATAATGATTTCAATAAGGGTAAAGAGATGAGAACAGATTATAGCTATCTTTGTGCAGGATCTTATATGGATCTTAGAGTGACGATGAACAAAATTAAAGCAAAATTTCAAAGATGTGAGGGTTATATGTGTGTTTCGGTAGTGAGAGGGAAGAGAAGAAGAAAACAATAAGAAGAAACAACTAGAAAGAAACATGACTTTGGATTTGCTTAAGCCATTTGGTGCAAAGTGTCTCTGTTTTAGAAGGACACATGTCATACAAATGGAGTAAGCTACAGGTCTTCTTATATGGCTGCTAGATGTCACCAAAATCCTTGGCCATTTGTTACTCAATTCTCCAAGCCATTTGTCACTAAATTCTACATCCATATGTCAACTTGTCTTACCACTTGATATTTTTCCTAGAATAAATGTACATTTTAATTCATTAATTTCCCAATTGTAACAATTAACTCCAAATTACTAATTATAATCCATTAAACCAAAATTTAAGACATAAACAATACACAATCATATCATAACCATTTTAAACCTTTCATACCCCCAGAATATGTCAATTAAATGCACATACAATCTTTGTAATGTTTTCCAAATCAACATTCATGCGTGTATATATGCTTATGTTATGCATGTGAATGAAATGCACCTCATTAATTCTAAAATGATATGACTCAAAAGTTTAACATTCTAATCCTCAATAAGTTTTGGAAATCGGCTATTACAATTATCCCCCTTAAGGAATTTCATCCTCGAAATTCTTACCTGATTGACCAAATAGATGAGGGTACTATTTCCTCATGTATTCCTTAGTCTCCTATGTAGCTTCTTCTCTTGAATGATTTCTTCAAAGGACTTTAACCAAAGGAATTGCACGATTTCTCAACTATTTCATCTTGTATCTAACTATTTTGACCAGTTCCTCAACATAACTCAAATTCGTTGCAATATCAACTTCCCGTGCCATTAATACATTTGTTGGATTTGATCGATATCTCTTGAGTATACTAACATGAAACACATTGTGAATCTGAGGCATTTCTAGCGGTAATGCTAATTTGTAAGCTAATGGTCCTACTTTCTCAGTAATCTCATAAGGACCAATATATCTAGGGCTCAACTTTCCCTTTTTACCAAATGTTAGCACTCTTTACCAAGGCAATACTCTAAAAAAAACCTTATCTCCCATTTGATACTTTATACCCCTCTGCTACTGATTTGCATAACTCTTTTGCCTATCTTGAGCTGCCTTAATCTTACTATAGATCAATTTTACCTTATTAGTGGTATCTTGAATCAACTCTGGGCCTTCAACAATCCTTAGGCCCTTTTCATCCTAATACAAAGGCAATCGACACTTTCTGCCATATAATGCCTCATATGGAGCTATACCAATTCTACTGTGATAATGATTATTATATGCAAATTTAATAAGAGCTATATATTCATCCCATGCTCTTTGAAACTCCAAAACACAAGCTCTAAGCATATCCTCAATAGTCTAAATAGTCCTTTCACTCTGTCTAAGGATGAAATGTTGTACTAAAGTTTAACTTTGTACCCATTACTAACTGTAAACTGCCCTACAATATAGAAGTAAATCTAGGATCCCAATTTGATACAGTAGATACTGAAACTCTATGTAGCCTCACTATCTCGTTAACATATCTCTGAGCTAATTGATCCAGTGTGTTATTTTCTTTACTAGGTAAGAAATGAGTAGATTTTGTCAACAATGACCAATATAGCATCATGTTGCCTCGGAGTTCTCAGTAAACCCATAATAAAATCCATTGTAATCCTTTCCCACTTTCACTCTTGAATAGGTAATGACAGTAACTTCCCAACTGGAGCTTGATGCTCCGCCTTAATCTGTTGGTATGTCAAACACCTCGCAACATACTCAGCTACCTGCCTCTTCATCCTTAGTCACTAGAAATGTTGTTTCAAAGTATTGTACATCTTAGTAGTACCAGGATGCATAGCATAGGCTGCTATGTATGCTTCCTTCAGAATTTCTTTTCTTAGACCATCAACATCCACTACACATAATCTCTGCTTTAACCACAGTGTATCATCTCTCAACTCAAACTCAGAATTCAAATTTTGTTTTAACTTCTCTATAATCTTCACCAATTTTGGGTCTTTGCTTTGAGCTTTCTTAATCCTCTCATGTAATACTTGTCTAAGCTTTAACGTAGCTATCAATGCTTCATTCTGTCCCAAACGTAGCTCCACATTTAGGGCTCTCAGTTGGACTAGGTTTGGTAACCTCGATGTTTGAATTTGTGCCACTACTAGTAGATTTCCTGCTTAATGCATTAGCTACAACATTGGCTTTACCTGGATGGTATTCAATTGTGCAATCATAATCCTTAAGCAATTCAATCCACCTCCTTTGTCTCATATTCAGTTCTTTTCTACTCAACAAATATCTCAAACATCTATGATTTGTAAATATCTGAAATGTCTCACCATATAAATAATGTCTCCAAATTTTCAAAGCAAACACCACTGTAACAAGCTCTAAATCATGAACTAGGTAATTGAACTCATGAGATCTTAACTATCTTGAAGCATAAGTAATCACTTCACAATACTGCATCAAAACACATCCTAATCCCTGTGTGAAGCATCATTATATAAAACATATCCTCCACATCTAGATGGTATAACTAACACAGGTGTCATAGTTAATCGATGTTTTAATTCCTTGAAGCTTATTTTACTCCTATCAGTCTATCGAAAAGGTTCATTCTTTCTCAAAAGCTTTGTCAAAGGGGCTGAGATCAATAAAAACCCCTTAGTAAATCTCCTGTAATAACTTGCTAACCCAAGAAAACTATGAATCTCATACACATTTCTAGGTGCTTCCCATTTCATCACTACCTCAATTTTCTTTGGGTCTACTTGCATTCCCTGTCCAGATACTATATGACCCAAGAACACCACTCGATCAAGCCAAAATTCACACTTACTGAACTTGACGTACAATTGCTTCTCTCTTATTATCTGTAAAACCAACCTCAAATGCTCAGAATGTTCCTCTCTACTCGTCGAGTACATCAAAATATCATCTATGAATACAATCACAAAATTATCTAAATAAGGTTGGAATACTTTATTCATCAATTCCATAAACGTTGTCGGAGTGTTCGTCAATCCAAAAGGCATCACCAAAAACTCAAAGTGTCCATATCTGATTCTAAATGTACTTTTTGGTACATCAACTTTTGCTATTTTCAATTGATAATACTCTAACCTCAAATCCAGTTTAGTAACACCTGATCTCCCTATAACTGATCAAGTAAATCATATATTCTCGGTAAGGGATACTTATTCTTCACCCTATTCAATTGCCTATAATCAATGCATAATCTCAAGGTTCCATCCCTTTTCTTCACAAACAAAACTGGAGCTCCCCAAGGTGATACATTGGGTCTAATGAAACCCTTATCTAATAACTCCTGCAACTGAGTCTTAAGTTCCTTAATTTTCACATGTGCCATCCTATATAGAGGAATAGATATAGGAGCAGTACTTGGAACTAAGTCAATAGGAACTCTGTTTCCCTATCTGGGGGTAATCCTGATAATTCAATAGGAAATACATCTAGGAAATCCTTAACAATAGAAATATCCTAAATTGTTTGCTCAATTCGGGTATCAGTCACATAGGCTAAATAAGCCTCACATCCACTTTGAATCAACGTAAAGGCACTCATTAATGAAATTAATATGGCTGGCATTGCTTGACTAACACCTAAATATAACCCTTGGTTGATTAGGAGATTTAAGAATAACTTCTTTAGTATAACAATTCATCACAGCCCTATGAGTAGTAAGCCAGTCCATACCCAAAATGAGGTTTATCTCTTTTAACTGCAAAACTATCATATCGGCTTTCAACTCTGCTTGATCAACCCGAGTAATACACCCTCTGCATACTTCAGCAATCACTGTAGTACTACGTACTAAAGTACTCACCTCTAAGTCATATTTCAACATCTCTCTATCACAACGTCGTTTAGATGCCAGATGTGGTGTGATAAATGAATGCATAAATTCTGGATCTAACAATGGAAATGCATTAAAATTAAAGACATATAACACACCTATAGTAACATTTGGAGAATTATATGCCTCCTGTCTCGTAATAGCAAAGATTCTAGCCTAGGACTGCAGTTGGTTACTCCACACCTCAATCCTAACACTAGGACTTGCTGAACTAGTTTTACCTCTACCTCTACCTCTACCTCTTTGTCCTGCTCCACTGGCTCTGCTCTGTTGGATAGTCATTTCAATCACTGATCCTCCTTTCACTCTAGAGTGTGTTCTTAATATTACGGCATAGTCTCTAATATGATGCTCAAAAGAGCCACAATGCAAGCAAGCTCCCGATATCTTCCAACTTTCTCCTCTATGTTTCTTTCCACAATGCTCACAACTAGGCATTTGTTTTGTTTGCCTTCCAGATACTTGACATCTACTACTACTAGTATGAACAAAACTGCCTCTTGTTCTAAACCCTGACTGCATCAATCTAGTTTATGATCATGATGATCTATTATGTCGTTTACTAAATCTTCTGTCAAAGTCGGCTTGAAACTCATCGTGCCCCTTAATTCTAAACTCCTGCCTATACTCTCCTTGTTCATCCTTCAATAGTTGCTCAATCCGAATCGAAGCAGTCCTCAACTCAGTGAAACTATTCAAATTGGTAATAGCCAACCTCGTCCTAATTTCCATATTAAGACCATCCTCAAATCGCCTACACTTATCTTCCTCAGTTGGAATCAGAGCAGTAGCATAGCCCATTAATTCATTAAATTGTACCTTATACTTAGCTATAGTGAGATTTCCCTATTTCAGATCGAAGTTCGTTATTTCCTCGACACGAATACTTATTGTACATTGTAATTGTTAGAGAGTACTCATGGATATTTATTATTCTTTTTATTTGATATTTTGATGTAATTATTATTTATTATATGATGAAATTGTAACATTTTAAATATTTTGCATTCTTCTTAATTTTATATTTGTATTAAGATTAAATGATCTTTTTCATATAAATTGTGGTTATTATTTACATGTGAAATACATAAAAAGTAATATTAATAACAATAAATAGATTTTTGTTATTTTAAATTTCTATTATTATGATTTTTGGGGATAGAGTTGACGTAAAATTATAAATTATACAGTACAATATTTTGAAGGTCTATTTTGTAATTTAAAAAAAATTCAAAGATTAGTTTATAAATTTAAAAAATTACGAAAAATAGTACCCAGTATTAGCTAGTATCGATATAGCACTATACTAAAATCAAAATCTAGTTCTAGTATTCTTATCAGTGTTAAAGCCATTTAGAAAGATAGGACTAAAAGGACCCATCGCGGAATTCCCCTTTTGGAATTCTAGTGGAGCCCTCCTGGCGACCCTATGGTAGGCGTCTAATCGATATCTAACTTGATAGAAGGGTTCCCACAATGCCAAGCCATTTAACTATTTAAATCCTTTTATACTTTAATAATTAAAAACATAAAAAATAGTGGGAAGTTTTTTATATCATTTTATTGAAAATTTCGACAGCATAACGACTGCATTTTGACATTCCCAAAATTTCAAAACACTTATATACCCATACTAATTTCTCAACTACAAAATTTGGACTTCAGGTCCACTTACAAGCAACCCCAAACAAATAATTCTCAACAACCACTACAGTAAACTTTAAAAGTTAACACATATTCATCCATTTCATTTAAAAGCCTTTATAAATATCCATTCTTTTCACAAATGTACATATAAAAATGACACAAGTATAGTAGCACCCGACGATAAAACTAATCCTACTACGGAGTCCCAATTACTGTAGCACCTGTACATATACCTAGGGTGGTTTATTTAAAAACATAAAAATAAGGATAAGCTAAACGAGCTCAATAAGTGTAATCAGTTTACTAAAAAAATTGAACTTTTCATAACAACATAATTGCAATATTCCCATACAATTATAAAGCTCATGGTAAAGCATTTGCCATAACAATTTATTCGTACATTATCAAATATGGTAATAACATAACATTTCGTAAAACAAAATTTCAAATTTTTTTTTTCTGAAATACTATCTGAAATACTTTTTGATATTAAACTCATAATATACAAGTTTCCATTTTCCCTTTTCCCTTTTTTTAAATAATAAACAGTGGTGGCAATAAGTTTTCTAAAAACTTCTATATTGAAAGTAATTTAATCACTAGAATCAGCACCATACGATACCTCTCAAATCACTTTTAACATAAATAGTAGCGGAATTACTATTTTCATGACTTTCCTTACTCAAAAAAGCCCACCACTCGTTTCTTTACCATAAAGGACACTATGCCTAAAATCACGGGGTTAGTTCTACATTGCTTACCCGTGACCGATTAACCAATAGTTACGGAGCTAGTTCTACATCGCTTACCCGCAACAGGTTAACCGTTATAGACTGGTAGTCACGGAGTTGGTTTTGTATTGCTTACCCGTAATAAATCACGGAGTTGGCTCTACATCGCTTACCCATGATTGGTTAACCACTATTTACGGAGCTGGTTCTACATCGCTTACCTATAATAGGTTAACCACCATAAATATACTAGTATAATAGTATGTATAAAGCCTAGTGGTGTACCATAGGCGAAATAAACTCTTACATTTACAACTCATCTTATTTTCTAAATTAAATATGGGAGGATTCATAATTGAATTATTTCAATGCAACTCCCAATCATATAAGATTTAACTTTCAAATTAAAAATCATAAATTGTCAAAGCATACACTTATGTTAGCAATATTCAATTGTAAAACATCATTTGCATAAAACTCAGCATAAATGTTCATTTCGTGATCAATGAACATTTAAAGTACACTCACAATTTGCTAGTCTTTATAAATAGAAACCATTGCATAAACTAAATTTAAAATACACTCACATGTCATCAATTCTTTTGCAAAGAATTAGTTATATAAAACAATTAAAATACACTCACATGTCATCAATTCTTTTGGAAAAAATTTAGTTATATAAAATTAAAATACACTCACAACTTTGCAAACTTATCTCCATGCGCACTCACAAATTCGGAGCCTCTCCTTTACCTATACAAAACTCATTTCAATTATTCATTTACTTCCAAATTCAGAAATAAGACATTAAAACTATATAGTCGATTTAACCAAATTCGAGATTTGTATCTAATCCTGTAACACGCACGCTAATCATATTTCTACTTACTTCCGTAAGCTAACCAATTAGTCATTGTTTCCAAACCTATCTTTAAAAGTTACTTAAAATACCATATTTTACCCATTCTAACTTTCCAATTTCTTCAAAACACAATCTCACCTAATTTAATTCACCATATCACAATCATGTATGATGAGTAACGGTTATAACCGATGTCTAGAATCCATACCTCCTTTTGTTACTTAATTTTCACGTAGCAAACGTTCAAACTAGGTTTTAAGATCTTCTAGACATTTGTTTCCCTATGTTTCTAGTTTCTATATCATAAAAATAATGTCATTTCAACATCTAAATCATGAAAAATGTATCAAATATCACAAGTTGTTTCAACGCAGGGGTAGTATTAGGTTACCATTTTCATTCTCAAATTTCAATATCATTCATCCATAATTAGGTCTAGGTTTCTTCTAGAAAATTTAAATACTATGTCATAGGTTTTAGCTCCTATTGGAATCACTTAATTTGGAGGTCTATAGGCCTTGTTATGGCCAAAACATTGGGATTGGTTCAAGTTAACCTAAGACAAAATTCCACTACATATCCCTCTCTTGTCATATTCTACTAATTCCATACAAAGAAACATCAAAGTAATACCAAGGCAATAATGATCTTAAACAAGTCCATCTCACTCAATACAACTTATAAAAATTAGAAATTTAAACTAGGAAACTTACTATTTTTTCCTCTAATCTTTTGGGTATTTGATGAATACTTCAAGATTCCTCCAAATCACCATCAAATTCCATAAAAAATGGCTACACTCTTCTTCCTCTCTCCTTGCCTGATGTTCACCCTTGGCTTCTCTTCATTTCCCTTTCTTTTGGTCTCATGGTTACTCTCTCATCGCTCTCGCGTTTTTGTTAAATGAATGAAGCAAAATGTCTTAAGTTTTGCTTTTTATACTCATTTAATGGATTACATGTCACCTTCTTATTTTTATCATTAATGACTCATCACACACATGTTATTACTTCATTGGTCATCTCTAATGACTCATCAATCTACTAATATCATGTAAAAAGACCAAATTTCCCTTAATTAGTACAAAGAGACCAAATTGCCCTTTAATGCATTTAATTGACCAACTAACCAAATTCTGTCTTGAAAACATTCTACAACCATCTTATTTTCAAATTTACCATGAAATATTCTAATTAGGGTCAATTCTTATTGATTAGATGCTTTAAAATTTTTTCGAATGGGTTTAAAATCATCAATACCCATTATTTTCCAAAAAGGGTATTTTAGTCCAATAATTTTGTATTACCCAAATTCTATTCAAACAGCCTCTGTTTTGACCTGTTTCTGTTCTTAGGGACTCCAATCCTAATTCTGTAGCTTTTTATTATATTTTGAAATTATTTGGTAACCTTTCGGTTGCTTGGAAAAATTTTCGGATTGAATCCGGAAATCATTAAATGTCATCGAAATTGTCTAGATTTTATTTAAAAATATCAACTAAATCTACAAAGCACATTTCAGGGCTTTTAAAGCTCATTCAAACTCATTCCGTAGATTTTCAGAGTTTTCTAAAATTTTTCGAGAAATTTCCGATCGAGTTTCAGAATCATCTTTGGTCTATCTGTGATCTCCGTTATAACTTCAGTAATACATTTAAATGCTTAAATTACTCTAGTATACTATATGCTGGATCCCGTTTCCGGAACCTAACTCTCTTGACTATCATACCTTCGTACTCGAGCGTGGCTCCTTGCTTAACACGATTTCTCATCAGTTTTTTTTTCACTAATACATCTCTACCTCATCC
>JANITX010000001.1:21323046-21333750 GCA_027564395.1 Erythroxylum ulei
TATTAGATGACACCTGTCCCTCAATTGTAACTAACTCACGTGCTAGGATTTGCCAACGTCTTCTTACGCCTACTGTAAACTAATGTTCTTCTAGCTCTATCATAGACATAACTGTCTTAGATGAATGGCGGCTAGGGTTTATTCTTGTTCAAGCTACTCTGATACCATTTATAGAAAATAGAACCCGAACAGAGGAATAGGTATTACACCCTTTTCACTTTACATTGCCGTATAATATATATAGACTTTATAGGTTTCTATTATAGGAATCTACAGCTGTACATGATAAGGTCCTAATTTGATTTAGATAATTACAATTGTACATGATATGATCATAATCTGATTTAGCTAACTTATTGGACTCAAATATTCACCAAGAATATCTCTCAACAGGTATATATGTAAATATATAAGTATCCTCTTACGAAGGAAATATCATACTTCCTAATATATGAAATATGGATTCCCATGACTTAAAAATTCAAATTGTTTCAAACTTTCCAACAACTAAGACAAGAACATAACTCTAAATTAAATAGAATTGTCAAGTAAATAAAAGTCAGCCTAATGTACGCTAATACCTGTAAAATAGCCTGTTGAACCTTTTGCGACTGACCTTTCAATACTTTTCCTGTTTGATGGCATGCATAACATGTAAATAGCTAAAACATACATCATTCTTAATATTCAAAAATATTAAAAAACAAACTTGAATAAACATAGAAACCTGAGCTTTGACCAATAAACTCAGTTGCTTTAATTATGTCACCAATATTCATCAATGCATCCATTATATCCCTAAATATCATATGTTACCAAGTTAAAAACTATAACTTGTACAACAATCACGAAAAGTAATGTTATGTAACAAGAAATTTAGCAGGAGAAAAAGTTTTTATATTGACCTTATGCTGCCTCTAAAATTGGAGAAAATAATAACTCTTGAGTTTTGAAAGTCCTTGGTTCCTGCAGCCATAACTATTCTATTAGATTTACAAAATACATAACTCATATGAAATTGATGGAGATTCCAAAACCCAACATTCTGCTAAGGAAACTGTTGACAATTGTACTCATGATTTTAGGTTTGATTTTTAGGAGTTAATTATGTACATTTTTGCAATTAAACATTTGATATTATTTACTATTTAGTTAAGAATATTTATGTAATTATTTTTATCTCAAACTCATATATATAAATGATTAACAAGTGTGTTTGCAACCCTTCTCTTCAAAAAAAAGTGTTTGCAACCCTATTTCATTCAAATTCTTCCTTGTTATAAAAACTTCAGGGTTCAAAGCAATATTGCTAACTACAATCGCAGCCTATATCTTTGCATATTTTAACCAAAGCCAATTCTTTTTTAATGTCCAATAGTGCTATGGAAATGTCTGGTGAAAGAAGAAAGAATCTTTTAAGTCTCTGACTGATCATATACCACTCTTAATGACAATCTTTCTCTACAAATCAGTCCAATTAAACTAGATGGAGTAAATTATCTTGCTTGGTCTGTTTATTCAAGCTAAAGGATTGCAAGGCTATATTAATAATAGAAAAATAAAATTAGATGAAACTAATCCTGGACACAACAAGTAGGACTAAAAAAACTCTCATGTCGTGGTTGATCAACTCAATGCAACCACAAGATGCACAAGGTTATCTTCTCCTAGATACAGCTCAAAAAATTTAGGATGCAACCGCCCAAACTTACTCCCAAACAAGTAATGACTCCCAAATATATGGGCTGCAAAAAAAAGTTCATAAAACTAAAAAGGCAAGAAGCCTTGAGATGTGTTTTTGTTGGATACTCTGCTACTCAAAACGGATATAAATGTTATCATCCATCCATTAAAAAGTTTTATGTGAGTAGGGATGTCACTTTTCGTGAGGTAAAAGCATTCTTTCCTTCATATCTATCATATCTTCAAAGGGACAATGATCATGTGAAAGCTAAGGTTTCTCCTGTTTAACATAGTCTTGAGTTGCCTACATATATTGGTTACAGAAAGCATGGAAGAAATGATGATAAGATTTTTTACTCTATTTGAGGACCAAAAATTGATCTAGCAACAAGTATTATATCTCAATAAATGGAGGATGGTGTCATAAATAATATTCTTTATAGCCAATTCAACATGGACTCAACTCTAGTGGAATTAAGTAATTCACCTCTTCCTGGTTTTAATTTATCAGCTGAAATTCCTTCGCTTAATTCATGTGATAGTGATCTTGATATATTCCAATAACTGCTAGGAATGGAGTTAGATCATGTACTGTATATCCTATCTTTAACTTTTTTTCCTATGATGTACTATCCATTTCTTATAGAGCTTTCTAGTCTTCCTTGCATTCTATCTCTTTACCACAAGGGTGGAAGGAAGTTGTTAATGATCCTAAATGAAAAGATGCCATGGTGGAAGAGATTAAAGCCTTGGTAAAGAATGGAACTTTGGAACTTGTCGATCTTCCATTGGGCAAGAATTCAATAGGATGTCAATGGGTATTCACGATGAAGCATAGGGCGGATGGCTAAATTGAGAGATTAAAGGCTCGATTGGTGGCAAAGGATTTTACCCAAACCTACAAGATTGATTAACAAGAAATATTTGCACTTGTTGCCAAGATGAATTTCGTAAGAGTCCTCTTATCTTGTACAGCTAATCTTGGATGAAACCTTCAATAACCTTTGACATAGTTTCAAGGCAGACTAGAAAGGTCAAGTTCAAACCATGCTACCCTTATTATGTTAAAATTATAAACCTTAACACAAGGCATGTTAAAACACTATTCATAAGCAAAATTTAGGTTAAATGATGAAAATGTCCTATGAATTGAAAGTTTTAATTCATAAGAAAAGGATAACTGAGCAACTTACGGAAATGTTCAACTAGGATTTCCAACATCTTTGATAATTTAGGACTTGGTGCACCATGGGACAAGCTTCGGTGCATTAGAAGCTTTATTTCCCTAATAGTTTCATTTTTACCCATTAGTCTAGCAAAGGCCCTGTAGCAATTAAGGTTAGATAGCTTTAGCCAAAGTAAGTGAAAAATAACTTATATTCAATATCAAACAATGTAGACAAGAGAAAAATACAAGTTTAGACTCATATCTTAAGCAAAAACTAATTAAATCTACTATATTACGTAAAACATTTATTTTGAAGAGTTGTTCGCCAACATAAGCTATGGCTTCTCAACTTAAAGACATAAAACTGTAATTCCACAATCTTTGTTAACAAATCATTTATTATATCTCATCTTATCTCCTAGTATATAAGAAAGCAATAAAACCTCATTTCAAAAGTGAATATAGAACACACTTCATTGGTATATACACATAGCAATACAATCCACAAGGACCAAGTTGATAAGATTTTCATCAAATTAGAAGATCCATAAGCAAAAACATACACCAGTTCATTGCTTGATAGTATTTGAGAGTAGGTACGCAAAAATGTACCCTTGTTTCAACTTTTCCTCTAGCATCTCAAATGCTGGCCTTATTCCGTGACTTGAAAGTAATTTTCGAATATGGTAAAGGGTAAGGAGAGCACCAAAATAAGCTTCAATTTCTCCATACTTTTCCTGAGGAAGGTCTAATGGAGGGGTTGTGCGAAACTTTTCCCTTGATTGAAGCAAATCTGGTGGACTTAACTGTACAATATCAGTATGCAAAATGAGAAACCAGAGAAAAAGAAAACCAAGAATTGAAGTTATACAGGCTATGATAGATAGTGATACAACCTTAGAATTTTGAAATTAATGAATCACTAAAAATGCAATGACGATAATTGATAAATTCTGGTGATAATTGATAAACTATATTGCTAGAGGAGATTGTAGAGATCATATCTCACGAAGTCCTACAGTTTGATAGTCTCTATTCTGAAGGAGACCAATTGCAGTAAGCCTGGCAACATATGGTCGAATCACTTCTAATAGTCGTTTATTTACATCAACAGCATCTTTCCCAAGTGCAACCTTACAACATAATAAGGAATGCATAAGCTATTGACAAATATAGTTATAGGACAATACATTTCGAAAGAAGGACCAATACAAACTTCTATCAATTCGATTTTTCTGTTATGAACATATGGGCTCACATCAAGATGACTTTCATTACGATACTCAAGTGTTGATATCTGCAAGTTATCAATTATTGACTGGACGACAGGCTGCTTTGCTGAAATTATTACAACCAAACAGGAGAATTTTAGCTCTTATATAGTAACTTTACATAGACTATAGGGAATGGGGTATAACGTACACCCTGGCGTAGCAGTCAATGCTAATATTCTCGGTCGCACTAAGATGGACATCAACTGCAAATTTAGATATCAATAGCATATGGATCATTGTACATTTATTTGCTATTAGCACAAAAAGAAAAAAGGAAAAAGGAACACAAACCTGGCGAACTACCACGCAATAGGAATAGTTTCCCATTGCTCGATGAGCTTCATCAATCACTAGACAAACTAGAGATTTTGCCAAACAAGTTCCTGCATCAAGTTGTTACATGATAAGCAAAGTATAGTTGATGGAATTGATGAAAAATAAAAATCAGTTTAATTTTTTTGTTAGTAAAAGAAAAGCATTTTAGTTTTAAGTTTTACGTAGTTTAGGGTAGTAATAATTAGATTCCTTCTAAGTAGGACTTTATTATTGTTTTGAAATTTTAATAGGGAATATTGTTCCGTTGGAATTAATTTTTCAAGACTATTTCTATATGCACTCATATTTTTGTCGATATTATGCATAGGAAATAATTAGTTTGAGGATTTTATGGGATAAGATTATTAGTTAGTTGTAAATTTATCTATATCCTATAAGTAGTTATATGATTGGGTATATCCCTAATTTCTAAGTTATATTTTAGGGATATCTACTATACATATTCTTGTAAATTATTTAAGTAAATACATAATAGAAGTATTCTGCTTTTTATGGTACAGAGCCATCGGCTCTTTTTAAGAAACTTCTATCCAAAATTCTATTCTTCTACAAAGGAAGGTAGCTGCTAAAACCTAGCCAAAAAGCCATGTCAAAAGTCATAACTACCACCGGAGTCTCTCCATTGGACAACACTGTTGCAACCCACACAGGGGACTTACCATGCATTCAAGCAACCTATCGTCTAAATGGGAAGAATTATCTAAAATGATCTCAACTTGTTCAAACATTCTTAAAGGGAAAAGGCAACCTGAACCATTTGTTATGGACTGGATTAGCCAAAACTAATCCTAGATTTAACGCATGGGATGAGTAAGTTTCAATGGTTATGTTATGGCTGCAAAACTCAATCAATCCTAAGATAAGTGGCACCTATATGTTTCTTAACACAACTAAGGAGATTTGGGAGGCAATTCAACAAAATTACTCTAAGGTTAATGATGTTGCTTGAGTTTATGAGATTAAAACTCAAATTTCATCAACTAAACAAAGGACTCGCTCAATAACTGAGTATGCAATTCTCTTGCAAAGTCTATGGCAAGAATTAGATCATTATCAATGCATCAAAATGCAATATGCAATATGCAAAAGTTGCTGGAATGTTGAAATGATTTATGGGAAAAGATCAAATATATAAGTTCCTTGCTAGTCTTAATGTAGAATCTAATGTTGTGTGAGTCCAAATTTTGGGAAGAGATGATCTTCCATCCTTGAATTAGGCCATTGCTATGATTAGAATTGAGGAAAGAGAAAAAGTGTGATGCTGGAATTAGATCCAACAGCAACTGAAGGATTTGCCCCCCTAGTAACTAAATCCACAAATTTGAAGGAGATAAATGTTGTACAAACTGCAAAAGACAATAGGCAGTCGCCTCCAACCAATTCATTCAATAAAGACACCTTCCATTGCACATATTGTAAAAAGCACCACCATACAAGGGAGTAGTGTTGGAAGCTAAATGGCAGACTAAGAGAAAAGGTGGAGGGAAACAAGCACATATGGTGAGCTCACATATGAATAATACAGAAATAACTCAAGATGAAGCCCAAGAGTTTAACAAAGCGGATATTGAAAAATTAAGATTCCTTTTGAATACACTTGAGAAACCATCAATTCATTGACCTTTTCAGCTATTTGTAGTGTCTTAGAAAATAAATCTTCAACCATATGGATAATTGACACAGCAGCCACTAATTGATGGAAAGTTGACTAGGATTGCCTAAATTAGTGGGATCCAAAATCAATTTCCAGATTTTTAATGATTTCCATTTATTTAGTTCCAGATTTCTAGGCTAATCTTTCTAGATATTCTTTAATATAATCCCTTAATTATTTCCTACTCCTATAGTATATATTTGTAGAGAATGAATAATGAAAGGTATGAAAAAGATTATTCACATAATCCTTTGTTTCATGGTATCAGAGTCCTAAGTTTTCGGCCCCCTAAAATCTGTCAACTACCAAAATTTTCCTAGCCATCTGAAATTTCGTCTTCCTTTGCTGTCACAACTATGGCCGAAGGTAGCCTACCCCCATCAACTGAAGAATATTCTGGTGTTATTTCAAGGAATACCAATGGTGTAACCTTCCCTTCTTTACCAGATGTGAATCACTCACTACAAATAACCCAACACAAATTGAATGGGTCAAATTATTGTGAATGGTTCCAATCTGTGTTGTTAGTTGTTCAAGAGAAAGGGAAAGAAGGTTATCTTACCGGTGAATGGGTGACCAAATTGTGTTGTGAATGGGTGACCTAAACAACGATGAAGAAGCCAAATTCTATCATGGTTTGACATGAAAAATTTAAAAAGAAGGATGTCGACAAGGGTTTTCCAACTTCTAATATGTTGTGTTGTTTCTCTAGAAATAGAGACCGTCCCTCTGACTAGCACATCCAATCATCTTCGTGCCTAGCTCCTGAAAGACACAATGTGAAGGAAAAAAGGTCATACTGCAATTTGAATCTGTGGTTAATTTTTGAATGGAAATAAGGCTTGCAAATAGCTTTGGAACATGCAGAACATTTCTTAGTGTAAGGTCCTTGTTTATGTATATATCCCCTTAGCCAGCTACGGTGGTGATGGATCCATCAGCTATTGTAATCTTTTTATGGCTACAGCTGGGGTTATAAGAGATAAAATGTTAGGAGGAATAAGTCATATAGTCAATTGCTCCGAAACCAATCACCCACATGGGAGGAGAATTTCTTTTTGAGACATTAGTATTAATGGAAGAAGAAATACCTAAAAACGCCAATGAACAAGTACTTGTTGAGGTTGGCTTCTCAAAGGACTCCACAAAGGTTTTTTAGTTTCTCAATTTCTTCAGTGTTAAACTCAGGCATAGATTTTTTGAAATTTTTTTCATTAGTTGACAAAGTGCTCACCATATGTGCCAGACTTCGGTCATTCCCACTTCAATTGGGCTTGCCACAAAGTTTCTAGCATTTCTCCCTGGTGTGTCGATGCTTCTTGCAGTATGTGCAGAATAGGGATTCTCGGTTAAATTGTTTGGATGAGTCCCCTCTAGTAACTAATGTAGGATTGTTTGCCTCCTTCAATTCTGTGGCCTTGGTAATGAGTGCAGAACCATCTCCTCCTTGAGGTTCAAGCATAACATTTCAACGTTCCTCTTCCGCACGTATAATAGAGATCGTCTCATTTAGAGACTGTAGGTCTTGTTTTCCTAAAATTTGCACCCTTACAACATCAAATTCCACTTTTAATCCTGCCAAAAAATCATAAATGCGATTCTTTTCCACAAAACGCTTCAGAAATGTTGCATCTTCACTACAGCACATTTGGATGCATTGATAATGATCCATCTCTTACCACAAGCTTTGTAAGAGACTCGAATATTCAATAATAGTCCAAGTCTCCTGTTTAGTTGCTGAAACTTTCGTCCTAGTCTCGTAGATTTGTGCAACATCATTAACCTTGGAATATGTCTACCGAATAGCTTCCCTCTCCTTGGCAGTTCCGAGGAACATACATGTGTCACTTATTTTTGGCAGCATCGAGTTCCATAACCATGACATTATCATGAAGTCTTGTTCATCCCATGCCACAAATTTGGGATCATCCTGTGAAGGATTTGTGCCCATTAAATGGCTCAATTTCCCTTTTCCCTTTAGGAATGTACAGACCAATTGTGACCACTTCAAATAATTCTTCCCATTCAATCGGTATGCAGCTTGAATGTTCTGCAAAACTCCGATATAGCAGCAGCAGTATTCTCGAATGCAGGGCTGATAATTTCAACAAAACTTCTGGGTGATTCTAACATGATTGATTAAGACTAAGGATAAGAACAGGAAAAGGAACAACGAAATATGAGAGAGAAGGCTAGGACGATGAGAGAAACAGTGGAGATGGATCTCAGTTGGTATGACCAGAAAAAAAAAAAATCAGAGTTTTAGTAGGAAAGAGCCAACAGCTCTGATACCATGTCAAATATTAGCAAAGATAAATAAATTTCTTTCTCATATATCTTAGGTTACAGCCTTAGTTTATATATACAATTATCTATCCTAAATATAGTAACAAACTCCCTAAAGATTAGGGAAATCTGTATCTTATTCTAATCCCCAGAAATCAGGGATTTATATGATCCCTATAACTATACAATCTTTCCAAATAATACTACATAATCTGACATACTCCTTATAGCTTAGGTAATAGTGTGATTGTCCCTAAGAATAATAAACTATTAATATGGCATAAAAGATTAGGTCATCCAAACTTCCAATATATGTCACGAGTGTTTCCAAATATTTCAATAAATAAAGATCTTTGTGCTCAATGTGATACTTGAGAATTTGCTAAATATCAAAGAATTTCTTTTACAAGATCTGAATATAATCCAACAAAACCTTTTTCACTTATCCATAGTGATCTTTGGGGCCCATCTCGTGTCACTAATTAAACCAATTCAAAGTGGTTCATTACATTCATCGATGATCATACTCGTTTGTGTTGGGTGTTTCTTTTGAAGTATAAAACTGAAGTCCCTACCATGTTCATCAACTTTTATCAGATGATAAAAAATCAATTTCAAACAAGTATTCAAGTCCTTGATACTGATAATGGTACTAAATATTTTAATCAAAATCTTCATACATTCTTCCAAAAACATGAAATTTTCCACAAAAGTACTTGTGTCAATAGTCCTCAACAGAATGGGATTGCTGAGCGGAAAAATAGACACCTTCATTAAGTAGCTAGGGCCTTGATGTTCACTAGCATGCTCCAAAATTCTTTTGGGAGGATGCTATCTGTACTGCAACCTACCTTATTAATCGAATGCCTAGTCGTGTCCTCTCTTTCAAAAAGCCTCTTCAAAAATTTCAAGAAATCCATACTACTACCCATCTTGAAACTAACCTTCCTCTAAAGGTTTTCGAGTGTACAGTCTTCATTCACAGTTATTCACACAACAAACTTGATCTAAGAGCCAAAAAATGTGTGTTTCTGGGTTACTCTAGTACACAAAAAGGGTATATATGCTATGACCCTATAATAAAAAGGTTGTTTGTTAGTTGTGATGTCACTTTTTCTGAAACAGATTCCTTTTATCCCAAGTCTTCGATTCAGGGCGAGTATTGGAGTGAGTTTGGTAATGAATCTCAGGCTGAACCTCCTTGTACATATGTTCCTGAACCTATCCTAACACCAATGTCCAATGCATCTCCTATAGAGACAAATCCTAATACAGAAGTAGCCATGCCTAACAATACACTCAAATTGTACTCTCGAAAGAAGAAAACAAGTAGTACACTCCCTGTCCGTGAAGTTATAACAATCTCTGAACCAATGCATGTTCCTGCCGAAGAAGCTCAGAGTAGCAATACAAAGGAACAAGAAGACAATATAGATCTAGAACTGCCAATTGCTTTACAAAAGAAATCTAGATCATGTACCATGCACCAAATTGAGAGGTTTGTCTCTTATGATGCTCTATCTTCTCAATATAAAGCATTTATTGCTAATCTGAACAGAACTGACATTCCTAATAATATCCAAGAAGCTCTTAAAGTTCCAGAATGGAGAGAAGCAGTTTTTGAAAAAAATGAAACGTTGGAAGAAGCTGATCTGCCAAAAGGGAAGAAACTCGTGGGGTGTAGGTTGATATTCACAATCAAAAATAGGGCTGATGGTTCCATTGAGAGGTATAAAGCGAGACTGGTACCAAAGGGCCATACTCAAACCTATGGGATAGACTACAAGGAGACATTTGCACCTGTGGCCAAACTAAACACTATTAGACTATTGCTATCTGTAGCTACTAACTTCGATTGGCCCCTTAAACAACTGGACATTAAAAATGCCTTCTTGAATGGCAAACTAAAGGAAGAAGTATATATGAAACTTCCTATAGGGTTTGATAAGGAAGGAGGAGGAAACGGAGTATGCAGACTAAAAAAATCCCTATATGGGCTGAAACAATCACTAGGAGCTTGGTTTGAAAGATTTGCCAAAGTCCTAAAAACAGAAGGATACACACAAGCTCAGTCAGATCATACAATGTTCTTCAAAATTAGAGAAGGTAAGAAGGCAATTTTGATTGTGTATGTAGATGATATTGTCGCAACTGGTGATGATGCAGAGGAAATTACAAGACTCAAGTCGGCTTTAAGGAAAAAATTTGAAGTTAAAGACTTAGGAAAAATGAAGTATTTCCTAGGCATGGAAGTAGCTAGATCAAAGAAAGGGATTTACATCTCACAAAGGAAGTACATTCTT
>JANITX010000001.1:21335685-21346633 GCA_027564395.1 Erythroxylum ulei
ATCCTCGGGTCAGCTTCGAAAATTTGCGATTTTGACCAATTTAGAAGCTGAATCTCGCTTTGAGGTCTCTAATACGAGTTGTAGATCTCGATGTCTTCTTTCCAAAGGTTCAAAAACAAAATCAATCCGAATTTTTTAGGAGAAGTTATGGCATTCGCGCTAAGACATGTTCAGTTGAAGTTAGGGCTAGAACAGGTTGGATTCTTTCGACCCTAACACCTTCGTCCGACCTCCGAACTGAGTGATTCTTGAGGCATTGGATTTCTAACGAGTTTAGCTACCTCTACTTAAAATTTGGTCACTTTTGGTATTGGAATTGTAAGGCTTGTTTTAAAGCAAGTAAGGGTTCGTTGAAATAACCCTAAGTTGGCACCCGTTAACGCTTTTCGGAGCCGTTTCAGATGGTTGGGCTTCGGAAACGTGGTCCAACACTTTTGGTTAGGCTTCGGGAACAAGGTCCAACAGATTCACTCATATTTTGGTCAATTTTTTTTGGCCTTTTCTTTTGATATAAATCACTCTTACCTTTTACCACTCTTGGTTCTTTCCCGAAATTCTTTGCCAACCAAAATTCCAAACAAATCAAGGACAATAAAATTGAAAGTGGCACTCTTACAAAAGAAAAATTGAAGAAATCAAAAGGAAGGAATAAGAGAGCAATGAAAAGTAACATGTACGGGTTAAGAACCAAAGAAATTCAAAGGATCGAAAGAGAAACTTTGTAACAGGAATTAGCTTTTCAAAGTTTCGTTGTTCAAGTTTCGAGAATTTCAATTTCAATTCAAGCAATAATGCAATATAACTTCTAACAATCCACACAATCTTTCTATCAATCACCAAACTTCACAAATTTAAACAAACTTCTTTCATTAACAACTTACAATCTCAGTAACACTTCAAGATGAACTATCCACAATCTCAGCAAATTACAATCAATGAATCAACAAAGCACTTTTTTAGACTTTTGTTTTTTTTTTCAGTTTTTGGATTTTTTTACAAGAACAATATTAAGAAAAACTAACTGCAAACACAACACAAAGTATGAATTGAAATAAAATTACAAAACATGAACAACAAACACTATGTTAACAAACGACAATGGAACGGTAACAATAAAACATGGAGCGAAATAAACAGTTGAAGGGAAACAAGGACAAATGTAAATAGAAATTTGAAACAACAAAGAAACAAGAAAAAAAATGAAGACGATAAGAACAATGGATAGGAACCTGAAACCGAGCCAAAGCTCTGATACCAAATGACGCGAAACCCCTATAATTGACTCAATTAGGAACCCCTTGATCGATCGGATCAAAACCCTAACCCAAGAATTCAAAGTTTTCAGAAGATCCTTCGACGCCTTGACCCAAGATTAACAATGCAATCAGAAACCAAAATGCAAAAAGACATCAAAAGAACGCCACAAGCAATCCGACTAATCACTTGATAGTTCGTAAAATCGATTTGTAGAGAATTTCAGGATTGAATCCCTCACAAAGTGATCTAAAATTATTCTGAATGTAATATGAATAGTAAGTGTAGAAAACAACCTTTTTAAGTCTCAAAAAGTGGGCCTAAAAATGAAAAGCCTATTAGAAAAAATGAAAAGTCACTTAGGAAGTCGTAACAATTTTCTTGGCAGAATATTCTTTAGTAAGTCGAGCATATCTTGGGCTATAGACCTCCGATTAAGGCGAATCTTATACCGTTGGAAAGATAAGACAAAAATCTACAACTTTTATGTTGTTCAGTTGGGCTGATTTGACCTAAATTAATATCAGAATTCCGTCCCAAGTCAGAAAACGTGAATAGTGTTGTTGCCTTGATGTTATTGATTGTAACTTGATCTCCAAAGGCCTTTTCTTTATCAACCATGGTACATATAAGCCCACCAAAAGCTTCTCTAAGCCTCTTAGTATTATCACGAGTAAATCGGTCCTTTCGGCATGGTCAACGGGTCATCCAATAGTTGACTTATCTTTCGACTCTCTCTTGAGCTCACATCATCAACTATCTTCGCCAGCCAAGAATGATGCTAGTTTTAAGATATAGGAAGCTAAAAACTCTATTGTCATGGCCTGGTTAATAAATTCAATGGAGCCTCAAATAGGATGCACTTACCTATACTACAAGACAGCACAGGAAATCTAGAAGGCAGCATAGGAAATGTATTCAGATTTTGGAAATACTTCTTAATGTTTTGAAATTCGATCAACTCTTCGAAACACAAAGCACGGAACAAAATATGTAACAGAATACTACAATAGACTAATTAAACTTTGGCAAGAGATGGATTTATTTTATTCAATTCCATGGAAGTGTGCAAACGATGGAGTACTCTATAACCAAGTACTTGAAAAGGACCGAGTCTTTGATTTCCTTTAAGGTTTAAACAAAGATTTAAATGAAGTACGTGGTAGAATTTTGGGAACAAAACCCTTGCCATCACTCCGAGAAGCCTTCTCAAAAGTAAAGCGGGAAGAAAGCAGGAAAAAGGTGATGCTAAGCACAAACATACTCCCAGCCATTAAAGAACATGCACAAGGTTCTACCCTTGCCACAAATCGTTCAAGTTCTTATAATACCCAAGATCAGAAGCCAAATGAGAGCAAACCATAGTGTGAATATTGTAACAAGCCTTTTCACACGAAGGAGACTTGTTGGGATCTCCATGGAAAACCACCAGATTGGAAACCGTGGAGTAAAAGAAGAAGCAAACATGTTGCCTATATAGTTGAATCTGCTGTAGAGACCAAGAAAACTAGCACTGCAACATTTACACCAGAACAAATGGAGATCTTAAAGACCCTTCTCAGTCAACAGAAAAACTTAGATCCCTCATTCATAACACCCAAGGCAACCATGATTCAACGAGGTATTATCTCATCTTTTTTATCACAAAAGGATGTCTTGAATGGATGGATTGTTGACACTGGTGCATCAGATCATATGACAGGCTTACTCACTGCTTTTTTTGTTATAAAAAATGCACTAAAAATTTACAAGTCTTTGTGGCAGATGGAAGTACTTCCTTAGTGGCTAGAATTGGAGATGTTGTCTGTAGTGGTTTTGTCTTTAAAAATGTTCTTCATGTTCCTAATTTAAGATATAATCTTCTTTCTGTTAGCAAGTTAACTAAAGATCAAAATTGTGTAGTAATCTTTGTGCGTGACCATTGTATTTTTCAGGATTTGCCTTTGGGGAAGATGATTGGCAATACTGAAGAACAAAATGTTCTCTATTACCTGACTGGTTCCCTAAACCAAAATCACCTACATCTCTTTATGTGTCTAGTTTATCTAATTCTGATGTGATTTTATGGCATAAACGTTTAGGTCATCCTATTGTTTCATATATGAACATTCGTTTCCAAAGTTGTTCATCAATAAAGCTCTTTTCTCTTTTTCTTGTGAATCATCCATTCTTGTAAAACAACCTAGAAAAAATTATCCTGTTCATGATTACAAAATGTCAAGACCTTTTCACCTTGTTCGTAGTGATATCTGTGGCCATCATGAGTTAGTGCATTAACTAGAAAAAGATGGTTCATTACTTTCATAGAAGACCATACAAGGGTTTGCTGGGTCTACCTTCTAATAGAAAAACTAATGTTGTGTTTGTTTTTCAACAATTCCACAAGATGATGAAAAATGTTTTCCAGTATGATGTCCATATTTTTTGCACAAATAATGGAGGAGAGCATTTCTCACATATTTTGGGAAATTATTTTTTTGATAATGGAATTTTTCATCAAAGTTCGTGTATCTATGCACCTCAACAAAATGGGACAGCTGAGAGAAAAATCGTCACTTATTGGATTCTACCCTATCAATTATGTTTGAAAAAAAATTTCCACACCATTATTGGGGTGATTCTGTATTAACCGCTTCCTACTTGATTAATACGCTTCCTTCTAAAACTCTAAATTTTCAAACTCATATTTGTTGTCTCAGAAAATACTTTCCTTATGTCAGATTGTTTAATTCTCTCACTCCTAAAGTATTCGGTTGTTCTGTTTTTGTTCATAATACTCTTCCTACACGAGGAAAACTTGATTCAAAAGCTATTAAGTGTATTTTCTTAGGATATTCTCCTACTCAAAAGGGTTTAAAATGTTATAATCCATACTTTAAAAAATTATATGTGTCATATGATGTGATATTTTTTAAAAATCAACCTTTCTATTCTCATGCTTTTCTTCAGGGGGAGAACCTAGGTGAAGAAAACCATTAGGATCCTTCTATATCTAGACTTATTTCATTGCCGATATCATCAATTTTGTCTCCATCTTTACAACACACATCCACAGGTGACCCAAGTCAAAGGGGAGAACCACCTCAACAAACCAAAAAACAGAGTGAGCTACTTGTGTACTCAAGGAGACCATGAGTTACTCAGCAAAACCAAGCATCTGAACTAGAAGAGGATCCCATATCACAAGTTTTACCTCAAAGTACCGTTACAATTGATGACCTTAAGGTTCTCATTGTTATAAGTAAAGGGGTAAGATCTTGTACCGAACATCCAGTTTCAAACCATTTGTCATATTGCCACTTATCTAACAAGTACAAGGCATTTGTCTCTCAACTCGATAATGTAAAAAATTCCCACCAACATATATGAGGCATTGAGAGATTCAAGATGGAAAGTTGCAAAAATAGAAGAAATGAAGGCCTTGAAAGAAAATGACACATGGGAAATAATTGACATACCTGAAGGGAAGAAACTAGCAGGGTGCAAATGGATCTTTACTATAAAAGTTGGATCATATGGGAGAACAAAGAAGTACAAGGCTCTTTTAGTTGCTCAAGGATATACACAAACCTATGACTTTGATTATTAAGAAACCTTTGCAACCGTTGCAAAATTGATTTCTATTCGGGTTCTCTTATCTATGGCAGCTAATCTAGACTGGGAACTACACCAAATGGATGTATCTAATGCATTCTTAAATGGAACTCTTGGAGAAGAAGTTTATATGAGGTTGCCGCTTGGTTTTGAAGAAAAAACTGGTTCTGTGTGTAAATTGAAAAAATCTCTCTATGGGTTAAAACAGTCTCCTAAAGCTTGGTTTACCTGGTTTAGCACTGCTATAAAGCAATTGATTATACACAAAGGCAAGCTGACCATACTTTATTCACAAAACAATCTATAGATGGGAAGAAATCCATCTTGATTGTATATGTTGACGATACGACAATCACAGGTGATGATAATGAAGAAATACCAAATCTCAAAAACCTGCTGAAATCTAAATTCAAAGTTAAAGATCTTGGGAAGCTTCAATATTTCCTTGGAATGGAAATAGCTAGAAGTAAGCCAGGCATTTTCATTTCTCAAAGAAAATACACCTTAGATCTATTAAAGGGAACAGGAAAATTAGGTTGTCGACCTACAAGCATGCCACTAGAAAAGAATTGGAAGCATAAGGTTTCTGAAGATGACCCTCCAACAAACAAAGAAAGCTATCAATGTTTGGTGGGAAAATTGATCTGCCTATCACTTACTAGGCCTGACATTGCCTATAGTGGTAGATCATATTCTTAGGTACTTGAAAGGAACACCTAGAAAGGGTCTTCTATTAAAAAAGAGTGAAATCCGAGAAATAGAAGGATTTACAGATGCAGATTGGGCAGGATCAATTGAAGATGGTAAGTCCACTACAGGCTATTGTACAAAGTTTTGGGGAAATCTTGTTACATGGCGTAGTAAGAAACAAACTATTGTATCTAGAAGTAGTGATGAAGCAGAATATAGGGCAATTGCACAAGGTATTTGTGAGTTAATTTGGCTAGAGATATTGCTATCAGATTTAAATTTCCCATTGGAGCGTCCTATGAAGTTATATAGCGATAGTAAATCAGCTATTGCAATTGTTCATAACCCTATACAACATAATCGTATGAAGCATGTTCGGATTGATAGAAATGTCATCAAGACAAAGATTGAAAGTGGGAAGATCAGTTTGTCCTACGTGCCAACTGAATCACAACAAGCTGATATTTTCACTAAAGCATTACTTAAGCCTGGTTTTGAATCAAAGCTATGCAAGTTGGTAATGTTTGATATACATTCACCAGCTTGAGGGGGAGTGTTGGAAAGTTGACTAGGATTGCCTAAATTAGTGGGATCCAAAATCAATTTCCAGATTTTAATGATTTCCATTTATTTACTTCCAAATTCCTACGCTGATCTTTCCAGATATTCTTTAATGTAATCCCTTAATTATTTCCTACTCCTATTGTATATATTCGTAGAGAATGATTAATGAAAGTTGTGAAAAAGTTTATTCACATAATCCTTTGTTTCAAAAGCTAGATTGGTTGTAAAAGGATATAAGCAAAAAATAGGTATTGATTACTTTGAAGTATTTGCTCTCATTGCGAGATTGGATACTATTTGCATGATTATCTCTCTTGACTCAAAATAACTAAAAAATTTATCAAATGGATGTAAAATATGCCTTTTTAAATGGAACTTTACAAGGGAAAGTATATGTTGAGCAACCTATAGGGTATGAAATTAGAGGAAAAGAAGATAAAGTTTACAGGTCAAAGAAAGCACTGTATGTATTGAAGCAAGCACCAAGAGCATGGTACAATGATTGATACTTCATGAAGCATGATTTTGAAAGATGTCCTTTTAAGCATACTTTATATATTAAATTTGTTGAGCATAGTGATATTTTAATTGTGTGTCTTTATGTTGATGGTCTAATTTTTACTAGAAACAACTCAAAGATGATTAAAGAGTTTAGGGAGGCTATGATAAAATCATTTGACATTACAGACTTAGGTCTAATATCTTAATTTCTTGGAATAGAGATAATTTAATAGGACCCAAAGGAAGTATGCGAATGATATTTTGAAGAAATTTAAGATGGTGAATTCAAAATCAGCTCTCACCCTAGTTAAAGAGAAATTGAAACAAATAAAATGGGAGACCTATAAATTCAACTTACTATAAGAGTTTAATTGAAAGTGTAAAGTTTTTAACCGCAACTAGACCAGATATAGTTTATGGAGTTGGATTACTTAACAAATTTATAAAGGAGCCTTGTACCTGTCATTTACAAGAAATAAAGATAAGTTTTCAATATATCAGAGGTACTTTAAATGAAGGAATTTTTTATGCAACTATTAATTATGTGAAAAGGTTATATAGATAGTGATTAGGGTGAAGATATAGAAACAAGAAAAGGCACATTAGGGTATGTTTTTCATCTTGACATTGGCACAATATCATGGTCTTCAAAGAAACAACCCGTGATTGTGTTATCTATAACTGAAGCAGAATACATTGCAGCAACTAGTTGTGCTACACAGTTAGAATGACTAAGAAAAATTCTTGAAATACTAAATCAAAAACATGATGTTGTAGCATAATTATTTTGTGATAATAAGTTCGCAATGGCACTATGAAAAATTCCAATTTTTTATGAACGATCCAAGTATATAGACATTCGGTTTCACAAAATTCGCGAGTTAGTAACTGGAAAGGAAGTGTTGATTAGTTATTGCCACAGTGAAGAACAAGTTGCAAATATTTTTACCAAATCACTTAAATTTGAGTTGTTTCACAAACTGAAGAAATTGTTGAGGATGATAAATTTTTACCAGCTTAATTTAAGGGAGGCAATGTCAATAAATAAATCAAGCTAAGAGAGACAACAAATGTCTTCATTAAATGGTAGCTGAAATTTTAATGAAGCAGTGGAAAGAGAAGGGCTTTCCTCCTTAAGTATTTCATATGATTTGACCGAATTTTTTGTCCAATAGGATATTTACTTATGTGAGTAAAACTCTATTATTTTATTGTTTTTGTTGCCTATAAAAAGAGTGTAATGAAGCCTTATGTGAATAAGAGTTGTTTTGCTCTATATGTTTATTGCTTAGAGAATGTAGTACATATATACATGAATAGGATAGAGAATCTATACAAAAAAAGAAAATAATCCTAAGATAATGCTAATCCCTAAGATAGGGCTAACTAATCAATATAATCTGATTACAATTAGATTATCACAATATTATGCGATATTATCATATATTGACCACACTCCCCCTCAAGCTGGATCATAGATATCAATCATGTCTAACTTGCCAATACATTCTTCAATACATTCTCCGTAAAGCAATTGGCAGTTCTAGATCTGTATTGTCTTCTTGTTCCTTTGTATCACTACTATGGGCTTCTTCAGCAGGAACCTGCATTGGTTCGGAGATTGGTATAGCTTCAGGAACAGGGAGTGTACTACTTGTTTTCTTCTTCTGAGAGTACACTTTGAGTGTATTGTTAGGCATGGCTACTTCTGTATCAGAATTTCCCTCTATAGGAGATGCATTAGACATTGGTGTTAGGATAGGTTTAGAAACAGATGTACAAGAAGGCTCAGGCATAGATGTACACGGCTATGATTCATCACAAAACCCACTCCAATACTCTCCCTGAATCAATGACTTGGGATAGAAGGAACCTGCCTCAGAGAAAGTGACATCACAACTAACAAACAACTTTTTTGGCATAGGATCATAACATTTATAACCTTTTTGTGTAGCAGAGTAATTGAGGAATACACATTTTTTGGCTCTTAGATCAAGTTTGTTGTGTGAATGACTGTGAATAAAGACTGTACACCTGAAAACTTTTAAAGGAAGATTAGTTTCAAGATGGGTGGTAGTATGGATTTCTTGAAAATTTTGAAGAGGTGTTTTGAAAGAAAGGACCCGTGATTTCTTGAAAATTTTGAAGAGGTGTTTTGAAAGAAAGGACCCGACTAGGGATTCAATTAATAAGGTATGTTGCAATAAAGATAGCATCCCCCTAAAAAGAATTTTGGGACACTACTAGTGAACATCAAGGCCCTAGCTACTTCAAGAAGGTGTTTATTTTTCCGCTTAACAATCTCATTCTGTTGAGGACTATTGACACAAGTACTTTTGTGGACAATTCCATGTTTTTGTAAGAACTAATGAAGATTCTGATTAAAATATTCAGTACCATTATCAGTATGAAGGACTTGAATACTTGTTTGAAATTGATTTTGGATCATATGATAAAAGTTAACGAACACAGTAGGGACCTCAGTTTTATCCTTCAAAAGAAACACCCAACATAAACGAGTATGATCATCAATAAATGTAATGAACCACTTCGAATTGGTTCTATTAATGACACGAGATGGGCCCCAAAGATCACTATGGATAAGTGAAAAATGTTTTGTGGGTTTGTATTCAGACCTTGTAAAAGAAGTTCTTTGATATTTAGCAAATTCACAAGCCTCACATTGAACACAAAGATCTTTATTTATTGAAATATTTGGAAACAATCGGGACATATACTGGAAGTTTGGATGACATAACCCTTTATGCCATAGCAATAGTTCATCATTCTTAGCGACAATCACACTATTACCCAAATTATAAGAGGTAGGATGACACTTTGCATCTTCAAAGTAGTACACTCCATCTATCTATTTAGCACTGCCAATCATCTTGAAACTAATCTTTCTTTAAAGGTTTTCAAGTGTGGCACCCTAATACCCCCTGGTAGGGTACGGGGCGCTACGTAAACAACATAACACATTGAATACAAAACATACGAAACATTTCACACATGCATTTCCAGAATCTCAAACAATCATACATTATAATTCATAATTTCAAAAACTAGCTTGAATTAAGGTTATTACAAACCTTCAAACAAAAATCCAAAGTTATATACAAGCCCAAAACAAACTCAAAAATACATTTTTGAGCAACACAAAACTAAAACTCCTTTGGCCATTGCACTTGACTTGTCCCAGTCCTCATGTCTGTTTCTCTGAACTTATATGGGACAAATCCACCGTGCTAAGCATATAGCTTAGTGAGTAATAATTCTTATACAAAAACTGACAACTCATCCCAATGAATCATGTAACAGTATCAACATGTATTCAAAGATTTCTTTAACAATAAGTTGGACAGAAAGCATTTCAGAACAGAGTTTTATAAATAACCGAACTGCATAACACAAGAGGGTATAAACCCTTCAGAATCAGAACATAATTTAGTTTATGACAAAATCAAATAGATATCAGAGTACAAACTAGATGACTGCTAAATCCATTTATAGAAGCAGGTAATGGGATTTACACAGAAGAGACCAAAGTCTCAACATCGAAGTGTCACAGAAGAGAAGGCACCGAAGTGTCAATAGCAGAAGATACCAAAGTGTCGCAAAAGCAGCTACAGACTCTTCTAGGCATGCCTATTTACCCACAACTAGGACTTAATAGAATCAAAACAGAAATTTCTGAAATTCAATTCACATATCAATCAAACAGCTTTACAAATCATTTAATGGATAAAAATTAGTAGCAACAAAACAGTTAAAACAAAACTATCAAAATTGACCATCTAAATTACTTACAAAAGCTCCCTGCTTGCTTATTGTCTCGAAGTCCCAGCAATATCTAGAATCGGTCGCTCTAAGGGTTCCTCTAAAACATTCAATACAAACATATATTACTATTGTGCACAATTATAAATTCAATTATGCACATTCATGTATATCGAACATGTATGATGCATGTTCACGTAAAAAATTAGGGTTTCTTATCCTAAATCTTATCACATTATAGATCATGAAATCATACTCAATCCCTCAATCTAGATTTATTTCACAATCCACCTTGGGTCCACTTTGCTCAATTATTCTCATCAGGAAGGTGGGGTAATTAAGTAATACTTCCTTATATAAAGTTTTCCCTCTTTGTCTTAGGTTTCCAATGATACCAAGTTCATCGAATTTGGTTTAGTATTCAATGATTTATGCTCAAAATACCACAGGCTGTCTACATTTGATATTTTGACTAATGCATGATCATACCTCCAAGTTGTACACCTCATAACTCTCAATTACAATATCCAAAAATTACAAACTTTATACCAATTTAAAGCTAAGA
>JANITX010000001.1:21358672-21369468 GCA_027564395.1 Erythroxylum ulei
ATTAAAGATAAATTAAAAGGAGTTTTAATTTATCTAATTCTAATTATGAATTAGAATTATAATTTATAGTCATTGCCGACATATTTGGGAACCTAATAGGTCACACATATAGAATGGGTTGGAGAGAGCAAAGTCAATTTAATCAAGTTGGACTTGATTATAAAGTTTGAGAAATTTTATAATTAAATATGAGATATTTAATAAATAAGGATCAATATGAGATATTGATTCTCATATGGACATAATTAGTATTTAATTAGAGTTATTTATAATTCTAATTAAATTTTAATTGAAATTAATATTTAATTTCAATTAAATTATTAAAACGTCCCAAACTTATTATAAATAGGCTTAAGCGCTACATTTAAATTATTAAAACGTCCTAAGCTTATTATAAATAGGCTTAAGCTCTATGTAGCTAGCACTTCATGCATAACCCTCTCTGTAAAAGTTACAAAGTTCTCTCAACCTATTCTGTGGATACCGTTAGAGGCCGGACACTTGTGCGGCTATGGTGGTTGAGACGGATTGGTTTCGGAAACGGTTCGAGGGATGCATCAAGATAAAGATAAAGCTTCGAAATAAGGTACGAATTAAATTTTCGTTTTATTTTAATTCGTGTTAATCATTTTATAGAATTAAATAAATCTTAGTTTTCAAAAAATCAAAAATCACAGAAGAATTTCGTGATTATTCCGCTGCGGTCGGATCAGATCCAGTCCCGATTTTCCAACAGCAATCAAAGAGGAGAATATTGTAATATTTGGTCGATGACATTATCTGAACAGACGACGAAAGAAATTGAAGTCATCGATCTTTCCAGCGTCGACCAAAAGCTGCGCACAGAAAACGCTTCGAAACGTGGAGATTAATGGAGACGAGAGAAGATTTGGGGTCGATTGTTTCACTCTTGCCATTGCTAATTCGATCTTCAAACGTGTTTTGGCCGTCTCAAGCTGTGGAATTGCTTAAAACACTCTCGAAAGGACCCGCCTTTTCCAGTGTCGACACTGGAGAAACCTTGTTTGTTGCCATTTCCGATCTCAGGAGCTCAATCCCAACCCTCTCTGCCAATCCTCTTGCCCCTTTTTCTCATGAAGTTTATGCCCTCTTCTTCGACGAGGTATGTAAACATGCGGTTCTTTTTTTAGGACTGGATAAGAGTAATTAATTGAAGGATATCCCGGTACTTTTTCATGCAAATTGTTTGAAGAATTCTTTGTTTGAGCTGAAGAAGCATATGCGTGTGATTGTTTCTTCAGTTGATGTCTAGAGCCGAGTCAGCAAAATGGTTTGGAGAAGTTGTACCTGCATTAGCTAATTTGCTCTTGCGCTTTCCTTCACTATTAGAGGCTCATTATCAGCATGCAGATGACCTTTTTCACGATGCTAAAATTGGTCGGAGAGTAGGTCTTCGGTTATTGCCTTCACAAAAAGCTGGCATGGTGTTACTTAGTCAGGTTTGTAATATGTTGTTGCATTTGGGTTGGACAAGTAGACCATGCAATGCTTTAATGGAAAGTCGTGAACTTGTGATCGCCCTATTTTCTTTTTCTCGTAACAACCACTATTTCTGTGAAGGTTCTTGAACACATATTTTTGATCTTTTGTTTATAATTTTGGTAATGGCATTTTTTTTCAGGAATTGATCGGTGCACTTCTTGCATGTGCTTTCTTTTGTTTGTTTCCAGTTGCTGACCGAGCTGCAAAGTGTCTTCCGATGATCAATTTTGATAATATGTTCGAGTATGTGGTCTCATCTTGCTTTATATATGCTAATTTATCTTCATGTTATGACCTATAGACTACCTGCATTATACTAAACAGGAGCCAAGTGAAATAACCCGACTATTGGTCCATTACTGAGGAGTTTGGAATGTACATTTGTTTATACCTTACAGTTTCCATTTAGAAGTTCCTGTATATTTCATAAGATGAGATGTATTCATTGCTGCAGAACAAAACATAATTAATTTAGCTCGTGCCTAGTATACAACATAATTAAGTGCATATTATATCTCAGATAATCTGTCATGCATGATATACTTGTTTATCATCATATTTGAATTTAACAATCTTGGGAATAATCATAATGGAAATTGGAAAGTCCTAAAGATATTGCTCGTTTCAATGAATTTTATGAATGATTTTTATGTATGCTTATCTGCTAGCAAAGGTAAAGGTTGCTTAATTTTTTCCTTGCAGTTTTACTTTCTTTTTTTTCAATCTCTTATTACATTTAATGTTTTGGGTTTCTTAGAATATGTATGCTTCTGACACTGTATTATTACTCAGGAGTTTGTATGAAAGTTACAGTGAAACGCAGGAAAACAAAATAAAATGCATCATCCACTATTTTGAGAGAATATGTTGTTGTTTGCCTAAAGGCTTTGTCTCATTTGAGAGAAAGGTTCTTCCTTTTGAGAAACTTCCCTTACATGCTGCTTATCCCAAGCCTGAGTTTTGGAGCAAATCTGATACTCCACTCTGCCCCTTTGAGGTAAGGTATTGAATGACATATACTGTTCATTATCTAACTTCATTTGATGCTATATATAAAAACGAGAAATGTTCTTATTGAATTCATAAGTTTTGTATGCTGACCTTGTGGATAGCTCTTTGATCTGTAGGTCCGTAGTTCAGGCTTCATTGAAGATCATGCTAATGGAGCTGTTGAAGTGGATTTTGCTAATAAGTATCTTGGAGGTGGGGCACTTAATAGAGGTTGTGTGCAGGTACAATAAATTTTATGACCGGTTACTTCAATGTTTTCTGATATTCTCGAAAGAGAACGCCTCTTTGATGCCCGAAAACCTTCATTCAGTTTTCTTGCATTATTTTTTTTTTATATATGTGACAAGGGTCATTATCTAATTTAATCTAGGTCTAAGCATGTCCTGTTATAATGTTGTTTTGACATTTCTGCATTCTACTTTTGTAGGAAGAAATCCGATTTATGATCAGTCCTGAATTGATTGCAGGCATGCTCTTCTTGCCTTGCATGGAAGACAATGAAGCTATAGAAGTTGTTGGTGCCGAAAGATTCTCAAACTATATAGGGTATGCCTTTTTCAGTGGCTTTCATGTTGTATTTAGATTTATGCCTGTCATTCTGCTATGATTTTTACGGACTCAATAATTACAATATTCTGGACATTGTTTTCTACATTTAGGTTAATCATACTTCAAAAGTTGTAAACTTGCATCTTCTGAGTAAACTCTTGAAATAAGTAGGGTTTGGCAGCTTATAGTTAGGTTTTACTCATTGTGTCATTTTTCCCTATCGGTTCAAAATTGCTGTCCTTGAAAAATTTATCACATATAGTTCACATTATAGCTCTTTTGTTTCGTTGATTAATGTTGGAAGTGATTCTGCATGATGTTAATTTATCATTTCTTATCATCATTATCTATCTTAATGGGTGTAGGTATGCCTCTTCCTTCCGTTTTTCTGGTGATTATGAGGACAACAAGGACGTAGATAATTTCAAAAGACGGAAAACCAGAATCATTGCTATAGATGCATTACCCAGCCCAGGGATGAGACAATATAAACTAAAATACCTGCTTCGGTAGACCAATGTTCTTTTCTTATATGTGCACCACTCTTTTTCTCTTTGGTTCATATTTTTCTTAATTTAACCTCTTTCTTTTTTTGGCAGAGAGATGAATAAGGCATTCTGTGGATTTTTCATTCTAGCTAAAAGCAATTCTTACAGAAAGCCGTCTCAGATGGATGGAATACGAGGAAATCAACATTCAAAAGGTGGCTTTTTGTATCCCGAAGATAAACTTTCTGTTGCAAGTTCTTTCTTACCTCTTGTGTTCATGCCATTTCTACAGCTGGATGCATCTTTAATTTTTCATCCTGATTCAGTTTTTCTATCAGTATTATTCTTCATTTGGTTGCTGCTCATGTTTGTAATAGTTGAATGAAGCTCCGTCGACTTTTGTTAACATGGGGATGAATGAAGTATCTACAGATGGCGGAAGCAGCTACACTAATGAGAAGGCCCAGCTGTGCCTGGACCAAGAAGATGATATTGGGGTTGCAACCGGTAATTGGGGTTGTGGTGCTTTTAGAGGAGATCCTCAACTGAAGACCATAATTCAGTGGCTAGCCGCCTCACAGGTAACTTAGTTGAGAAATCTAGTTGCTGAAACCAATAAATGAGCATGCATACATTTATCTAAACCTTTTCACCTTATTGCTTCATGTTTGATGCCAGCCTGCCTTAAAAACTGTTTTATGTTCTTCCAGGCATTACGACCTTTTATTTCATACTACACGTTTGGCATTGAAGCATTGCAAGACCTAGATCAGGTACTTATTCCATTCTTAGTATCACGAAATTTTGGTTGCGGACGATCTTTATTATTTTTTCCAAGCTCACCTTTCTCTGTCTGGTAGAAGTTTCTCTTTCGTAGGGAGTTGAACTACAAAAGTTATTCAATCATATTCATGATAATAATCACGATTTCTGAAGGATTGTCTGCTTCCATTATACCATTCTTAAATACATACAAATTGTGATTGTCTGGAACATAAGTTCTGAATTCAGGGAGCTGCTGGGCTTGAATTTGATTTTTGCAATGGTGGATGAAGTGTCGGCCTATGGTGGGCACATAAATTATTGTAGGTGGTTTTACACTGCCTCTGAAAACCTTAGTAGTTAAAAGTTTCAACTTGCTGTGTTGACAATATTATTGATGTGCCACAATAAACCTGTAACATACGTGGTTAACGTGGAAAACAACTAGCTAGCTAAGAATTTCTTATCTGTAACATTTTACACGTCTGTTGAGTTAGCGGACTGACATATCTAATTCGTTAATCATCTTTTTCTCTCGTAAAGCATATACTGGTTTTAACTCCATGTTTTGCTCTTATAGCAACACCATTGACGTCTATGTTCTGAGGCAGGTGAGTAAGTGGATTCTGGCACATGAATGGACCGTTGGAGAACTTTGGAATATGCTAGTGGAGTACTCCTCGCAGAGGGCTAGTGAAGAAACAAAAATAAGCTTCTTTAGGTGGCTAATTCCATCTCTAATTGACCATTACGAGGGCTTGTCAGTTTAGTACTTTGTAATTCTCCTATAAGCAGGCAGCTGGTTTCCGATGTTTCATAGAGTCTTCAAGCTTCACAGCGCCAGAAGGTTCATATGCCTCCAAATGGCCAGAAAACAGAAAGTAAACAGATGCTAAAATGTTGGATTACCATAAAGAGATAAATTTATGGTCAGTGGTTTGTTCGGATGCTTGGAAAATTAGATTTTTGGTTAAAAACAATAGAAGTGAGTCCTGAATTACGTGGCGTGATTGTTGATCGCTGTGGTCTCTTTATTAGCAACATTCTGATTCCCTTGTGTTTCTTAAGAAAAGGAGAGATGCAATTGTTAAATGAAGTGAAGCCCAAGAACATGTTAATCAAGCTCAAATCATCACTTGATACTTTGCCCTTGTGTTTTTAACACAATACAGTACACAAGCAAAAAGTCACAAGCAGAGAATAGTTTTGTGTAAGATCCGCTCCTTTTCTTTATAACAGCTTATGTTCCTTTCTGTGTCAATCATCTCAAACAATCCAATCTTAGTTCATGTCACTTCATATCATATCCTTTGATGGCAGCTGCTACAAATTTTGCAGCTTCTACATTATAACCAAAGCCAAACCTTTCAGGCTGAAATCGAACCCTTAAAAGGATCCTGTTCTTACAGAAGATGAGTTCAGTAGACCATAAAACACTCCGCGAGGAAAAATTAAATATTTAAATGAATAATTTTATAGTACTTCAATATTGCTATATCATGCATTCCGAAAAATGAGACGAGGGAGTACATCGGATCGGACTCCAGGTCAGAGTTGACATTGCATCACCTTACTTTGTGACTTTCTTTACTCTCTATCTAACTCTTCATTCTAGGAATCAAAGACTTCTTTCTAGAACAGATTCTCTAACCTCTCTCTAGGCATTTTACCTTTTTACCCTCAACAACTTTCCATTAGTGGAAAGTTTCAGGTGGGAGTTGGTTTTCTGCCAGCTGAAGCAATTCTACAGATGGTGGGAGTTGGTTCTTTGCCAGCTGAAGAAGGACCACAGCAGCAGCAGGCAAACTCACTAGTGCTTAGGGCAGGAAATGGTTGCAAATCAGATAAGTTGTGTTCAGCTGGCGGGAGAAATGGGTTTCAAGAGCACTTGAAAGGGTTTCCAGATTTGAACAGTGATAGGACATCCTATCCCAAAAGTCCTCGTATTGTAGGAGAAAGGGTTTAACTCAACCTACCAACTCTTGGAAAAGCAAAGTAGTTGCAATCCCTGTTAGAAACAAACTCACACATTATCAGGAAGTGTTTGTGGATGGGATTCTTAATATGGATCAATTTTCACAATGTCCCATTGGAGTTGACAATCAAGGGGTTGAGCTACTTGGCAAGCTCAATTGGTAAGCCGCTTATCATGGACTCTCAAACTGCTCGAATGGATAGAATTTAGCTATGCTAAGATTTGTGTAGAAATATAAAAGGATAATTAGGAACTACTTAAAGCTATTCTTTTGATGAAATTGGGTGAGACTGGTGAGCTAAGTAGGGTGGAGATTCAACTATCCTACCCTTGGAAACCCAAGAATTTCAACAGAAAGTGGAAACCTACAGGCAAGTTGTTTACAACTAGAACTTATCAGGAACTTATGGGGTACATACAGGACACTCCAAGTTCTAAAGCACAAGAGAAAGAAGGCGATCCTATAGGGTTTGAATAGGAGGATGTTAGAGGCAAGGAGCTTGATACCACTAATCAACATAGTGATGTATCCAACCTACAGGAGGGGACAAGATGTGTAATAAATCCAATCAATGCTACTAATGTAATGGATTCAGAGGGAGAGGAAGATAAAATCCAGGAAAAGGCTATAAAGGAGTTTGAAGTTGTTTCAAACTCCCAAAGAAAATCAAGCAGATTTAAGGGAAAGAATAGGTTAAGAGCTTCTCAGGCTTTTACCTCTACTATTGCATGAGCATCTTCGTATGGAATATAAGAGGGTTGAATGACCCTCTTAAAAGGTACACTGTAACGGAGATTGTGGTAAATAAAAAGCCTGTTTTGCTAGGCTTACTAGAAACTAAAATAAAGTTACTTCAACTACAGTGTTGCCTGAATTTTTTGGGAGCTGAATGGAAGATACATTCCAATCATATGTATCATTACAGTGACAAGATATTATTAGCATACAACTCTAATAAGTTAACCTTGCAGACCTCTTTTATATTTGATCAAGTAACTCGTATTAAATGTGAATTTTAGGGTGTTACTGACAGTTTGGATCTTTCTGTTATTTATGCTGCTAACTATGCTTTCCAAAGAGTCAAACTATGGGAGGATATCAAGGCCCTTCAATTTGCAGTGCATGGGCTGTGGCTACTAACTACATGCTAAAGTCGAATATAGTAGCACTTAACAGCCATTGTTTATTAAGAATCACACCTTCCTTGGTAGCAACTTTAACAGTTTCACGAGACTATAGTTCCAAACTTGATTTCTGTCAAGCGAAATTGGCTTTCAGTGCACACAACGAATAGATTGTACATCATTTATAGGAATCACATTTCTTGCGGTGAAGCCTGTTATATCATCATAAGATTAACTCTGTTGGAAATTAATGTTTTTCCAATAAAACATCATCCTTCTATGAAGACCAAAAGAGGGGGGAAAAAAACTGCAGTTGCTCCAGTTGAAAAAGAATAAAGGATTATGTTCCAGCTCTAATTAAGAACTTTAGCAGCTTTGTTCATGCCTTTTAAGGTGTTGAAACCCTTTGGATTCAAGCTGGTTTTTAATGTTAAAAAGTTTAATCAAGTCCAGGAGAGAGCAGAAGTTTGAAGTTGGAGCTGATGTAAATGTTGAAATGTCCAGCACCATTTGCAGACACGTAAAACTCATTTTCTTATCAAGGGGGATCCGCACCTTTGCAGTGGAAAAGCTATTAAAATCAGCAATTACGTTCAAAGATTAATACATTGTTGAAACAGGAGATCCCTACCCGTTACGTTTGCATGAATTTTCAGGACTTGGTTTCTTATTTCTTACTACTTGATTTTGCAATATGTAAAATATTAACTTGGTTTCTTATTTCTTACTAGTTGATTTTGCAATATGTAAAATATTAACTTGGAACTAATGGAAATTAGATTTTAACTCTTCAATCATTCATAAAAGCTCTTGAAATCTTACAGCCAACTATATAAAGTCGGTTCATAAAATAAAAGACATTTGACTGTTCAGATTTAGTTTCTTTTTTCTTTTCGAAGTTCTGGACTATCTAAGGACCAAGCTAAGATCGTTTGATTACAGGTGGAGATATAGTTTGGAACCTCTTGCAAAAGTTTCAAGGATGATGGACAAATCAGTTTAGATGACAGAATATGCAAAGTACACTTTCAAGCCCATTCTTTCTTGCTAATTAATTCGTCTTAGTCCAGCTTAGGCAGATGCTCACCAACTTTGTTTCCATTTAAATAATTGTTGTTAATTTCTCGATCCATCGATCAAGTTATACAGATTAAGGTATGAGAAGCAACCTCTTGTTCTTGTAGAATATAACATACTGCATATAAGCATCTAGAAGATGGCATTTTGGAGACGTCCCTTCACAGAAATCAATAGACAATACTAAAACAAATCATTGCTTAGGGAAATGAAATTTGTTTCGGGAAAAATATAGTAGTTTAAGGCTTTAAGCATTGGTTTCAAGGTTCAAGTGTTGATGGTGTAAAGGAAGATAGGATCCAGGGATCTTCCCCAAAAGGAGCTTACATAATAAAAGATTGTTTTAGTGATATAACTAACAATATGATTATTTCTTAATTTACCGATACTTGATAAGCAAATGAAACAAAAGATTGTTTTGGTTCACGTAATCTTTTTAGTTGGTTTTTCTATAATTGCTTTTTCACAGATCTTCACTTGATTCTTCCTCACTCAAAAGGCCTCACTTTTGAATTTCCCCACAAGGCCTAGGTCACTTCCACTTCTCTAACCATTTTTCTGTGAGTCCACGTTTCATGTTGAAGAATGTAACACACCGTGGCCCACCACTGAGTTTTCTTTATTGACTAGGCCTTCAGCCTGCATGCTATTAATTATTGACAATAACACTTCTGCTCTGAATTCATCTCAATTCATAAAAGCTGGATCGATGGTTCAACCACCAATTCGGCGTTAGTGGTTGATCTTAAATTCCTGCCGGCTGAATTGGTCAATTTATGTCCGATCATGAGTAATAACTCTTCACTTGAATAATTACTTTTTTAATAATTGAGGGTCTGGGCACCGGCGAGTAAGCAAAGGTCAGTGATTCTTAGTTATGCAGAGTCCTACAACATTAACGAAATCAACGTGGTAAAAACCAAAACCAGGAAAGACGTTTACCAAATGATGTCTTTTAGTTGAGGAGGTTCCAACTTTGAACATAGTCCTCTAGACCCTTATAAGTGGCTACTTATGGATGGAGTTCCTGTGTCTTGTACTTCTTCCATTGTTTAAAATTTGCTTCCAATTCTTTCAATGTTAGTAAATATATAGAATTAATTAAATTGGCTTTACACCACAGCTTAAACTATTGTAATGAAACGATCGCTTAATAGTCTCCTTTTGCAAACAAGCCACTTTGGCCCATACATCAAAATCTTCATGTTAGTAAGCATTCTAACAAGGATACTGAAGATTACCAACTATTAGCTCAATTATAAAGACATGTTTAAAAAAACTAGTGGCACAAGGAACTAGAAATGCCTGACTGTTGCACAATTGCTTCCAGAAGAACTTTTAGATATTCGATTAAATGAAATCAAATATTCAAAAAATGAATTTTTAAGTCCATAAAAGCTACATCGGTAAAGTTAATGAATACTGAACATTCGGCTCATCCCCTGAAATTAAAAGGCTCTTGTCTTGGGTCTCCTCCTAATACACGTTTTCTCTCATTGCATTCCTGTAGACAGATCACTAAAATTTGAATATGTGTCGAAGTTATTTGAGACCTTTGAACGATAAATAAGGGGACCAGAGATTGGTTTTAATATCGAAGTGATCACGTTGAAACTTCTTCCAACACTATTTCATAAGAACACGTGAGATGTTGATCATAGAAAAGCAGATCTGTAATCAAATTGCAGTCAAGTAGGAATACTGCAAATGAGAAATTGATCATAGAAAACAAATCTGTAATCAAATTGCAGTCAAGTAGGAATACTGCATATCTATACACATATATCAATTCGCATCATTCAAATCTAAATGTAGAGCGTTCAACAGGGAATCAATCATCTACTAAATCAAGTAAATATTTTTACGGAAGCAACCTGATGAGAAATGATATCTACATGCAAACGTGCAACCTTTGCTACTTCTCTGTGAGGAAGACATCAAATGAAGGTAGATGCATAAGCAAGAACAATTAAGCTCCAGCTACCGGACGACCTTATTCTATTCAAACCGTAGAATCCTAATTCTCCCCCAACAGTAATTACCGTATGTAATTTGCTTGGAAAACTTACTTTATGAATTCACTAGACCCAGAAAATGACCCAAAACAACTCGGGACATCTTTATGAGAATTCTGAAATTTTTGAGTTTTTTTTAGCTGACGTTAGCATGCATTGTAGTGCTGAAGTTAGCGTGGCATTATTGCATACGTCACTATATGTGTGGGCTGGAGGATGAGTGGGACGCACTCGCCACACCTGACCTACCACTAGATGTATCAAACGCGTTCATCAGAGGGCCCAAAACCT
>JANITX010000001.1:21444423-21463153 GCA_027564395.1 Erythroxylum ulei
GAGGGGTCTAAGACAAAAGACAAAAATTAACACTAACAAGGACAAGCATTTAAACTAATAAGCAACAAAGAAATGATAGAAATACGATACGAATGTAGGGGTGATTACTGCATTGATCTGGTATGGAGCGTGGTGTATTGCATCAAGGAATGAAGAATAGTTGCAAGGAAAATAGATAGAAGAGACGGGAGAGTCGGCCTACATGTACAAAGAAAACAAACTAAGTTAAGGTTCATTAAGAAAATTAACAACAAAGAGATAATTGAAAAATAAACAGAAATTAAATGGCTTGCTTCGTTAATGTCTTGTAGCTAGACGTCTGGTTATGCTCAAGGTGGGTTGGTCAAAGTGATTGATTTCACCATTTCCTTCTTTTCATGTGGATTTGTCTCTAAGAATTTTCCAAACGCTTCCTCAGTTGCATCCATTAGTAATTAGTAGCATTCATCACTCTCTTTAACCAAGTTCAGCTTCTTTTCTTCTTCTTCCTACAAGGCAAAATCAAAATTGACAGCATTAACTTGATTAAAAAAAAGAACAGTCTTCACAAATAGTAGAAGTAGGAATAGGTTCAACATTAAAGATTGAAAATTCTACTATTTCTCCTAAGATTGTCATAGTCAATTTCCCATTCTTCACATCAATCAAAATGTTGGTAATGGCCATAAAAGGCCTCCCTAGGAGTATAGAGTGCTCCTTTTCTTTCTCCTTCACTTCCCCCATATCTAGGACAACAAAATCTGCAGTAACAATCAATCCTCCAACTTTCACTAACAAGTTCTTCATTATTCCTTTTGGATAATGGATTGACCTATCAGCTAATTGCAAACACATGTTCGTAGGTCTTAACTGTCCTAGATCTAATTTCTTATAAACAGAGTGAGGCATAAGGTTTATGCAAGATTAAGCATACCCTTAAACTCATCACCATTACCCATTGATATTGTCACGATAAAACATCCTGGGTCTTTTAATTTGGGGGCGAATGCAACTATAGAATTGCACTTGCTACTTCCAAAACTAACACCTTTTCATTAGGCTCAAACTTTGATTTCATGGTGCTTAGTTCCTTGAAGAACTTGAGATAAGCTGGAATGTTCCTAATCACATCTAACAAGGACAGATTAACATTGAAAGAAAACATACGATATAGATAGGAAAATTGCTCATCTTGTTTCAATTCCTTAAGGCGACTTGGATATGGAATTAGTGGTCGATAAGGATCCATCGCCTTGTATAGTTTGTCCTTCATTGTCCTTGGTGTCATCCTTAAGTTGTTCACCCTTTTGAATGTGACTTGAAAAGCTTCTTCCATTGCTTTTCTCATTGTGCTCATCTTCTTCTTTGGTAAGGCTTTCCTTCTTTCGATCATCAGTGTCAGGCAGCTCAGAAGGAAACTCAACATGATTTTTAATCACTTTACCACTTCTTATAATGGTGATCTCTTAGGCTTGCTCGAGTTGACTAGGCAACCTTTCCTTTTGATTGTTATGCGTTTGAGCTGCAAGTTGCCCCACTTAAATCTCAATCCTCTTAACAGACATTCTAAGGAGTCGAATCTCTTATTGTTCATTTCTTAATTTTGAGTTGTGACCTGAATGAATACATTCAAACTTTCCTCTATAGAAGGCTTTCTTGGTAGTTGTCATTTGAGGATTGCACATGGAAAAAAAATTTCCTCTGAAAATTTTAATATTGTGGTTAGGTTACATTAGTGGATTGTTGGTCTTAAAAGAGAAGTTGGGGTGGTTTCTCCAACTAGGGCTATAGGTATTTGAGTATGGATCATTTCACTCCCTTGGTTAAAAATCGTTAAGTGAGTTAACTTGTTCTTCCCTATCTACCAAAGGTTTGTAAGAATATGAACAAACATTAGCTCCATTAACAAAAGTTCCACAGATACCACACACCTCTTGATTTGGAACATTTTGGGGTAGCCTTGTAGTTAGCATCTTCACATGCCTAGTAAACTCATTTCACTTCATAAAGTTTAGCTCTTCTTCCCCTCACGCTTTTTTGTTGAGAATTAGTCCCCAATATTTCGAATATTTGATAAGTTTCTTAGATCATCCTCTCTCCTATAGCTCCTCCTATAGTATTTTCCGCCGTGCATTGGCACTGCTACATTAACCCATCATAAAAGAATTGGTTTAGCAAGTGAAGTAAAAAATGATGGTGTGGACATTGTATCAGCAAGAGTTTAAAGCGTTCCCACGCCTCGTGGAGTGGCTCTCCCTCCATTTGAGTGAAGGTAGCTATCTTGGTGCACAACTCAGATGTCTTTTGATGGGAATAGAACTTTCCCATGAATTTGTTGTACACCTCGTCCCATGTAGTCAAAGACTAGGAAGGAAGGGTCATCAACCATGCCTTAGAACAATCCTTCAATGTGTATAGGAAGCATCTCATTCTAAGTTGATATTTGTTTAATCCATCCAACAGAAAGGTTTGAAGAGTAATATAAAATTCCCAAATGAATTCCCGAATGAAGTTTAAAGGGTCTTCATTGGGAACCCCATAGAACGATGGCAACATGTTATAATGAATGCTCTTCAATTCATAGTTTCCAGCTACCTCTCCCAAACGTATGCAAGAAGTGGCAATACCAATCATCGATCTAGCATACTTCTCATCACTAACTACCTTTCACTCATCTTATGGTTATTCACTTGATCTTCATACTTGGGTTCCTTGTGATCGTCTTCAAAGTCCCCTTGAGGCCTTCGTCCTTGATGTATGCTAGCAATAAAAGGGATGGGTTCACTATCTAAAGATCTCCTTCCTAGTATAAACCAAGTGAATTCACTACCTAAAGTTCTCCTTCCTAGCACAAACTAACTACAAAAAGCACTAAATTAATATTAAAAAATTACAAAACATGTTAACAAAATAACACAATAAAACATACATGCATGAACAAACAAAAACAATCAAAATCACTTAAGCAAATAAAAACAATCAAAATTAATTCAAGTTCAAAACAATAAACACCTCCCCAAAAACGATATCAAAAAAGTGCCCAAATAAGTTTTAAAAATAACTAGGTTATCGTACTTACAAGTATACGATGTAGTTATAATGATTACTCAAGTTTGTCTCCCACAGAGGTAAAATTGGTTCACTTAAATTAATTTTTAACAAAAACAAAAATAAATGCAATCTTGAACATTCTATACTGATTTGTTGAGTAAAAGACTCTAACGGAAATCACAAAATTTAACTAAAAAATAAACAGAATTAACTGGGAGCAAAGTGAATAGATTAATTGAAGTGGAAGACTTTTGAGAATTAACTTCACTAATTTAATCTCCTATGCATGATTGAGGAAAAATGATTGGAAAGTTGTCTTACCAAAATTAACAGTTGGGTTCTAAATCAACTTAAATAATGAACTAATCTAGCTTTCGTATTCAATAAGTTATCATCCGAATTAATTATGGAAATCCAACTACTAATTATTACTTAAGTTAATATATTTCTGGTTCTTAACCTAAGCGTCCATAGTTTCTCGTTCCGTATTAAACTTTTTATCTCAATCCTTCGTTTAATACTAAAATGATGCAAGGTTTGGTCATGCCATTACATTAACTCAGCTAAGAAACCATAACAATAAATAAGATAACGAAACCATAACTCAATTATGCATAGTCAACTAAAATAGCTACATTAATTCTCAAGAAAAAGAAATTAGGCCATCACGGATATCACAAGACTTATCATCATTAAACACTCCAATCCCATCTTCATCAGTATAAGTGAAATATTTAAGCAACAAACCAAGTAAATAACTATATAAACTATGAAAAGAAAACAGGTAATAGTCGGCTAAGCTAGAAAAGTAACAAGTTCAGTGAACAATAAGAGACAATGAAACAAATGAATAATAGAACAAGCAAACAGGGATCAAGTGACTGAGATGTGCTGGTCTCCTACTCCCCTCAAGCTTCCCGTATTAGCTCTCGCCTTCTACTTTAGCTTGTTCTCACCAGATGGTCAAAGGCTTACTCTGCTTCCAACTCTCTACTATGTTTCTCTCTTCCTCTCTGACTCTCATCTTCCCTTCTTTCTCTCTATCTCTTCTCTTCTGAAGTGTCTATGTTTGGTGTAGAATGAAGAATAGAGTGTTTGTGTAGAGAATGAAGAATGAACAGTGGAATGGAATGAATGATCTCACCGCCACCCCTATCCTTTTTATTTGTAGCCTCGACTAGGTTTAGGTTTTCGTGCCCTCTACCTGCTTATGCCACGTAATAAAATGACATATTAAAATGAACATTTTTGGTGTGTCTGCATGTGGGAAATCTCTGTTGTGACTTAACTTGTCACAACCATGACTTGTAACATGGTCAATATATGCAACTATATAATAGTCATTTTTGTGAAAAATTCTTCTTGTTTGAGTTCATGCCACATTCACAAATTAATCCAATTAAGATTCATGCAACATCTACACTATGTCACTCAATTCATATAAAATTTGAATTAATCGCAATCAATTTGAACATATAAAAACAAGTAAAATCAAACAAAATTCAACACAACAATGGTGCCATTAATTATAAGTAATGAGAAAACAAAATATCGCTCCTTACTCTCTTTATTATACTTGTCAAATTTTTATATCTATATTAAAAGGATTCAAATGACATAAAAATTGAACAAATTTGAATTTTTTCTCTCTCCTTCCTTTATATTTCTCTTATCCTATTTGTCTCTCTGCATTATATTTTATGTTTTCCAAATTTCATTTTCTCTGTTTTTAAGTTTAAAATACTCATTAATTAATGATGTTTGGGTACCTTAAGAATCTTGCAACTTAGAAATTTGAAAAAATATGATGGCAATACTGATTCAAAGGCTTACCTATGACTATTTTAGAGTTATAAAGACTTGTTAATTTATTGCTTTCCTAAGAGACTTATTGTATTAATACAACTCTAATTTTTAAAGTTAAACCAATAAATTATAAAAAGATGAGAAGATATGACAAATGATTTCTTGACTAAAACAAGGTTTAACCAATACAAAATGGTGACTTATAAGGACCTCTAATAAATAAAACAGAAGCCTACTAAAAGTCTAAGAAGTTATCATACAAAGACAACAGAACCCTATTTGTCTTTCTCATTAAAAGAAAGTGTACGACATTTTTTTTAAGAAGTTTTAAAATCTGTATTACAATAAGTCATACCAGTTCTAAAATTGCTTCAATGACTTGGTCAATCAATATGAAGCGTTGGATAGTGCTTTAGAAAAAGGGAAGATAGAAATATATATTCAATAGCCTACCAAGAAAAAGAAAGAAAAGAAATGAATCATATGGATCTCACTTTTACCCAACCTATATCAACCCAACAATAACACCAAAAGTCTAACCATCAAAATAAAATCACTTTAAAAAGAGGACTTAGGTTAATCATGCGCCTCCTTTATTTTCTCATATCCTTATCCTTATATGCCTCCACCTCTAATGTCTTATGGTATTTAGGTGACATATATATAAACTTACTAAATTTGAAAACTTCATCATAAATTTATCCTCAATAACCACCTATTTCATAAAACTACACTGTGTAACCATATTCAAGTTATGCTCCACCCGTATAATAGACTTGGGGGAAATAGAGGAAATTAGAATAATAACAATAGTAATAAAGGAAATGAAATTATTGAGGATAGATAAATAAGAGAGAGTCATTACCACTAATGTAGGTGATGTTATCATAACTTTATAATCTTCCATTGGGTTAAAAAAAAGCATTCTTATATTTGTTAACGCAAGGTTTATATTTAACGATTTTGATAATGACTATATAATATTTCAAAATTCAAATTAGATTTATTTCCTTATATAAATAACGGTATTTTTTTAAAGGAAATAAAATCATAGGAAAATTACTTCCTTTCTTGCAGGAACTTGCTTAATAAACTTTCCTTATTAACATCTAGGAGGATCTTACCATTTCGAACAATTAGCTCCAGAAATTTTTGTTCTAGGATAACTCAGAATTAAGATGAAGCAACGGCTAGTTGAAGGAATTGACTATTTAAATAAGAACAACAACACTTGTGAAGTAACAAACATACACAGACATTCGAAACATTTAAGCAATACCTATCTTCTTGGAGTCATATCATTCTTATCGTACCTTAGAAAGTGAAATCACTCTATCAAGAGAGAAATTATTATTTAAGAATTTACTTTTGATTTTACATTTTATTTTTCTATGAGCTTTTAGAATCTTGTTATACACTTCGAGTGTGGAAAGTTAGAGAATCTTGAAAAATATATACTTGTGAGCTTAGAGAGACTCATCAAATTTAATACTCAAATTCTTATAATGAAATACTCAATTTAGATACTTGGGAACAGAACGTAGGCTTGGGTTGTTAGTCGAACCAGTATAACTCGACCGCGTCCTTGTTCTCTCTCCCTTTGACTTTTAAATTTTCGCATTATATTATGTTTTTGTTCTTTTTGGCTAGATGCTCCTTCACTTTTATAAGAGGCTCCTTCTATTTTCAACTTGTAAAAGGTTCCTTTCAGTTTTAACAAGCGCCTTCTATTTTTAAATTATTTTTACAGGATTTATTATTCAATAGGCTTCTTTTGTTTAAGCAGGGTCCTATCCAAAAAAATGCTCGTATCACCTAATAGACTCCTGTCGTTTAAAAGGCTTTATCAACTGACAGGCTCTTACTGTTTTTATTCGTTAAGTAGGATATGTTTAGTACACGAATTGAAAGAACTTGCGAAAATTTTTTACACACAATTCACCCCTCCTCTTACATGTGTTTGCTTGATCAATATTCAACTAAACAATTTGAACTATCATACCCTCATTGAAATAAAATAGAGTTGACATATAAGTATCATAATAAGATGACTGAATATTCAATTAAAGATTAAGCCTTTTTATAGGATAAAATAAAATCATTCATAAAGCAAAAATGGTTAAAGATAAAGGAGAGTGAACTAAACATCAATGATGATCCTTGTAGACATGACCAATATAGATATAGTAAATTTGGAAGCAATTAAATTTGATTATCATTTCTAGCCATTTATCTAGTATAGTTTGTTTTCCTTATCATATTTTATTTTTTTAAGCTTATTATTAGGCCCATGTAGTATGTGTCTATTAATGAAACTTTTATACTTATGAACAATTTGGTCAAATTTGGGCTGCATTAATTATAAAATGATTTTGCCTATATGTTGTCAAGGATGGTTAATTGATGAATGCTTTAATGTTCAATACTTATTCTTTTCATTCCTAAACATAGACATATGTCTAGTTTGAACTTTAATGATAGTTTTGAATTTCTAGATACAGCTATAGTATCTTCAATAATTCCTAGATACTTTTATATTCTTAATTTTATTTTCAAGTCTTTTATTTCAATGAAATTCTTGGATATCCTTCTAGGATCTTCAATTTCATATAAAATCCTAGACATTTATATTTGTTAATTCTTAAATACATCTCTAAGACATTTAATAGTAGTTTTGAATTCCTTTATAATTTCTAATCTAGATATCTATTTAGGGTTCCCATTATTAGTTTGTTAACCTCTATAAGCTGACTCCTTAATTTTAGTTGATTAATTCTTAAATATCTAAGAATTAATAGTTGATTAATTCTTAGATATTCAATTTTAATGTTAGTTTTTAAATATTTATCAAAGCCTTTTTATTTTCAGTCTTGTACCTCAGATAGCTCAATAGACCTTTTAATTTCATTCTTATGTCTTTGATTTGACTACACTTTTTAATGAATCTTGTGTTGTAGATATAGTTTTATTTTCTAGATGCTACTCTAGGTCCTTTTAATTTTATTCTTGTATCCTAGACTTTAAGTTTCTTATTTATTTTAAATATTAATCTAAATCCTATATATCTCTTTTTATATTTATTTCAATTTTCTTTTTAATTATTAGTGACTAATCTTAGACATCTCTTTATAATTTTATTCATTTTAATTCCAAATTTTAAATATCTTTCTTGACTTTTGAATTTCAATTTTATATTTTTAAATTGTTAGTGAAATTAATAACATTATATGAATACGTATTTTAGTCGATTCTTAATAAATATATATAAATGGATATAATAAAAAACTACAAATTGAGAATTCTTCTAAACTAAAATAAAGTCAATTATTAATACAAAGAATCCTATGTTAATTAAATTTATTAAGTCTAAATTGACCAATAAAAGGGGGGGAAAGAACCAATTTTGTCAGGTCTAACAGTTTAAAAAACAATTCAATTAAAAGCATAAAATCAATTCACAATCAACTAATGAAATTAGTCTAATCCAATTAGCCCAAAACTTTGACGCGGGATCACATGTGTCGTTTGGCGTATTTTAAGACTGTGCCAGTGCCACTGATTTTTATTCACACATTTGTACGGATCTCATATAAATGTGGAGATAAAAATCAATGTAACATAGTTGGAATAACAGAATATCTATTTCTCAAAACTTTAGCTTAGCGCAAAAATCAATTAAAGCAAAGTTTTTTTTAAAAAATAAAGTTGATTTTATTTTTTTATCAAGAAAAGAACGTATTTCATCTTCTTTTTAAGAATCTATTCTTTCTTTTTGTTTAACTCCAAATAAAATCATATTTTGAAGTTTCTTATTATTTTTAATTCAAGCCATATATTTTTATTTTAAATCATAATATCAAGTTCTAATTATTTTATTATATTTTTAATACTCCGAATAGAACCACAAATTCTTAAGAATATAACCATTTTTTATTTTTTATTTTAAACCCTAAACATCAAACTCATAATTCAAAAAATCCTAAGCATTCATCCAGAAAAGTTTTCTAGGGATTGCCTGAGGCACTTATGCGATTCCCTCCTACTTACAAATTTCACGTACAGTACGTTACTTCGATGGGAGGTTTTGTGCGTTCCCCACTGTTAGATGGTCCCTCTAACGTGGAGTGACACTATCTTTAAATGTGATTAGTAGGACGGCGCCTATTAATATTGTGCTGTTTTGGTTGACGCCACAATATGCAGTATTTGTTGATTCTGTTTTTGTTAAAAAGGACTTTAACAATTGTGGCTCAACAATTACAGCAGACAGCTGCAAGCACGCGGGAGAGTTCCTATATAAGGCACTCTCTGCTTTTAGAAACACAATAAATACAAAAAAATAGAGAGGAAACCAGAGCGTTGTTTTTTGCTCTGAAGTTAGGGAAATTTATTCCTAAAGGATTGGTGAGTGACAAAATAGTGAGGTTAGTATTTTTAGGTTGGAAAACACCTTATGAGCTACTATTTTGGTTTTATCTCTGTATACCTACTATTTGTAATAGTGGAAGGAATATTCTGAGTTTTGTCCGTGGACGTAAACCAAAGTTAAGGGTGAACCACGTTAAATATTCTGTGTCCATTTTGCTCCTTTTATTTTTCCTTTTCACAAAATACACCCGCTGCGCCCAACGCCTACTTCTCTTCTTATGTTCTCAATTAACTCACCTTGTTCAATAGGTATGAGGCTTGCATGGATGTGACTCACAAGCCTGTCCGTTGTAAATTCCACATTCAAGTTGCTCGTTTAATTTGATATATCAGTGAGAGCACAAGTTTGGAGAGATTGTGAGATCCAATGAGAAGATCGGATGTTTGTTTGAAGAGTTGTATCATGTTCCTGAACTTGGTTATTCTGCGTAATACTAATAAGAGCAAGGAGAACATTGTATTCAGAATTCGTTGTGGAGGTAGTCCATTCTGAAGGAGGGTGAAGATAAGGATGCATACGGTCCCAGATGTTCCTACGGCGTTCCACGATGGCTTAAACTCCCACCTTTCAGCCACAAGGTAAAATTCTCGGTTTCAAGAAACCTGTATAACCTGATAATACAATTGAGATTCTTTTTTATAGCAACTTCCTATCTATTCACCAATGGTAGTGTATCAAGTATCAATCAAAGTATTGACCCATTTTGTTTGTTTAGAATTGGTTTCTTGTTTTTGGTCAGTGTCAGGTGTATGGATTTTGAGCTCCATTGTAAGTAGTGTGTCTTTCTGTACTAGAGCTTAAATAGGACATACCAGCAGCTGAAATCATAAAATCCCATCATTTAGCTGATGTTGCTGTGCCTGATGAAGAGTTCCATGCGGTAGAAGACTCTCTTGATGGCATGGCATCCTACAGAACTAGTGGTTTGAAGACACTGGAGATTAAGACGTCATTTTGGCAGTGACTGTCCAATGCAACAGAGACAAGATTTCACCAAATACATGATCGCCACTGCTTCTCAGAGAAGCCAGAGCGCATGGACTCATTTAAATCAAATAGTTTGAGCAGCTCACCGACCTGAGCTTAGCCAAGTAAGTAGTTCTTTGAAACCTTGTAGCTAAAGATAAGAACCTATAACATAGGGCAGGAACAGGTGCAAATATATAGTCGATCCTTTTTCTTTCTTTTTTCACTTCAAGCTTTGTAACTCGATCAAGTTCTTCTTTTCTTGCTTAAATGGTTGCAGGTAGATTTCAGTGAACAGATAGATTTTTTTTTTCTGTAAAAGAACTGAGTTGAATCTTGTTTTGCTTTAATTCATTATTCATCAGTTGCATCAGATTTAGGCTGAGGATTCCAGGTCAAGAAACTGAATTTGCCCTGTTACTGTCGTCTCCAGGTTTTGGACTAATTTACTAATGAAAATGTTCAATCAGGAATTAGCAACAACAATACTTAACAATTTTTTTGAGATCGAGTTCTTGAGAAACTGCATATAATTGGGAACAAAGTGAAAAGCCAGTGATTCAAAAGGTTAGGATCCTGAATCTCCATTGCAACCAAACAAAGATTTTAGATCTTTGCTTAGAAGATCTCTAAGATCGAGTACTTAACATGTTAATATAACATGTATTCTCCTATTAACAAAGAACCTGGGCCTTTGCCTTCTTATCTTTTAATTGTTTGCTTCTTCTCACTTCCACTCTCACCCTTTCAGTTCCTAAAGTCTGCTTAGTGCTCTTCGATTGCAACTTGGGATATGAAAAATGCCAGGAGATGAAAACCTAATCATTACTTCAAATCTAAAGAAACGCGCAAGTCCCACCAGTTTACAGGCTTAGGCTATTCTTCTCTCCAATATAATTACCTGCACTATCCTTTAAATTCCTTAGGTTGGTAACAACATAGAATTTGAAAGCTTTGATAGATCCTTAGTACATATAATCATTGCGAATTTGCACGCAAAGGTATCGCTTCGCTGCAGTTCTATTCTCTCCTATTTTCCTGAAATTGGAAGAAGTATTATACCTCCATAATAGAACACGGTCAATCAATGCAATCACCGATTGAAACTGCAACTGGCCATATAAACCAAAACCAGACGGCTATCCAGGCTTCTGGCAGAGGGGAACCATTTAGCAGCCAGCGTTAGAACAAAATTGACATTACCTGGCCAAGTTTTCTTGCAGAACTTCTCCGTTCTTATTTTCTTCCTTTCTCCATTATTTCCTAGTAAAGAAACACACCAGCTCAAGTTCTAGTCCTAAACATAGCTAGCTGGATAGAAAGGAATCATAAGCCATCAGACTTCTTTAGCAGTAAAGATTTACTGCAAACCTGATGCTTTAGAGTGCATACATCCTCTTATATTCACTATTCAGAATTTCTGAATCTGATGCCACAGACATAGAGTAAGATCGTGATCGGCTCTCAGCTTTTCTTATATTCTTCAATTTACACTCCTCCATTCTATGTAAAATGACACAGTAGCACATGGCACCAATTGTAGTAAGCATAATTGTGCCTCCAATCACTGTTGCATAAATCGCAAGCCACCTGGAGTTCTTACCCACGACTACATATGTGAGAGAAACAAAGGCAATTGATACGAAGAGGCACGCCAACCACATGAGTTTGTTAATGACAAACATAAGCTGCTTCTTTGCCTTCTGCTCAATAGCAACAATAGATGTTTGGACAACAACAACAGCCAGAGAGATGAACAGAGCTAGGCTGTCAAAAATGAAGAAGAGTAGAAAAGCTGGATCATCTGCTATATGAGCTTGCCCAAGTGATGCACCATCTGTTTTATTCTCAACATACTGTCCAGGCACGGTGAAAATTGCTGCAAAAGCAACCGTAGCAATGAGAACAGCAACAATAGTTGCATTATTTATAGCATTGTTGAGGCCATTAATGTGGAGCTTTTTTAACTTCTTAGCAATTCTCTGGACCCTGAAGCCTGTTTGACGGGTCTGTTGGAGTTGAGACTGCACATCATGCTTGATATCGCTAACAGTTTGCTTAAGTTGCTTTGCTGCATTTGGTGGTTTCCCTTGGTCTTTGGAATTGGTAGCCCCTGCTTCCTTTAAAAGGGATACAAGTTCTTGATTTCCAAGTTTTTCTGCAATGTCAAATGGGGTCTCTCCAGCCTTGTTGATAGGATTAAGGTTGATACCCTCTACAGATAGCAAACAGCGTACATTCTGCAACAAGATGAAGCAAATTTGAGTAAGCATCTATAAGCCAGGCAGGTTTTCAGTTACATGTCAATTACAGGGAAGACAGGCAAAAAGAAAGAAGGAATTTGCTCTAAAGGTTCGATGTTCCAATGTGATGAACAACCACTATCTGGTGACTCAAAATTTTGATGTAAATGAGTTCATTAGTACTATGAGTTTGTTTTGTCTCCATCAGCATTCTGAGAATAAATGCAGCGGTGTGCTCTCTTGTCAAAAAATATATATATATAGACATGTACTCTGTGCAGACTATTGTATGAGTGGAAAAGAAGAGAAAAGAATAATCAAATTCCAGTAATAAGCAATGACCAATTTTTCGTTGGCTCAGGTGGTATATAGATATTACTACGGGGAAAATATCCTTCCATGAAAAAAAGTCCACCACAACCAAAAGCTACAGAGACAAGATGAAAGACAAAAAAAATGAGGAAACACCTGAGCACGATTCTTCTTTGTGGCAATGTGTAAAGATGTGTTTCCCTTGTTATCTTCCAGACTAACAACAGATGAATCAGGTTTTAGCAACTCCAGTATGATTTCTTCATTTTGCCCTTTCACAGCCATGTGCAATGCAGTTTGCCCTTTCTTATCAGTCCTAAAGCTAATGCTTGGATCCTTGCTCAGCAAGGACCTAACAACTTCCAAATGCCCCATCCTAGCTGCTGAATGAAGGACAGTTTTACCATTATTCTTGGCGATCTTAGTAAGATTAGAATCTGTTTCCAGAAGAAAATCCACAACATCTATGTGTCCTTGAGTTGCAGCTGTGTGTAATGCAGTAGTGCATGACAAATCAGTAGTCATGGCCAGGTTGGGGAACACTTGCAAAAGTCCTTTGAGCACCTCTGCAAGATCAAGTTAAAATTAATCAGAAACAACAGTGAAAAGTTTGAAGTGAAAGTTGTCTTAAGCCGGAAATAATAAACCATGTAAGTTTGTGAATTTCTGCTACATACTGCACCTCATTCTGGATCCAAATTAAGCAAATTGTGGTAATATTGATGGTTGAACTAGCCACATCCTGTGGCCTTATTCCTTGGTAAAGCATAATGGATGAAAATATTTCGTGGGACTAACTCTATGTGTTAGAACCATTCAATCAAAAATCCCGCAGTTACAAATGTAAAGACTCGGAGATGGAGACATTCATAAAACAAAAGGGAAATGAATCACAGTTGTCACAATCTATGCAACACAGGTATTCAATCAGCAATGATGCCAACTTAAAATTTGAGTATGATTATGATGCATTATAGATTACAGCTTCACTAGTGTAGCCCATGTTCCCTTTGGTCCTACATATCATACCCTGGACATGTGAGCACAAAACCATTAGAAGCACTGAAGCCTTGATTCAAGAAACTGCTGTAAAGATGATAGGCAAAATGATGTTTCTTCTAAATCAGGAGTGCAGTTCATAGCTTGATGATAATGGGGTTAGCAAACCCATGAACTAGCTATAAACTAGCAGGGATTCCTTAACTTGCTGTGGGTACCACTAGTAAGATCTTGTTTGTCGAGTAAAATTTAGGCAATCCTGTTATCGTTTCAAAAATGTTGTACAATAGACTTAATGAGAAGGATGATAAATTTTGGTTTTATAACAACATATCTTAAGGACGTAAATGTAAGCAAGAAGCTGACTGACCCTTATGCTTTACTAGATCAGATTAAGGAGAACACTAAGTGGGAATTTGGTTTATACCTAGATGACCTTGCTTTGCTGCAACATGGAAGGCATCATAACCATTCCTAGCTACAATAGAAGCGGTCTCCAGGTCCATAAGTTCCAACATCTCAGCAACCACACCCTCATAACCATTCTCTGCCGCTGCATAAAGGGGGGTCTCTCCTTCCTGGTTCTGTATTGCCAACAAACTCTTTGACTCATTACCATCACAGTTATTTAGAATCTCTCTTACTCTACTCAAATTTCCTGCTCTAGCTGCCAAGTGAAGCTGAGAGTCACCACGCTTTCCAGGTGACTCTTTGCTTTTTCTCTTCTCACTAGCACCAATAAAACTTAACTGTCTAGTCATTACAACCCGAAAACTCTTTTGTTTGTCCATGAATCCACGAAAGTTTTGCTGTTTCTCCGTTGCTCCACGAAAACTTGGGTGTTTTTCCATGAATCCACGAGAACTCGACTGGATTTCTGTCACACCATGAAAACTTGGGTGCTTTTCCATCACTCCACGAGAACTCGCCTGGATTTCTGTTACACCATGAAAACTTGGGTGCTTTTCCATCACTTTTTGTTTCTCTGGGACTCCACGAAAGCTCTGCTGTTTCTCTATTGTTTTCTGTTTCTCGGCCATTGTGTCCAATATTTCACAGAAGTATCACCCAATCTTATCAAATTAATCAGTGACGGGTAATTATTCACTTGTATGTGAAATCTAGATTCTTAAACCAGAAAGTCCAGATATTTATTGCCTTCCTCTATGATACTTGGAATCTTAATTTCACAGCCAACAAATCATTTTCCTTCCACACGATCAAACATCACTATGATATACACATCTCCAGAAAATGTCAACGACTAAAGCTTCCCATACTGGAAAACTCAATTCTCTTACAAGAAGCAATGCCTAACTTCATGGAAGATGCGAATTTTCGTTTTATTTATCAAACCGATTAGGATCCTTGGTAAAAATCACACCTTGCTCCACTTTGGAAGCTGAGAGAATCTGAGCAACAGTCTTAAACAACACAGGGGTTGCAGAATACCTGATCTTGAGCTCAAAAGCGTGAACTTTGAGCGGAGAAATGACTAATGAGGTACGCAGTAGACACCTGGTACGAATCTAAAAAACCCAGAAAGTGATTTCCAACGAAGAACTCAAGCCTTTAATAGAAAACCAGAGGCTGACGGAGCTGAGGGTGACATATATCGGCAACCACCTTTGTTTTGTTCGTAACACTGCTTGTACATATATCGGCAACCACCTTTGTTTTATTCGTAACACTGTTTGTACTTCTTTTTCCTTGGGTTCTCTTTTCTGGATGATTTTTATCAAATGGTAAAAGCAGAGTTATTATTCGAACGTACGTATGTCTAAAAAATCACTAGGCGGTGTAAGCTTAAAGTCAAAGATGGGCTGTAAGTTATACCAATCATCTGTTACTGTAAATAACTCTATTAAATAAACAAAATTGAACAATTGTGATCTTTTGAAAATTGGGGGTACATATCCATGTCAGTTGGGATAGAAGATCTACCCTGCACATTGATGTTACTTATGATTCACTCACATATTATTACTTACGAATGTTACTTTTACCAAGTTCAGTGAGAAATATACAAACGAACTCTTTTTTTTCCCCCCTTTTTCAAGGAAAGGAAAAGAAGAAAGAAGCGGGGAAGGGGAGTTGGGGTCCACTAATTCTAATTGTAAGGCCGCCATTATTGTCAAAGAAAGTCACTGTAAGTGGACAAAATTGTTTGGCAATGGATGATGAAGCTTTTTCCAAAAACAAACCAAAAAAAGGCACGATCAGTCATACAACAAACTCCCCGTTTTTGAAAGAGCAGCTCTAAAGAACGTGCGCATTACCCCATTTTGCGAAGACTCGTTTCCAATTACCACTCATTTGACAGACCTTACAATTAAAGTGATGTAATTGTAATATTTTAGTTAATAATCAAACTCTAACCAATTATATGGATATATTGACCCAAAAAAAAAAACTGTGGTTCACATGTGAAATTACTATTATTGACGAAGATACTTTACCTACCCCACTAAATTGTTCTAACATAAGATAATGCTTACACTTGACAATAATCAACGTTTTAAAAACCAATAGTTAAAGAGATGAGACAATATATTTAAAATTTAAAAAGGTTCAACTAATATCAAGCTGTTATAAAATATGTTGAAGAGTAAATAAAATTAAAAAATTTGAAATACAGTTGGAAGAGATTCTCTTTATTTATAAAAAATTTTGAAGTTTAATTAAAAAGTAAATTATTGAATGAAAATTAATTGATTTATTTTAATTTATATGAATTTATTAATTTGCAAAAATGATCGATTAATTAATAAATTAATCGATTTTTAACAACAAACATTATTAAAATAAATTAAACGTAAAAGTTATAAACCGAACTAAAAATTCAAAACTTTTATGTTTTGATCTATTAAAATCGTTAAATCTAATAATAATAATAATAATATCAATAATAACAAATAAGACCATTTTACTTACGTAAGAAAGAGAGGTGACACCTACGACAAGTGCATGCCAACAAGCTTATCTCAATTGTACTGAAACTTTGCTATATACATATTTTTATGCTAGACTGCAAGAAAAAGAAAAAAAAAAGATGAAAAACAAATCAAAACATGAAAATACAAGTAAATGTGATGTTGCCTTGCTCTCTCTCTCTCTCTCATTATTTTTGTTTGTGTAGGCAATAATTAGATGCATAGTAATGGTAAGTAAAAGTCAAAGAAGCATGTCTTGAGTTTGACACATGCCTAAAATTTGTTTTGACTTTATCCTATTCCTGTGAGCTTACAAATTAATCCTGGTCTTATATGTAATTAAACAAAATTTGGTATCAAATATGAGGAATAATATTGATTTTTTTACTCATATTTAGTTATTTATTTTATGAATAATTAATCAAAAAGTTTAAATGATTTATGAATTTTTTAATTTTTAACAATATAAATAATTTTATGATAAAAATAAAAGTATTAATAAAATAAAATAAGATTATTATTAAAAGATTAATATAAAAAGTCATAATATATAATTTTAATAATATTATTATGATAAGAATAAAATATCCTAATAATATTTTGATAATAGCTTGATAATCTTTTATTTCTTATTCCTGACATTTGATTTAATTTACATACCCACACCTCTATGATTCATTTCAATTTTGCCATTCTTTATTTTTCTAACTTTACAAGATCTTAGAACTTCAAACTAAATACGTTTGCTAAGAATGAACTATTAGTTTAACAAATCCATCAAAGTATAAAATCTATCCAACAAGTAGTATAAAAAATTTGACCAAATATTATTTTATATTTTCCTTACACTATATAGTTGACATAACATGATTTACTAGAAACAGAAAAGAGGTCCATTGGCTGAGTAGCATGCATTGTGCAATCCAATTCCAACGAGAGGGATGGTCAAAAAGGAAACTTCGAAAGCCACCATCATCTGGAAGATATTTAGAAAGGCATTGCCCATTTGACCAAACTTGATGCTAAGCCAAGACAGCAGTCAACATTGTATTGATTAGGTTTGATTAGTTTTGCATCTCACAGTTCAGTGTCCAAGTCAGTTATGTCTATCTAGTCCAAACACACACACATAATCTTCCATAGTTTTCAAATGAAGATCTTCAATTGCTGTCATCCACTTTTGTGGAATATCCTCCTATCTTCTGCGTGGAGAGTTACTTCAATACAAACTAACTGGGCAGCCCTTTATTCTTCGTAATGTTAAACTGGTGGCTCTCCTCTTGGCCATAGAGAAAAAGGGAAAGGAGTACATGTATTGGAAGCTAAGTTCTATTCATCTTACTTTCATATACTTTAAAGACATTAACGAATATGCATATAAATAATTTCAAGTTGCTTAAACTTACACAGACATGAAAATTTGAAAGATGTACAAATGAGGCTATTCATAAAGTGATTTTAACAAGATTTAAAATGAGATTTACAAATTACCTGCAACTTAATCCTTATCAGTTGGTGGTCTTTTGTTCTCTCGTTTTTGTCTCTTCTATGAGGAGTTAAACCCTAATATTTCAATTTCAATCTTCCATCATTTTTCTCCCATGGATGACGATAGGAACTCTGTGGATATGGCTAATGTTGTATCAGAGGATGAAGTGATTCTTGTCTTGGCTGAGGAAGATGATATAAAGGGTACTGTCTACGACGTCGATGACCCCAAAGTTGAATCCTTTGATAACCCTCCTTTCTGTTTGGTTGGATGTTTTCTCACTGAACGTACGATCAACTACAATGCAATGGTCAACATGTTGGCTTCTTTATGGAGACCAACCAGGGGTGTTCAACCTAGAAAAAGATCAGGTGATCTTTTTCTTTTCCAGTTTTTTAATGAGGTGGATGTTCATCGTGTTTTAGATATGTCACCATGGTCTTTTGACAATCAAATGCTCATTCTAGATATGCTTAGGGCTCCGTAGAATCCTTTGGAGGTCCCTTTATTCTTTGTTCAAATT
>JANITX010000001.1:21541445-21551983 GCA_027564395.1 Erythroxylum ulei
GATGGTTAATTTGCTAATTACATTTGAGGCACATGGTAGTACCCTAATTACTATATGTTGGCCCATTAAACTATAGTATACATTATCCTTTTAAATTGAGACAATTAGTTTATTCTACCCCTTAAGGTAGAACATGTCATATACATGACATAAAGTAAGATTGTTGAGAGATATACATTATGTGTGTATTGAGTGTAAAAGAACAAGGGTCTTCTACCATCAATTTCTCTTGTATAATGTTTGTATTTTTCTCTCTTTGATAAATTTTGGAGAATCATAGAGATGATGCAAGTCCAAATGCCAAGTGTTGGAGGTATATTCTCATAATCTTGCTATGCTTTAAAAAAAATGTAATCTTAGTTGTTGAAAATAGCTTAATGCTGCATTTATTATAGCAGCTTAGCCCTCGTGCTCCTCCTCGGCTGTTGTGGATCATCAGGCCCGTTGCTAGAAGTGGGCTCCTTGTGGGTCATAATACAAGCAAAGAAGATGAGCTGTAGCAGCAGCTCGTGGGGGGAAGTCTTGCTTCCAGGAATTCATACAAAGACAAGGGGGGTAAATCAACTCAAAATTTCCAAATTACAGAAACACATGCGGCTGGTTATGTTTGTTAAGAATTAATATATATCGTCCAAGTTATTAACCAAACTGTACGCGATCGAGATGCTCCTTCCAAGAGATCCTTGTCTTTAATCAAGCAGACTCGAAGAATTGAACAGAAGTCTAAAAGCAGAGTGTCATCTGCAGTCACTGGTTCTCTTTGTCAGATTCTAAATTTTGTTTTTCATTTTTTTTATCAAGATATGGCTAGAGGTATGTAATATATAAAGACGAAATACCTTAGATGAGCTTGGAGTTGGAGAGGTGTACAGTATTACAAAAATCTTATTTTAAGGCCGAGGAAATACAAAGTAGTTCTGTTTAATTTGGCTACTCAAACATTGCAATGATGAGCTTTTTGGTTAAGCTTGAGGATGAATGTTAGGTATAGGGTGATTAAAACAATCTTGTTTGTTAATTAGTCTACATCCAACGCCGAATCTCGGGTAATAAACGGAATCGCCAGAGTCCATATCAAAGGTATTCATGACTGGATTCTGAGTGATGCTCTTTCCAATTTTAAAGATGGGAGAAATTCGATCGGAAAAAATGTTAGAGCTTTTGGTGCATAATTTATGAACCCTAATTTCTGTTAGATGTCCTAACCCCTACACCAATTTAATAGTCAAGTGCAAGTTCCCAGAGAAAAAGACTGAAGATTCTCGCTGCAATCCCATGACTTGGGGTTCATTATTTTATTAAATTGTTTCCTGTCCAAAACAGGTCGAAACTTTTTGGCTACGATCCCCATAACTTGGGGAGTTGCGGTTCCTTAGTTTAATCAAGTTGGATGGTGTCAGAAAACAAGATTGAAGCTTTTTGCCGCCATCCTGGTTACCTGAGGTTCAATATTCTTTTTAAGTTGTGTAGTGCCATAAAGAGTGAAGCTTTTGCTACAATTCCCATAACTTTGGGGTTCCCTGGTTCAAATAATTGTGTAGCGTCCAAAAAAAAAAAAAGTTTCTCGCAGCTGTTTGCTTTAGGTGCGATTAACATTGATGATGCATAGGAATGTAAGTGTGCAATAAAGGAATGAATGAGGCCATTGAATCCGTTCATTCAGAGTTCTGGCAGTGTTTTTTACAATATTCTGGTGACCCATTGCCAAGCACACAAATTAGGAAAGATAACCGATACTTACTCTGCCAATAATATACTTAGTTCCTACACAAAATGTGGTTTTCCAGGATTGCCTATTGCTTGCCAACTGTTCGACGAAATACCCCACAAGGATACCGTTACCTGGAACACTATGATTGCAGCTTATGTGAATTCTTCCAACCTGGATACAGCTTGGGAGTTGCATAGTTCCATGAGAAAATGTGGGTTTCAACCCGATGTGTATACCTTTGGGAGCATACTTAAAGGTGTTGCGAGTGCTTCTCGGCTTGACCTTGGGCAACAAGTCCATTCCTTCATTGCTAAGATGGGCTACGAGGACAATGTTTATGCAGGAAGTGCTCTGTTGGATATGTATGCTAAGTGTGGAGAAATTCATCATGCACATGCTGTGTTTAAAAGCATGCCTCAACATAACTCAGTTTCGTGGAATGCACTTGTTGCTGGCTTCGTGCAAGTGAATGATCGGGAAACTGCATTTTGGTTATTGAAGTGTATGGAGACGGAGGGTGTTACACTTGATGATGGTACCTTTTCCCCACTTCTTACATTACTTGATGATGGTAAGTTTTACAGATCAACAATGCAACTTCATTGTAAGATTATAAAACGTGGGTTGGAGTTCAGTAATACTGTATGCAATGCGGCAATCACTTCCTATTCAGCATGTGGTTGCTTAGAAGATTCTAAAAGAGTGTTTGATGGTGCTGTTAGCACCCGAGATTTGGTCACATGGAATTCCATGATAGCAGCTTATCTAACCCATGATAAAGAGGAACTTGCATTCAAACTTTTCGTTGATATGCAAGGTTTTGGGTTTGAACCAGACATTTATACCTACACCAGTGTCATAAGTGCTTGTTTTGAAAAGGCACATATAGAACATGGAAGATCCTTGCATGCATTGGTTATTAAGAGAGGGCTGGAGCAATCAGTGCCAATCTGCAATGCAGTAATGGCTATGTATCTCAAATCTGATGATAGATTGATGAAAAATGCATTGAAGATATTTCACTCCATGGAGTTCAAGGATCGTGTTTCTTGGAACTCCATTTTGACCGGGTTCTCACAAATGGGGTTAAGTGAAGATGCCCTGAAATTGTTTGGGGATATGAGATCTTTGCTGGTGGATATTGATCACTATGCGTTTTCAGCTGTTCTTAGATCTTGCTCAGATTTAGCAACACTTCAGTTTGGTCAGCAGGTACATGTCTTGGCTATTAAGGCTGGCTTTGAGTCAAATGACTTTGTAGCTAGTTCATTGATTTTCATGTACTCTAAATGTGGGATTATTGAAGATGCTCAAAAATCATTTGAGGAGACATCTAAGGACAGCTCAATTACCTGGAATTCAATTATCTTTGCATACGCTCAACATGGGCAAGGCAATGTTGCACTTGACTTATTCTTCCGAATGAGAAAACAAAAGGTGAGGCTGGATCACATAACCTTTGTGGCCGTGTTGACTGCTTGCAGTCACATTGGATTGGTGGAACAAGGCCGTTATCTTCTAAAGTCTATGGAATCTGATTATGGAATCCCTCCTCGGATGGAACATTATGCATGTGCAGTTGATCTCCTTGGAAGGGCTGGGCACCTAAATGAGGCAAAAGCCTTGATGGAGTCAATGCCATTTCAACCTGATGCAATGGTGTGGAAAACCTTTTTAGGTGCCTGCAGGGCTTGTGGGGACATCAATTTAGCTGCTCAGGTGGCAAGGCGTCTACTAGATCTAGATCCTGAAGAGCACTGCACATATATTATACTCTCTAACATGTATGGGAATCTTAAAATGTGGGATGAAAAGGCCTGCATAACGAGGTTGATGAGAGAGAGGAAGGTGAAGAAGGTTCCTGGTTGGAGTTGGATGGAAGTCAATAATGAGGTCCATGCTTTCTGTGCTGAAGATCATTCCCATCCCCAATTCAAAGAAATAAACCCGAGATTGGAAGAACTGATGGAGGAAATCAAGTGGTCAGATTCTGCTTCTAGTTTGGATGTTTTGATGCATGATATTTACAGTATAAATGGATGTTGTGATTTATACTGGTAACAGCAGGATATTGCTTATAATTCTGGCTTCAAACATATGGCATACATTCAGAAGAGGGGAAGTTCTGCACTACACTCGAGAGCAGAAACACAACCTGATGAACTTCCAAGAAATGGATATACAGTGCCTCTGTTTAACACTCTTCCAGACATCAACGAGCTGCCACACTGATTCTGCACAATTGAGCTATGACTTCCATTTATACATGTATGAAATGGGAAAACATATTTTGCTGCTTTTATCTGTCCAGAGTTAAGCTGGATTTATTACCAGATGCAGGGACGAAGTCATTACTTGTTGAATCATGGTGGCCACATGGATCTGATAATAACAGCATGCAATCTCCTGTGGAGTTCAACTTCCAAGAAACCAGACATGGAATCATGAACTGATAATTATCCCACAAATGAAAACGAAAATGTGAACTGGTTAAGCAGAACAAGTATAAAAGACATGACAGAATATTTGTTACAGAAACTAGATCTTACTAAACCTTCCTATTTGTGTTAGATTTGGTTAACTCGAATTTCTGCAGCTGTTTAGATGTGAAAAATACTGTCAATCTTCTGAAATTGAGGCTATGAAACTTGTTGGCAGCAAAAATGCACTACTCAGAAAACATCATCAATTGCAATCATGGCCATTTCTACGCTTAATAAGGCATGCTTCTAGCAAGAAGATCAAGGAAGGATACAGATATTCCTAGTCATTATTTTCATAATTCCTTGGGTTGAGATTTTCTTAATAAGGATATTGTTTTCCTTTTTGCAATAGTAAGAAAAGCTTGGAAGTTCTGTGTTGCTTTTGAAGAGTACAGTTTACGGGGCATATTGTATGAAATCGGATACATGAAAGCAGTGATTTTGTCTTTCCCATAATGCAGGAGGGGAAACGATATTGCACCTGCATTTTAGCATCATATAAGCATATATGCTAGAAATAGTATGCAGGTAACAGCACATGTTTTTATGGAAGTGTTTGTTGAATCTTACCGCTATCCAGAAAAAGAATGCCAGTTCGAAGGAATTCTGGAATAGGATGATGTGAATCAAAAACAGCACAGCCTTGCCTGTCTGAAGGTTGAACAACCAGCTCTCCTTTCACTGCCACATGTTTCTCAGCAACCTCTTGAACCAACTGGGTAATTACATGTTCCAGTTTGGTGCCCATGGCTAGTAGGAGCTGTAAAGGTAAAAAAGAAAAGGCAACAATTCTGAAATTTTGATATACTCTCTTTTAAATCCAGTTACCTAATGCATTCGGCAAACATCAGGATATTGAATCCTTAGCTCCAACCTCCAGGTTCAGTAAGATCAGCAAATTTTACTATATATTGCATAAACATAGCTCTCACATTTATATGAATACTACACCCAAAGAGATAGAAATCGTTACAAAATTAAATTTAAACACACTTTTACTACAGCAGCAGCAACTTCAACCAGGAAAAATGAATAATAATATGGTTGAGCACTTGGGAGCGAACGACTCAAGGGGAATGAATGAGATGTAGAAATATGCATGCCAACCTGCATAACAACATAGAATCATGTCATAGTTCTAAAGAGTCTATGACTGGGATTTGGAAGTTTACGCAGCATGGAAACAAAATAAACAACACAATTCCAAAACTTAGAATTGCAGAAACTAATCTCGAGAGAATCAAGTTTTATTGAATGATAATATCGAATAGAAGTCCCCTATAAATATCACCAAAATCAAGTATTTATAGTCCTAAACATGTCTAAAAATCAAGAAATAAAATAGCTATTATACCAACTCAAGAGTCCTAAACAAAATAGAAATCTAAGACAAAAACAAAATACGGGGCTTTATGTTACTGCAGCACCACTGGCAAAGAACTCTGTTATTTTGATGCCCATCATAAACCTCCACTTGCAAAGAAGTCGACCTCAATTTTTAGTCGGTATAACCCAACTCACAATCATGTAAATATGGTGAAAGATCCGCAACATTAAATGTAGAAGAAATGTTACCCATCCATGATGATAGCTCAACAACATAGACGCTGTCATTAATTTCATTTTAATCTTGAATGGACCATATTTCTTCTGCTGAAGCTTATGACTACTCCAACAATTCTATTCTTACTCAAGAACACCATGACTTCATCTCCAACATCAAACAATTGCACTCTCCTTCGTAGATCAACATAGGCTTTCTACCTTGCATTTGCTTTCTCAACTTTTTCCTTCACCTCCACTTGAATTTCTTAAGCCTCTTTAGCTAACTTCTTAGCACAAAAAAGAAATTTAGAAGATTTTGCCAATTTCACAAGATCAAGAGCATGATTTGGTACCTTAGTATAAATAACTGAAAATGGAGAACGACCAAGGCCACTATGAACAATATTGTTGTATGCAAATTCAGCTTGTGCAATCAGAAAATCCCAACTCTTTAGCTTGTCACGACATATACATTTTACTAAATTTCCCAAAGTTCAATTTACGACCTCTGTCTGGCCATTGGTTTGTGAGTGAACTGTGCTACCAAATTGAAGAGTAGAATCAAATAATCCCCACAAAGTCCTCCAAAAATGACTAAAAAATTTGGTGTCACGATCAGAAGTAATTGATTTAGGAACAGCATGAAATCTCGCCACTTCTCTGAAAAAGAGCTTTGCAATTGTAGTAGCATCTGCTGTCTTTTTACAAGGTAGAAAATCTATCATTTTTTACAATTGATCAATCACTACAAAGATAGAATCCATACCTCTTTGTGTTCTTGAGAATCCTAACACAAAGTCCATAGAGAAATCTTGCTAACTAGCATTAGGAATCGGAATGGCATGTACAAACGAGCATTAAAAGTATGTCCCTTGTAAGTTAGGCAAGTTGTACACCTTTCTACAATGGAAACAATATCCTTTCTCATCTTTGGCCAATAGTACCTCTTCCTTACTTCTTCAAAAGTTTTGTCTCTGCCAAGATGATCAGCTAAGCCTCCACCATGTAATTCTCTATTCACCTTCTCACTAAGTGACGTCCTTGGAAGACAAAGTTAGTTTCCTTTCATCAAAAATCCATCTTGCACATAAAAATCATCATGGGTTTTTTTTTCTAAGTGCAAATTCCATATTTCCTTGAAGTCTCCATCATCCATGTACAATTCTTTTAAATATTCAAGACCCTCCAATTCCATACTCAAGGTTTTAATCATGGCAACTCTTCTCCTTAACGCATCGGCCACAATATTTTATTTCCAAATTTATGAACCAGTTTGTATGAAAATTTATCAACAAAAGCTAACCACCTAGCATGCATCTTCGTTCTCAATTGCTTTTGACTTCCCAAATACTTCAAGGTTTGATGGTTTATGTATAAAATAATTTCTTTCCCAATCAAATAATGTTCCCAAATCTTCAAAGCTCTCACAATAGCATAAAATTCTTTATCATATGTAGCTCATTTTTGTCTTGCATCACACAACTTGTCACTGAAGAAAGCAATTGGCCTCTTTTCTTGAGACGATACAACTCCTATCCCAACCCTACTAGCATCACATTCCACTTCAAATAATTTATCAAAATCGGGCAAAACTAAAACAGGTGATGTGCACAACTTCTCTTTGATAAGTGCAAAACTTTGCTCTTGTTCTTCTCACCATTTGAGTCTTCCCTTCTTTAAGCACTTAGTAATAGGAGCCACAATGCTGCTGAAATTTTTGATAAAACGCCTGTAAAATGTTGCAAGTCCATGGAAGCTTCTTACATCCCCAACATTTTTAGGTATAGGTCATTCCCCAATAGCCCTTACCTTCTCATCATCAACTTTCATGCCATCTTTCCCTATAACAAAACCGAGGAACAACAAACTTTTAGCCTGAAAATACACTTCTTTAAGTTGGCATATAATTTATTTTCCCTCAATACTTCAAACACACTGATCAAGTGATCAAAGTGCTCTTCTTTTGACCTGCTGTAAATAAGGATATCATCAAAATATACCACCACAAACCTTGCCTGTAAAAGGCCTGAGAACTTGATTCATTAACCTCATGAAAGTGCTAGGGGCATTAGTTAGCCCAAAAGGCATCACCAACCACTCAAATAATCCATCTCTAGTTTTGAAAACAATCTTCCACTCATCTCCCGGCCTAATTCGAATTTAGTGATAGCCACTTCTAAGATCAATTTTAGAAAAAATTACCACCCCATTAAACTAATCCAACATATCATCCAACCTCGGTATAGGAAATTTATACCCAATAGTAATTTTATTGACCGCTCAACTATTCACACACATCCTCTAACTACCATCTTTCTTGGGCATTAGTAAATCAAGAACAACACATGGACTCAGGCTCTCTTTAATATACCCCTTTCTAATCAACTCCTCCACTTTCTCCCTCAAAATCTTGTTCTCCTTTGGACTCATTCGGTAATGAGGTAGGTTAGGCAAACTAGCCCCAGGAACTAAGTCAATTTGGTGCTGGATATCTCTCATAGGAGGTAATTCATCGGGTAATTCATCAGGCATTACCTCTACAAATTCCTCTATAATGGGTTGTACCTCTAAGGGAATTTTGCCTTTTTGCTTCACACTCTCTCCTTCCCCTTTTACTATCAATAAGTGCACCTCCCTTGTTTCTTTCATTTCATTCACAAAGCTTCCCTTGTTATTCTCTACTGCTAGCAACAGCTTCTTTCCCTCATTTGGCTTTGATGTCTTTTTCCCACCTATAGGTACCAATTTATACCTTACTCTATCTTTAAAAAATTGATACATATTCTCCCCACCATAATGATTGTCATCGTCTTCCTAACAAAATTTGGCATGCATCATATCTACAACATCACAATAATGTTCATCTGAGTATTTACCGATAGAGCATGGTATCTTACATCTTTTTGTGACGCGAATATCACCCACATTTGTGATCCATGCAATACTGTAAGGGTCCGGATGGGGTTTGGTTGGTAGCTTCAATTTCTGTACTGTTGATTTGTTGATGATGTTCTCTTGACTTCCTCCCTCAATGATTATTTCACAAAGATGACCTTCTACCATGCATCTAGTGCGAAATAATTTATGTCTTTGCAAATTTTCATGTTCTTTCCTGGAAATCATCAACCTCCTAATGACACCCACAGAAGCATCTTCTTCATACAAGTTATCATCTTCATCTCCATCAGGTCCGCATTCTTCTTCCTCATATGCTTCTTTAGTTTGCTCTACTGTATTAACAAATTTTCTTCTTGAACACTCATTAAAACGATGACTAGGTTCTCCACATTTCAAACACTTGGAAGGAGCAGGCTTTGCGTAAGGGTTTGTACTTTTAGGAATCGAGGTAGTTTGCTTGCTTGAATTTCCACTAGTATAATTATTTCCCTTCATGCCGGTACCTCGCGTATGAGTGGAGTTTATAACTTCCTTTCCCTTTTCACTCATAGGCCTTTCGTTGTTCCATGTTTTTCTATTCTCTCTTGATTTTTTATTAATCAACATCTCAGCTCTCATAGCTAAATTCCTTGCATCATGAACATTCAAAGTCATCTGAATACCAATCTTTTCTCTAATTGTGGGTTACAAGCCTCTCAAGTATCTAGCAGTTTGTTGTGGTTCGCTTTCTACCAAATTATTGCGAGTTGCTAATCTCAAAAATTCTGTTGTATATTCATGGATGCTCTTTCTCCCCTGTATGCGGTTTTCATAAGCGTCGAACAAATACTTCTCATAATCCAGAGGTAAGAATCTCCTTTCCCAAGAAGACACAAGAGCTCACTCTTCTCTTCTCCTATTGTCTTTCAATTGAGTCCACCATACTGAAGCTCCTCCCTTTAGCCTATAAGCAACCAATTTTTCCTTCCTCTCTTCCGGATTTTCTGTGTAGTCAAAGAACCCATCTAATTCTTCTAACCAATCTAGGAAGCCCTTTATATCAAGGTCACCATTAAAGGATGGAATATCTACCTTTAATTTGAATTCATGGTCACCTCCTCTTTGCCAACGACGATCCTCTCCTTGTATAATTTCTTTGTCATCACTAGAGTCGTCAGTTCTCATGGCAAGCGTTGGAATTTGAGGTCGTTGTGCAGGGGCAACTTCCCTGGCAGCTTCATCCCCAATACTTTGGTTATTTTTACAGTGTAACAAAGTTTGCAACTACCCACTGATTGTAGTCAATTGTTGTTTGATATTGCGAATAGACGTCCCGTGTTCTTCGACCTTTCTCCAAATAGCGGGTAATCCATAATCATCGTCATTAGGATTATTGTCCATTGTCAGATTGAACAAACTTCGTGAGATTCAAGAGTCTGATACCACCTGACGCATCACGAAAACGAAATAAGCAACACAACTCCAAAACCCAGAATTGCAAAAACTGATCTCGAGAGAATCAAGTTTTATTGAGTGAAAATATAGAATAAAAGTCCTCTATAAACATCACCAAACTCAAGTATTTATATGCCTAAACATGTCCTAAAAATTAGGAAATAAAATATCTATTCTACCGACTCAAGAGTCCTCAACAAAATAGAAATATAAGAAAAAAACAAAATTTGGGCTTCACATTACTACAGCTGTAACACCCCACTCCCGTAGGACCCAAACTCGACATCGTAGGTGATATCCGAGTCCGTAACCCGCAAGTGTGGCATGCTAGAGTACTCGAATACAGTAAAAACTCAGTATAAAAATTTTCTATCACAAGTGCGGACATCAGTAAACAATCTGGGCCCGCTTTAATGAGTCAACATTGACAGTAATAACCATACACTCGATACACTCGATAGTAGTTT
>JANITX010000001.1:21614471-21625481 GCA_027564395.1 Erythroxylum ulei
AAATTTATATATTTTAAAGATAATTTAATAATATATATTTAGTTAACAGAAATTATATTATAAAACAAAAAATGAAATCAAAAGAAACAAAACCAAAACGAAATGGCAAACTCTTCTCTTGAACCGTATTGTGCATGCCAAGCTCTTCTCTTGAAAGTGTGGTTCCAACCCCCATTTTGTAGTTGAATTCACGCGAATTAGGGCGTGAATTCAATTTACAAAGACAGTGGGGGTTGAACCCACACCTGAATTCAAATCGTTGCCTTTTTTTGATTCCAAACAAAAGATTTGAATTCAATCCCACGATTGAATTCAAATCAGGGCTTTCCAAACAGCCTCTAAAAAGAAAGCTGCAAAATGGAGAAACTGAAATCTTTGATTCCAAACACTCTTAAACGGTTGGTGGCAGATAGCAGTCCTGATGATCTTCCTTCAACGTCGTCTTCTCTTCTTGACTTCATCCTCAATTTGCCACAATTCCAGGAAGTTAATATCGCCTAGTAATCTTTTTAAATTTTCTTTTCTATGTAGAGGGTGAAACCTGTGGTTTTTGAAATCTTATCCTTAATATGGCCCCTTGCCTCATTATGAACCTTTTGGGTATTTTTAGATGATTAAAGATCTGAGAGATCCAGAAACTGCTCTTTGTACAAAGAGTAAGGATGCTGCTTTGGAATCAAAACAAAAGGGCAACCAAAGCTTTTCAAGTGGAGATTATAAGACAGCTTTGCATTGCTATTCTCAGGTACTTCTTTAGGTCGTTTTCAATTTCTTTTCAGTTTAGCAAACTTCATCTTTTACAGTAGTCTATGGACCTTATTACAGTTTGCAGATATGGACCTTCCTTATTATGTTTTACATCTGCAAATTTGCTTTTTTCCTAGGGTTAACGATGACTAGGTTACTTCACAAAATGAAGAAAACGTTTCTATGAGGGCTTAAAGAAATTATTTTTGTGGGCAATTAATAATTCAAAACTGGAAATATGTGAAAATGGAATTTAGATTACAATATATTCTGCTCAAACTTTTACCAGTTCTCTGTTCGATGGATTGACCACTGTTGTTTTCAGCCCTTAACTGTTTGCCCTGTGATCTCGAGAAAACATGCATTATTATTGGATAATTATTATGACCAATTGTGGTACATTCTGAGCGCTGGTATAAAGAGGATGAGGCTGTGAATTAAATTAGGAGTAAACAAAATACCTCCTAAAAATTAACAAGAGAAAGATCTTTTTACTGATCAACATGGGATGATCACCAGGAGGCTATTCAATCCTTGTTAGTTATCGTTTGTTTGCAGACAAGCTAAAAGTTTAACCTTGCTCTCTCTTCTTTACATTGCCACTCAACCAATCAAGATAGGCACTACGTGTAGCTCCAATTTCTGCTGCTGATATGAACAAGAATCTGGTTGCAACACTGTATCTAAACCGGGCTTCTTCACTGCATGTGAGTTTTTCGTTTTTCCTTACCTTCTCAGAAAGGAGTCAGCTTTTGTTTTCTTCCATTATTATTTCTATTTTTCTGTTTCTTTTTTCTTTGGTGGGTGGGGAGGGTGTAGGGCGAGTGAGAATAAATTCCGGCTAATTCTATGACTATCTACGGGTATAACTGTTGGTATCCATATGTTTTTGAATTTGTTATAAAAAAAATGGAATGTGCTATGTTGAGTCATTTTGTAGCACTGGGTTTACTGTGGACTCTAAATCAAAAGATTTGTGTGTTTCTCTAGAAACTTGGTCTCCTAACAGAGTGTCTTCGAGATTGCAGCCGGGCCATTCAAATTTCTCCAAACTATTCAAAGGTGATACATATGATCTTTTCTTGTTCGAATTTTGCTATTTCTCCCCTTATACTTCTGGCAGGTTTTTGCCTTTATTCATTAAAATCTAGTCCAGGGAAAAGACGCTTCCAATCCCATGAAATTTCATGATGGCAATGATTTATCTTAATTTTGGAGACAAACAAAAAAGGAAAAACGTAAGGAAACAGAAAAGGGGATTGGGGTAAAACCTTGCTTTCAATTCCCTAATCTTTACTGTTAGATCTGCTCCAAACTTAAATTAATTATGTTATCTCTCATCCCTATGTCTGTTTCACAAATTTTAAAGGCATTTTCTGTTGCTAGTATTATGATGTGAACTAGCTTGTGCCCTCTCCAGAGTGTCTTACTTCTACATTGCAGGCATGGTACAGAAGGGGAAAGGCCAATGCTGCTTTAGGAGAACATAAAAATGCAGTCCATGATATGAACATGGCTAAAAGTTTTGAGTCATCATTGAGTGGAAAGAGGCAGATAGAAAGTGAGCTAAAGATTATTTTGCAAAAATATCAGTGCACAAGCAATAAGCAAGTTCAGCTTGGTGAGGACAATTTGAGAAGTTTTGGTAAGAGACTATCATTACCATTCTGCTTCTTTCCTTACATCCTGGTATAGAATATTTTGAAGATGCCTAAGGCTCGAGCATTTTGTTCCCTAAATAAAACCCCTCTGTTTATTGTAATTTTTTGCTCATTTTTATCCCTATTTTAGTTCTTGTTATTCTCTAACCCTATTCCATTTCTGATATGGCTTATAATCTCATCCTCTGCTTTCAAGAGTTTAGGATTGTATGATCTTGGTATGATTTTAATGAAAGTAGGCATCTGTATCTGCTTTACACTGCCAAATGTAAGTTCGAAATGATTGATCTATCGATATTTTTTGACAGATGACTTGCAGAAAAAAAAGTTAGTACGTGTTACCACGCCAGGTAAAGGAAGGGGCATTGCTTCCTGCAGTGATATTCCTCCAGCGTCCTTGATTCATATGGAAAAACCTTACGTTTTGGTATGACCATCACCATGACTTGTTTGTTATGTAAATGCTCTTTTGCTTGGTAGATTTTCCATGTGTAGTTTTCAAATATGCTTTTACTGTATACTTATGTTGAAAAATCTTTTGTGATCAAGATCCAAGCTGCAAAAAGTTAGAGTTTTAGCCGCTGCATGTAGATAAGGCCTTTTTACCAGTTCACCTAAGGGCACAGTCATCTGAACCACTGTATATTATACTCTATCGTGAACAGATCATTTATGAACATCAACAATAAAAATCTTTCTTAGCTGAAGGTTTTGCATAGACTCATTTTCATTGGGCCTTGTGCTGATTTGGGTTGGATAACTTGAAGAGTGACAATCTCTCTGTGTGCAGATTGTTATCCTCGGGATGCTCTTTATGAGGGCTACTCTTGCATTAGTCATCATTCACAATACTTTATAGTTGCTATCTTGATGCATCTGCATGCATTTGTGCAATGAGGGGCATAGATTGGCTTAGCTTTCTCATTTACAGATGATATTGAAGAGTTGCCGTGAGACACATTGTCATTACTGCTTAAATGAACTGCCAGCTGATGCGGTCCCTTGTACATCTTGTTCTATACCACTATACTGCTCGGAGCGTTGCCAACTGCAAGCTGGTGGCGAGACACTCAGTAGCTATCAAAAGATAGATGGAAGTGATGGCAGTCAAAACTACAATCTTAGAGAGTCGATTGTGGACGATGTCTTATGCAGTTTTTCCAACTTTGATGATAAATGCTTTCCAGAGCATAGGCACGAATGTTTAGGAGTGAACTGGCCTGCAATCTTGCCAACTGATATAGTTTTGGCTGGTCGAATAATTGCAAAATTTGTATATCAAAATAGAGTTGACAAGGAGGCTAACCTTCGAAGGATTCTAGTATATTTTGTAACCACTTGTTATGAGTTGCTTCACAGCTTTTCTGTGTGAGGATTTGACATTCTAGCCTGTGGTCTTTCAGGATCTTTCTCACAATTATTCGCAAATCAGTCCTGAAGGCAAATTGGAATTACATATATATGCCATTGTGTTGGTATACTGTCTTCAATGTTCTCTTGGGTTTGTTCTACCAATAAATGGAGTCTCAACATCAGAGGTTGGACCCACCTTTCTCTCTTTGGTGTGCGTGTGGGGGTTTGCATGCAATCATTTTTTGATATACTTCTTTTGCTTATTGGTGTCTATATCATTCCAATAGCTTTAAATTGCTTATGTTGTTCATGTATTTAAAAATATTTTCCACTTATTCACATCCTTATATTAGTGATTTTTCATTGTTTGTTCCTTCTTAGTTATTCATGAAGACAAGCATTGAAACACTATATCAATCTCATTATTGCTCCTTGATCTCCATCTGTCTTGAGGTCTATTGATTTTCTGCTTGTAGATTGTCATCCTTCTATCTCAAATCAGGGTGAATAGTATGGCAGTTGTACGCATGAGATCTGCTAATGTGCTAGGCTCATCAGATCAATGGGGTTCTTATGTTCCAATAAGAGATGCTTCAACTTATAATGTGGAACAGGTTCATGTTTATGCTACAATTTCTTTCCTTTGATTAGCCTAGTCACCATGTGGATTTGTTGATTCCACACTTACCAAACACATTTAATCTGTGTTGGCTTTTTCATCAGAACGTCCTTTTTTCTGCCAATGTAAATAAGTTTATTCATTCATCTAACTTGGATTGATTACTCTTTTCTAGGTCAAAGTGGGTCAAGCTATTTATTCTGTTGGTAGTTTATTCAATCATTCATGCCGGCCAAATATTCATGCTTATTTCCTTTCACGCACTCTCTTCATACGAACAACAGAACTCGTTAAAACAGGCTGTCCTCTTGAATTATCATATGGCCCTCAGGTATTCCTAGTTTTAACATTAAAATCATACCTAGATCGCTTGATGTGAATATGTGATGTTCATTCATTCATCAAAAGAGTACACATGGCTGCACTACACTGTTATAGGAGGGACAACATGGAAGTAAAAGAATTGTCATGTTATACATCTCTACTTCTGGTGCTAGCAAGTCTAATGCATGGATATTTGAAATAGTAAAATACTGCTCTGTTGAACAGGTTGGGCAGTTTGACTGCAAAGAGCGTGTTAAATTTCTGGAAGATAAGTATTCATTCCGATGCCAGTGCCCTGGATGTTCAGAGCTAAATATACCTGACCTTGTTCTAAATGCTTTTCACTGTGCCCATCCTAATTGCTCTGGTGTAGTTTTGGACAGTTGTAACATCGGTTTTGAAATGAGCAAGTTTAAGAAGTTCATAGCTCGAAACTTGGGGAGACCTCAATTGCAGGTATTGCTTCTGCACCATCTTTGAAACTCAGGCATGATGTTGATATGACGATGCTGTTGCATCCCAGGAAGTTTTGGTTGAGGAGGCAATGATTTAGCAGTTAATTGGGATTGACTTGTTGCATGAATCTTGACAATTTCCAGATGACACTACGTTCTTAACTCAGGGTTATAGTCCTGCTTCTTCCTAAATTTGTTGATGTTACCAGGTTGACAAGCTTAGTAACATTAATATCAATGATTTGGCTGCCCATGTTCTTGAGCAAGACAGTACTTACCTTTGCGTTAATCCTGAGTATTGTTTGAAGTGTGGTCTTCATTGTGATTTAATAGCTTCTGAGGAAGCTGCAAACAAAACTCAGGTTTATTTTCAAAGGTATCTGATATCCCCAAACCTTGCATTTGACATTTGAATACAAAATCTATACGTTCTGCAAAAAGAGCAACACTTTTTGAACTTGGGAATTTACCTTGATTATAATGCACAAGTGCTTAATTCATGGCAGGTTGCAAGATGCAATGTTGTCCAAGGAAATTTCGAGCTTTGTCCTTTCAGATGCTTTAAGAGCTCTTGCTGTTCTAAGATCAGTATTAAATGCTTATAACAAACGCATTGCAGAGGTGAGATGATTACAGCAAGGAACTCTGCTTCTTAAATTGTATGGTTTAACTTTAAAAGATGCATCTTACTTTTTTCATCATTCCTCTCTTATCATTTTCCATACTGCAGCTTAACCTACTATTCTATCATTCACTTCTCTGTATCATCCCAGGAAAAGTAAAGAAGGAACTTAACCTCTATATTTAGTCCAATTTAGATCGTCCTCTTCTATATTTGGCATGAACGTTGATTACGTCATTAGTATCTATGAATAAACATTTGCAGATGGAAGATAATCTTGCAAAAGCATTTTGTTTGGCTGGAGACATGGAATCTGCGAGGGAGCATTGTGAAGCATCAATCAAGGTAAACAAATTTTTTGGTGCCACATGCTTTGACTTATTGTTTGGAAATAGTTTATCTGCTAATTAAGGTTGTATACTATTAGACTTTTCTAGACCTCACGTTTGAGAGGGATTTTTACTGACTTCTTGTTGTTGTTACGCTTTGACCTATTGTAATATATGCATATCAATTTAGGTCCCACATATTTCCCTAAAGTATCCCGCTAATTTCCAAGACAATATTTTAAAGTATGCAACTTCAAAACATCAACAGACTGCTTACACAAGTTTTATCCTGTAAACTGCTGAGTTCTTAGATAATATAAGAATAGTTACCTCTTGATTTTAGATTTGAGTCAATTATTTTTTTCATGTTACATTTTTATTTATTCTAAAGAGATAAGCATCTGATCTTTGCCTTTGAATGCCTTGGTTTTGATAAAAATTCAGATTCTTGAAATGTTGTATGGTGCTGATCACATTGTCATCGGACATGAATTGCTCAAGCTTTCAACCATTCTGCTCTGCATGAATGACATCTCCGTTGCAGACAGCATTAACCGGCTGGAGTTGATATTGAGGAAGTATTATGGTTCACATTTGTTTCTTATTTTCCCGTATCTGAAAGCTCTAAAAGAAGAAGCTTGCAAATTTAGTTAAACTGAAATAGCTTTATGATAGCTGAGCCTGAAATGTACGAGTATATATCATGTAGGAACTCAGGTAAGTGCACAAGGATGAAGGATGCTTGTAAATGTTTACACTCGGAAAAAATGTGCCACTTTGAACAATGCTTTAGGATTTCCAAATAGATTGCCAAACTTTCCATCGTCGTCTTGCTGCAATTGGGAATCTTACAACTTTAGTTATGCTTGTCTGGCGGAATATCAATGAATTCAGTGATAATTAAAATGAATTTAAAAAATTAATCCAGAAAATAAGAAGGAAGAATTGCTAAGTCCAAATAATTTATTATTGCTTAAACTATTTCACGTTTTGTATTAAAATTACAATTTGAATTCACGTTTTGTAAGTGATATCTGCATCATGGCAAACAAAGTTACGAATGCTATTTCAATGCTAAAGTTCTAATTCCTTTCTTACAAAAGAGAGTAAACTGAGTTATCACACGCAAAAAGACAAGCACATGAAGCATGCTAAACCAACGAAACGTAGATGATGTGGACTGAACTAACAAGGAAGAAACAGAATAGCAAAAAAAGGAGGATTGACAGAGAAGGGAGACTAGAATAAAGAAAAGAATATTTCATTGATGATATTCCAATCATCAATTACCATTCTATTATAGAAATGCAGAAAATGACAAAGGACAAAAACATCAAATAAGCCAGTTGTCTAGCTATTCAAATTAACTGCATAACAAACAAATAAAAGCTAATAATATAGAATTGTCAATACGCAGCATTGCGACTTTTTAATTCTTTAAGGCACAACTTCAAAGTATCAATAACCGGGTTTTCCTTGTCCACAAGGAAAAATGCTGGAAATCGAAGTTAGCTCTTGAGCATATTTCCAGGGAGCCTCAACTGGTGATTGAACTTGCCAATGGATTAGGAAAAACGGGTTTTCGTTTCACCATGCGATGCTCCAATATATATTGGGGGTAGATGGTAGAATTGTGAGAGAGTGGAAATGTTGGCGAGGCTTGGCGATTAGCATGAACTGATTTCAGAAGTTATACATGAAAGACATAATGTATCTAGGGGCAACTTCAACTTGTAAGTTATTGAGCAAGTTTTGCTTCTAATAAACCCCCAATATTCTGCAAATATACGGATCGTAAACTTGTAGTATTAAAGGTGTTGATCTCACAAAAAAATAGCAAGAACTAAGTGAACCTAACTTTGTTAAGGTATCAGGATATGAATTGAATCAAAATAAAATATCAAAATCTTAAAACAATTAAATAAAACTAAGCAAATAATCAAATAACAAATGAGCTGCTACAAATATGTGAAAAACATCAAGGATGAAGCTTAGGATTCATTCTATCGTTATTTTGCTCCCTAACCGTTGTTGATTCAATTATGTATTGATTCTAGATATTTTAAGGGATTGACTACTCTTTCTCAAGACCTAATCAATTAACCCTAATTGATTACTAAATTCTAGATTTTGCAACCTCTCGATTCACAAAATCTACCTAACGTTTTCAACTAGTTCTTAAGTGATCTATCGAATAATAGGGCTTTCATACAAGATCTCTCTTCGTATAGTTACCAATTTGATATTTGGAAGACTTATTAGGTCATTAACTCTCATTACCTAACCTAATCGAATTACTTTCGACTCACTCTCTCAATTTATTACCGAAATATTAGCATACCCAAACATCACATCACCAGAAATTGAATTGAAATTAACAACAATCAAGTCACAAAACAACTCAAGAACAAATCCAATCCTGATAATTAGAGCATCCTAAACGTGAATAACATATTCAAATCTAAGTTACACATCAAGTTTAATAAAATAAACAAAGGAAAGAAAGAAAGAACTTGATTTCAACTCAAACTTGAAATCTATAATTTCTGGATTGTTCTTTTTGTTCCTCCTTGTTCTCTCACTTTGGAAGATGGTGGCAGCTTTTTTAAAGTGTTTTTTGTTTTTAAATAGTTCTTGAGGCTTCTTGGGTTCTTTTTAAGATTTACCTACTTAATTTGGTTAAAAAATACCCTAAAACGTTAAAATTACAAACAGAGCCGCGAGCTGGAAAAGTTGAAATTCGTTGGAATGGTTGTCTGCGCTCTCTACCACGATTGTGGCAAGACAAGCCATGATTATGGCCTACTTCCATACTTCTAATTCTTCTCTGTTCTTCAATTTCCTGCTTCTATACACTCAAACATACGTTAAACACCTCTTGAAATATAAAATTAAGATCTAAATCATGCTCAAAACCATATAAACACTTAGAATATAAACAAACACTAATAATAACATAATTCTAAGCCTATATACATGATAATCATCTAAGAAATACTCAAAAGTACACTTAAATATCTATCAAAACATAGTATAATTTACACTTATCATTAATGAGGTAGGGTTTGATCGTCAAGCAATTAAATAACATATATCCAAGAAGAATCTGCGTTGGTAGTGATTTTACAAAGTTGGGTCTATATTGACTTTAATATCACCAATTTCTAATGTTTTTAGAGAACAAAAGAAAGGAAAACCAATATGACCATATAAAAATGTAAGAATATTATTAGAGACCAATTAAAGTATCTTGAGATAGAAATGAGCAACTTTGGATATAAAAAAGATGGTTTATATCACGATTCAATTGAAGAACTTCAAGATTTCAAGATCTATGAAAACGAATTATTTTGTTTTGCATTCTTTCTTGATTTTAGTAGTTTTTTTTATCTTAATATGAACTAAATTAGGATAGATCTAGATGAGATGGACACTTTTGAATTGATTCTTTGATTTAATGAAAGATCCAATTTTTCTTGTGAACTATTCATTATTATTTTTTTGTTTTTGAATTGAAATTTGCTAGTATTTTAATTCAATTTCATATATCATATATAGGTGTATGTTGTTTGCTGATGACATTATTTTAGTGATGATACAAAAGAGAGTATCAATGTCAAGCATGAACTTTTATGGTATACAATAGAGTCAAAAGCCTTTAGATTGAGTAGGACTAAAATTGAGTACATGGAGTTTAACTTTTTGGTGTATAAGGTGGCTATGGATGTGGAGGTGAAGATTGGTTCAAAAGTTATACTAAAAATGATTGTTTTTAAGTATCTAGGATTGATCATCCAGAACAATCGAGAGATTGATAAAGATATATGTTGCATGCATGCCTTGGCCCCACATAAAAGTCAAGATTGGTGGCTATCGGCTGTATGTTAAAAATTAATAGCTGCTTGTTATAAGTTAAAAAAAAAACAGATGCACCTAACATGGCTAAAATTCTTCAAGATCTTTAAGCGTGGATTTGGTGAGCAACAATTGCGCATAGATTGTAGGGATTTCAGCTATAAATATGGTTACAGGCTTATAGAGGAACACACCATTTTTCCTTGAAATCCTCTTATCCTCTCTGTATACTTATGAGATTTGAGAGCCTTTTGTTCCAGCCTTTGTACTTGTATACATTCTCCACATATTAGTAAAATTGCTCATCCTCCAACCGTGGACGTAAGTCATATTGACTGAACCACGTAAATCTTTGTGTTTTGTCCAATTTATTTTTGTCTATCTTTATTTTCGTTATTATTTTTTGAGCTATTAAATTCAACCGGTATCCGATCCGAGGGCATTTTATCTTTACAAACTGGTATCAGAGAATCTCTTTTTTGACCTAACTTACCGTATGCTCTGTGGTTGCCACTGAGGTGGACCCTTCACATCAGAAAATAACATAGATTTTTTATTGTGAGTCTAAACGGGGCCCACTGCCTCGATTTTATCTTATGGGGCCCACTACCTCAGATTTATCTTGTGGGCCCCACTATCTCAATTTTATCTTACAAGGCCCACCATCTCAGTTTTGTAAACGGAGTTCAACCTTGCAACATCCCACTACCATAAGGCGAATACCCGAAGGACATTCAAGTATGTACCTTATGATGATGGTTTGTTGGAGCAAACAAATCCGATATACACATGGCAATCTAACTACACATGGCATCATCTAACATACTCGAAAATCACAAATTTTTAAAACCAATCATTCATCAAGTTTACACTGGTACCATCAAACGAATATTTACAAGGCTTATACAAAAACTAGCAGTACAACAAAACTCAAGCTAGAAAACTCCTGGTGTCAGCTGACCGACCTTTGAGCCATAACTCTATCCAAAAGGTTCCTTAAATCTGACTAAGGAACTAGGTCTCCGGTCTCGTACCTGAAAAGCCA
>JANITX010000001.1:21677906-21696729 GCA_027564395.1 Erythroxylum ulei
AAATTTTATCTGATTAAAAAAAATTTACCCGTTTCAATTTTAATTAAATGCACTGGGCATTTTTACTGCGCATTTGCACAGAGTTAACCTGCTAGTAAAAATTAATAGATGTGCACATAAGTTAACCAGCAAAGGAATAAACCAAGGTCAATAACATTTGCGTAACTAAGTTTGAGTTAAGAAATCTACTAACACAATGTCACTATAGTTTCCTCAAACATATATTCAAACTTGAAGTATCCATATGTCTATTACATATTATTTTAGTTTATTATATTTTGTTTGAAATTTATAACTTATAGGGAATCGTTTAAAATTTTCCAATTCAATTTATTTTTATCTTTTTATAAGCCCTAATTCCGTCTTTTATTTCTGATGCTATTTAATTTTTTTCTATTTATTTGTATCTTACAAGTTGGAAGTAGGACAATCACGACAAATGTATATTCACCCTCTAAAAGCACCATTGCACTACACTTCTAAACAAATTTCTCTCTTTTTTTCAAATTTTTTTATTTTTTTATTTTCTTTATGTTCTTTTGACAACAAAGAGAGAATTTGTATTTCTTGAATCACGTTTTGGAATTGTTGAATAATCGTTAACAAACGTCTTAAGACATATTTCTTCAAAGATTAACGTTTTTTTTTTCCGTGTTCTTTTGATTGTAGAATTTACATATCTTTTTACTTATGCTTTTATTTATTTTAATTAACTAATCCATAATTGGTACGTGTATTTTTTGGGTTTATAACTTTTTAACATTATGTTACTTGACCTCATAATATTTCTCTTAAAGCATCAGTATTCAGTCCAATACATCCTAACCTTCCCTGCTTAATTACTAAGACGTGGCATCCACTTCAGTTCAATAAGGTGAGCCAAGGGCAATGGATCACCTGACGCCTAATTGCGGTCAGTTTCATAAAGCAAAATTTTAAATATATTCTCTAAGCTCTCTTAATAACCAAAAGAAAAGCAACATTATTGAGTAATATCGCATAAAGTGATTCTCAATTAACTGCAATTTAATCTAATATTGTAAAATTAAGTCAAATGGGGCATAATGGATAGCATATAAATGATAGAAGCGGTTATATAACTGCCTACCTACAAACCCTCATATATATCTATTGCATATATATACAACATCCAAGTTGATTTACATAATGTAGTGTTAAGAAAGTAAAACTTAAAGCTAATCTTTTTATCATGCCTAAATATTATTTATTATTACTACTCAAAACCATATGTTATAAGATGTAGTCAAGCTACAGCGATTAAGTCGTGCTCTTCCTCAAGAACTAGCTTTGATTTTCTTCCTCTCTTCTTTCCAATCTGCATGGAGTGCAGAACATTCGTGAAACTTGTTCTACGCCCATCTGTATCCGTTGGATTGTGAATTCATACCTAAAACCATTTTGATTAGAGTATAATGCTAGGGCCACTGACGTGATCGTGGAATGATTTAGTAATAGATGACAGAATCTTACCTCAGCATTTTCTGTTTTACATTTTTGAAGTTCTTCTTGTGCACGGATAAGCCTACATATAGCAAAACAGAAGTGTTATGAAGAAGGATCTGATAGCACCTTGTATAGAAATGACATTGCGCATTGATTTTGAATGACTGAATTTATGCTTGGAAGCCTCTAAGTTTAACTTGGCGCAAAACGTTATCTTTCATATGAACTGAGGACAATCCATGACGACAGGTATAGTTCAAAACATACATGAACCAATTTTATGGGAGACAAATGTACAATTGTACAATCCATGACAACAGGTATAGAGAACTTCTGATATCAGAATCAGAAGTCCTCTACCAAAGTGAACTTAAAAGGCCTTAATTTCAGGAGCTGCAAGATTTTTGAAAACCTAGTTACTGCAAGGACAAACTAATGCATCCATCATTACAATTACCTCCATTGCAAGTCTGTCACCTCATGTAGTAACTCCTTTTCCCTATCATGAGCAGCATCAAGCTGCAAATCCAACAAAAGTTTTAGCTTCAAACTTTTCATATCACCTCATTTTTTAAAGGCTTGTATACCACATATGCAACTCTTCTTCCCAGAAAGAAATTTTAACTTGTCATTGATAAATTTTCTAGTAATAAATGACATTACTAATAGCCAATCACTAGCATATACGGGGATGGAACGAATTTGTTTTTTTATTGACAAGAGAGAAGAAAAATAACATCGTTTCGGCAATAGCTCCCACTGCCTTAGAAAAGCCGCCACTACCATAACTCATTAGTCTATCCAAACGTACCAAGCAGAACACTCTTTAAGTAATATAGATAACTCAATCATTACATACCAAAGATTTCTCTGTTGAACCTAATGGAGCCTGTTTTGATCCTCCATCACCGGCATGATTTGCTAAGTGCAATTGAAACAACAAAGGCAATAAATAAAAACAACCACATTAAATAAAAACAGCATTTCAAAGGGCATTAGTTGCTTGCACCTGAAGAGTCGCCACTCGAGACCAGCTTCATTATATTTAGAATACATTCCTGTGGAAGAAAGAAGCTAATGAATAAGTTTACGTCCCAAACAGCAAAAGTTAAAAATTATGCAGGTGGAACATACCCTCTGAACAACATTTGTCTGCAACACAGAAAGCAACAGCGGAAACAAAGAACCCACAGAAGGAACTACTGATGTGGCATCTAACTGTAAAGACATGCTTGGGTGTTGGGTGAGCGCCTACATGAACCATAACATTTCCATGAGAAATAATGCAGGTTGAACATGAACACTGAAATATTTGTCCGCAATACAGAAAGCAACAACAGAAACAAAGAGCAAAGAGAAGGCGCTACTGATGTGGCTTCCGATTGTAAAGAAATGCCTGGATGTTGAGTGAGCACCTACAGAATCCACAGCAGAGACATTGCAGATTAAGATTCACAACCTCATTTTGAAGTGACACAGGCTATACACAAATTTTCATATAAGTATGCAATTTGGCAGATATAAGATCAACAAAGTTGCAAATGAATCTCCCTGTGTCTGATTTTAAGGATACATGTATAGACATAACACATTAAGCATGCTATGTAAGAAAAATGCAGAAATTTTGTGCATGGGAGCAGAAATATTTGCATTTTCAAAACCCATGGTCTTGGGGCTGTTCAGTCATAAATTACCTACTCCCAAAAAAGAACCTGCAACAATGTTCATTGTCCTCTGTAACTTTAAGTATTAACCATAACCCAGAAACATAAAGGGTAGTACACCTTTGCAATGTATAAGGTGCAGTATTCACATATCACATAACACATGGATATACCCAGAATGTGGCCAAGAGAATATCTAGCAGGTCCTTTGAAATGTAATTTCTGACCTCAAAACTACCAACCTGCATGCTGTGACTCTTTTGAAGTATGGGAGTTGGAACCACCTGAAAAGAAACAACGATTTACACCCTTTCTACAGCAAAGTAGAGGCATAAAGATCAGAATCAGCAAAATCACCTTTTCTATATCAACATTCTCAGAAGTAACTTTAAAGCGTCCCCTTTGCTGAATTACTGGTGGCTTTGCTTTATCATCAGGTTCATCACTGTTTGTCGCTGCAAGAATACTATGATTAAATGGGAAGTAAAATTTCCTCGTCAGAGTAAGAGAATGAAGTTATCATATTCAACATTTAGAGAACAGGAAAATTTAACATTAAAAAAACGCAAGAAAAATGAAGTGAAAAATATATCACTTGCCTGATGATTTGGATGCTTTAGAAGAAGACTCAGATGGTATATCATCTCCGTCCAAAGTAACTGTTGATCCATTGCTACTCCCATTATTTTGATGTTGATTTTGCAACTTTTCACTATGGATTCAGAAATTATTCAATGGGAAAGTTAAGTACTGGAAAGAATATAACAATAGCAAACAATAACTAGCAATTAGCAAATATGATATCAGACATGGTAACCATGAGTCACTAAATTCTTCCTTTTATCGCTCTCTTATTACTCTTTCAACCAACTTTCCATTCACCAGCCCAGTCCTGTGTTTCAACAGTTTCACTTAAAAGACGGACATTTAAGGCATTTCAATTGCGAAATTCCAGCTTTATTCAAGCCTTCTGGATTTATCGCTCAAATGGCCAGTTGATAGTCCAGGAATCATTTCATCACACTTCAGTGTCTTCATACATGTAATTGGTGAAATTTTACTGAGACTGACCATCAATTTCAATCAAGATTGGCTTCAAATTTTGTCAGCTTACATACATACAAACATATAACTGACTATAGAGGTTAAGCCTATCTCTAGATCTATCCCAACCAAGATATGATATAGAGAGACCGATTTCATAAATTACAACTTTAAAAGGTTCTTCATGATACTAATTCCCTGCCAAGGGTCCTAAATATCATAAATTGAAAGGACGAAAATCATTAACCATCAAGATTCATAATCAATGTCAAATGAGAGATATGCAATGCACCTTCAACACTTTATCAACTGCAGTTACATTCCTAACAAACGAAGCCCAAATCATGATCCAGTCAAGAGGCCAGATTAGTATGGTTCAAGCATCAGGTTAAAGACTTAACTGAGGATCAATTTCCTATATATAAAATGTATGTACGTAAGTTTGTATGTGCATGTGTACACTACATAAACGAGAAGAAAATTCATATGGAAAAATCATGTAGTGGACAGCTCATAGAATTGTAGATATTATTGGTTCTCATAAATTTACAGGGACCATGATAACATCACTAGTCTTGACCAAGAATTCAGCAAGACAAATCTATTCATTCCAAATTAATTTATGTAATGGTTTGAGTGCACAAATTACCTCGATTATTTCAATGCCTAAATGTCAATCTTAATCGAAGAAAGGTCAGGAGATGGGGATCTCAGTAACGCCGATGGATTTGAGGTTGTGTTACAACTTACAAGGTACAGGACAAGTTACTTAAGACTCTCAAATAAAGTTGAAAGGGATTAAAAAAAGTGGAATCTTAGGGACAAAAGTGGTTGGTCATGGATAAAATAAGTGGAGTAAGGCTAAATGATAATGAAAACAAAGGAACAGTGATCTTATGGAAGTATTAAATATAGAATCTTATTGAACAGCATAACACTAATGTTATGGAATGTTAGTAATAACTGAAACTAATACAGAAACTCTGGCATCTGTAAGAATGTCAAACCTTTCTTTACTTGCACTTGCTGTAAAATTGGAACCAGATGGTGGACTTCTCATCTTCTGTTGACAATGAATAGCCAAACCCTCCATGGTTTTTGCATTCACCTCAAAAACAGGCCTTTCAGAGACACTGCTTTCACAGCTTTCAAGACGGGGAGAAGAGTTATGTGAAGGATGTTTTTCACAGCATGGGCTTGAAATACTGGAGTCGTCATCTGATTTTTCTGCTCGTATCCTGGAAAGTCAAGCATAATACTTATTATCAACAAGTATCTATAAGGCACGTCTCTAATAAACATTTGGTATTGCAATGTAAGAATTAGCTTTTGTCTCAAAGTAGCAACTCCCCTTGCTCTGATCAATTCTACTGAGTAATCTATAATGATCATGAACAGCATATAAACTATATATAGAGCATACTTGGCTGCATTGGCACATGACACAATTATTGAAAGTGATCGATTTTGCCCCACAATATTGCTCTCCTGTCAAATTAAGGCTATCAGACTCGTTTAAATGAAAATTTTAATGAAACGGGAAGCAATCCATCAACCCATCACAGATTTCTGGGTAGAGAGGTACCCCTTCTACTGCTTGTCCAACATGAGAGACCTGAAACTCTGGCTTTTCATGCGCATCAAGTGCAGACAAAGAATTTGAGCTTCCTGCTACATTACTATCAGCTATGGGATCCTCAATATCTTGTATCTGGCAACAAAGAAAAATATATTGATACTATCACAAGCTTGTCCATTTCTACTAATCCACTCATGAAACAAGAATTCTACCAGTGAAGCCTGAGCCTTTAAGTCGTCTAAGTTGAAGTTCCAACCACTAATTCCTCGTTTGTATTCGTTCTGCAGGATTATAAGAAAGCACTAAAATCTTATAAAGAATAGGCAAGTAAATTAAAGCACAACTTGCTAGGATGGCATTATAGTTTCTGGTCAAAGACTAGAGTGGACAAGTACATAGTGAAGAGGGGACCAATACTGGATGATAATACAATATTGCAGTACCATTAACTGAAAACGAATGTCCATATAAGCAAGAGAGAATTTAAAAAAGACAAAAATCAAAGCTGTAGCAATATGAATATGATCTCTTCATTCTCGCATTTCACTTTGTTTTCCATCCTGATCATTTTCTATAAGTCTACATCTGTACTTTTTTCCTCTCATAAAGTCTAATTTAATGTTATAGGTGGTATATAAAAACTTTTGACAGAAAAGGATAAGGAAAATCATTTATTACTCGAGAGAACTCTAAAAAGTAGTAATATAAAACCAAACTTCAAAAGAATAAAACGTAGATAATTCGAGCTACAACATGCTATTACAATTTCTCTTTTTACCAAAGAACAAAAGTAACAACCTGAGATAGCTCCTCCTTTTGAACATCTGGCATCTTCTTCTGTGCAAGCATATCTTCTTCCTTTTTCTAAATTCAATACGGTACAGTTATTAAGTATATGATCAAATCCGAATATGGCATTTATCAGTATAATGATACGCGTACAAATCAATTAACCTTCAATTGCTGAATACGATCACCAAGAGCAGGCAACCCTTCTAAAAGGGTTCGTGTTATATAGTCATTTGACCTCGCTTGCTTGAAAAATGAATGTTTCAACAACTTCCTTGCAGAAGGCCGTTTTGAAGGATCTTTTACCAAGCAACTAGCAATCATTTGCTTAAAAGACTGCGGAAGTAAAACGTGAAGACCATATTATCTGACATCATTAGAAAGCAAATACAGGAAATTCAACTATTCATGACAGGCTACCTTTGAGAATTTTTTATCTCTTTCATAATCCAGCCCAGGTGGTGCATTTTGTAAGGTCATAAGCAGCACCTAACAAGATAAAATTTTCTTCAGATTGCAACAAAGCTTTTTTCTAAAGTGTGTGCTAATATAGAAAGAAAATCATAAAGTTTGTGAACCTTCATTGGGGGGTATTTTGAAAAAGGAGCATGACCGTGGGCAAGTTCCAAAGCAGTAATGCCAAAGGACCAGATATCAGCTCTAATGGAAAATGCCAAAAGATATCAACTTCATGCTATTAATCAGTAAGTGATGCAGGGACTCTTGACAGGAAAGTATATACTAACTTGAAGTCATATCCATGTAACTGCTCCATGACTTCAGGTGCCATCCTACAAAACAATCAAGATCAAGAACTAAGAAAACTCAACACTGCTTTTGAGCAAAAAAGAACAGAAATTCCAGGATGGATAAATGAACATGAAAAAAGGAGCTGCATACAGATTTCAGATCAGATTTTCAAACATTACAAGCCTATATTATTATATACATATTATGAGGTGTAAGCCTAAATCTGAAAATTATAATAGTTCTTGAGTTCTTAAAATTAAAGAATACCAGCAAGGTGTGCCCACAAATGTGTTGCGCATGCGTGTCCTATCACCTGAATCAAAAAGGCAAGCAGAAACACCAAAGTCGCCTAACTTGATTGCGCCACGCGCATCAATCAGAATATTTCCAGCCTTAAAGAACAATGAGATAATCATAATCAGCATATATGAAAAAAATTATACAGTAATGAACTGAAAAATCAGCTCAAGTTGATTACAATAGTTCCACACTTCTATTAATCCTTGGCCAACATTTTAGACAGTGAATACTGTTTAATAAAAAATTGACAGAGAGATAGGCAATGTGTTATAAACTTCAGAAGATCAGTTGTGAGTAACTACTATAGAGTAGCTGGTACTTAGTTCATAAACACTAAATATTAACAAAGCATCTGAATAGTGTCATGCTGGCACTAAAGTTTTCACGAGTAATTCTTAACCAATAACCATACATGCTGAGATGCTTACTTAAGAAAAGGATATAATTGTCGGAATGTTTATCGAGTATGCAATGGAACCAGCTAAGGTACGAAAATATTTTTAGGTAGTAAAAACCAGTTACTCACTTTAACATCTCGATGTATATGCCCATGATGATGAAGATACTCTAAGCCTTTCAACACCTCCCGCAGTATTGTTGCTATAACTACCTCCTCCAAACCATCTGGATGAGTAGCCTTCAATATGTGAAGGCAAGAACCCCCAGCCATGAATGGCATAACAATCCACAGGTTATGGTCACTAACAAAGGAGCAGTGTGATTTTAGAACATTTGGATGATCAACCAAAATCATCGTCTGTACTTCGCGAGAAATGTTGCTCTGTATACACAGCCACAAAATTTGGATTAAAAAGGTCAAAGAAAGAAAAAGGAACAACTCTTTATGCAATCAATACTCCAAAAGAACGGCTACACAAAATGCAAAATTTTAATACTTCCAGAAGCGATGCAAATTGAATTCAGAACACAGACTAAATTGCTCTTTACATCAAACAACTCCTGCGCCATCATCCCAACAAATCGGTACTAAGAACCTTATAACTAACTACAAATTTGAAAAGTAGAGACGCCTCATCCAGTTTTCGTTGACTATTATGAAACGTGAATTATTTAATTTAAGACCAAGCAAAACCTTACCAACTAGAAAATGCAAGCGAACTATAACAAAATCCCACAAGGTAAACAATAGGAACATATCCAAAGTAAATATTCTGCGGATTTACAGACGTCAAACTCTCGCAATCACATATTTGTAATTGCATACCATTATTTCGTTTATGATTCCGCTCATTAGCCAATCAACGCTTTTCAAGCCTAAATAACTAACTGCTACGTAAAAATCATCAGAACGCAATCCCGGTACCTGATAAGCAAATTAAGAGCAAAATAAGATGACAAAAGAGATATTCATATTGACGTACCAAATCAATGTTGTCACGTTCGAAATCGAGAATCTTGATCGCAACAACCTCATCAAAAGGCACGCAGAAAGCTCGATTCACCGAAGCACTCACGCCCTGGCCCACCTCCTCATAGAGGACGTAATGCTCCCGACCAATCGGATATTTCTTCTTCTCCATTACTCCGACGATCACTTTTTCTCTACGTTGTACACAAATAACATACGTACTTGATCAGATATTTTTATTTCCAGAGAGGAAAAACAATGAACAGGATTTCTCTAGAAACGGGAGATTTACGAAAAAAAGGAAAGAATAGTAATAATAACGATAAAAAGGAAGTCTGAGAAAGATTTTGTCGCTTGCATTAAACGAAATTAAACAGTCGAGAAAATTCGTTGCACCAAATATTAATGGCTAAACAACAAGGATATCACATGTGTGCATCTATAAAGTCATAGAAAAAGCTCTGCGTTCATTGATTACAATGACGAGGTTGGCTCCTGCTTTCTCGTGAGGGAGAGAGAAAAGGCGAGGTTCTCGGATCACCGCTCTTCGCTTCCCGCCATTACAGGGTTTTCAAGGAATTTTTGTTCCTTTTTTCTTTTATATTTATATATATATATATATATACACTCTTTTTTCTATTTTTGTTGATAATTATCTTTTACGTACAAGATTTCGCTTCCCCCCACGAGACGTATCATATTTACTTTGTAATTTACATAGGATAATATATTCCTCTTACTACTTCAATTGCTATCTGTACGTAATATGTAACGTTTCAACTTTGGTTACATAAAGTTGTTATTGAGCATGTATGTTGGAATAAATCTCACAAAAGACATAGTTTAGAAAGGAAAAGAAAGAATTCTGTGCGGTGTTGTGTTGATGTTGGAAATTTTTGTTAATCTACCACAAAAATTACATGTTTGGTATAAACATTTGGTTGATGTTAAATACATCCAAAACATATTGAAATTATTATATGAATAAAATATTTTACGATTGATTGATGGTATATTTACAATATTATTTGAGTTTTTAAAATTACTTCAAATGAATTATTATATATTATCAGGAATCTCACATTGACAATTACGAGAGCATTCAAGAATTTATAATAGTGTGCAAATCTTTTCCTCTTGAGTTATCTTTTGGGGGTGAGTTAGGTATTTCTAATATGGTATCAGAGCAAGTTTGGTCTGGATTATTAATTTTTCGGTTGTCCGTCTGGATGTCTAGTCCCAGCGACCTAGTCCAATTTTCACTGTATTTATTTCAAGTGACAACTGAATGTCCAGTTCCAGTTGTGCTTGAGCGAAAGTGTTGATAATACCCACATGTGAGTGTTTCATATTAGAAAAGGAGGAAAAAGAAAACTAATATATAAGCCTAGTGGGCTACTTCACCTATCGCCAATTGGTTTTAGAATAGAATTTCACTTGAGCTTGCGTGTGATCTAACTTTCCTTCCCGTGTAGATCCATAGGTCCATTGCTAATTTCACACACACACAGTGTGTGTGTGTAATCCCTCAAGTATTAATTTAGTTATTGAGTTGTGTGAAATTAAATCAAATAACAACACTAATTGGCGAAATTTGGAAAGGTTAAGTTATCTCTAACTATTAGAATTTTAATTGAATTTTATATTTAAAATAAATTTAGACTTAATAATTTAAGAAAAATATTAATTTTTAATGGATTACGAGTAAAAGAGATCCCAGTTGCTTTAGTATAGAATTAATTATAAAATTTGAAAACAAGTTTTCATGCAATTAAGTGTCTTTAATTACAATAAATGCCCTTGATAGTTGTCCGTTGGATGGTCCAACTTATCCCAAACTTTCACTCAACTTTGATTTCAAGTATTCAAAAATCAAAATCGTACATATAATCAAACCATCTCACTCACCAAAATCGTTACATATAATCCTAGAGATTTTGTTTAAAAAAATAATTAGTTAAGATTTGAAATGATTATAAATTTGAATTTTTTTGTTAATGCTATATATTATTTGTATAAATCTTGAAACAAATAACAATTTATATATTATATATTATTAAAAATTAATTATGTGATAAATGAAAATATCCAATAATAATTTCTTAATATTGTGAAGTTATGTATGCCTATAAAGTATAAACAGGAAATCTTTTTTTTTTGAACATATAAACAGGAAATCTTAAACAATATAAAAACTTAAAATTTAAGCACTAAAAATTCTTCTAAATTCTCCCTCATATATAATATTTTACAATTATCACCTTCTATTAAGCCTTAATAGAACCCAATAATTTTTAAAAACTGCATAAATTAACTGAGATGATATATTTTGTTATATTGTAGTTTTAAAATGTATTTTATTATTAAAAATTAAGTTATATTTTGTTTTTATTTATTATTTTTTATGTATTTATTATAATTTTATTTACATAATTATTTAACGTATCAGTTTTATTTTTTTGTTCTTTGATCTGTATTATTTTTATTGTCTTATTTGCACATGGGTTTACCAAAAATAGCTCTTTATTATACAGGGACAAAGTTGTGTAATATCAAACTTTTTAAAATCTTGCTTTATTGTGAAATTTTGGAGTGAATATCGTAACGACCATGATGATATCATCCAATTAACTTATTAGTAGATATAATTATCATCATTTACGAAACAAAACTTCACCTAACAAGACTGTAATATTGTACAATTATCACCAATCAGTAGAACACAGTTTAAATTAAGTCGTCAGCAAAATCCATGATAGAAAATTTGAAGGCATTTTGTTTCAAATTGGCATTTGATATTTGTCCGTTGATCGCAGCGTTTTCTATTTTGTGACTGAAATGAAATAATGAACGTAGTCACATGCAAAACACGTGCGGGAGGAGCAAATCATTAGGAAACAAAACCAGAAGACTTATTGCTCGCCTGTATCGGCAGAAAACGCTTTTCTGGTTGTCTGGAGGGCGATTTCTAGGGTTTCCCAAATTCGCTACCTAAATTCGCCGAAATGAAGCTCACTGTTAAGACTCTTAAGGGCAGCCATTTCGAAATCAGGGTTCAGCCCACTGACACTGTGAGTTCCCTTGTTACGTAGATAATGCATGTAGATTGTTGCGTGTGTATCATAAAGACTCATTCTTTTTGGTGCTCTTTGATTAGGAAATAGTCTAGTTATAAAATTATGAGGGAGGATTTTAATGGGCACGTTTCTAATATCGTTGATTCATTTACCTTTTGTTGCATTTTTTTGTTCTTTGGAAATTGAGCTTTAGGATTGTTCAGCAGGGCAGTTGGATGATTGTACTGTTAGCTAGCTTGTGGAACGGAAATGTTTGTGTTTTGTTGTTTTTCTAGAACACTTCCTTGCTTGATGAGGCAAACACCTTAAGTAGAGTTCATTTGGAGGATAGTATTAATCTGCTTTTTTGTAAAGGTTATGGCTGTGAAGAAGAACATTGAAGATGTACAGGGGAAGGATAATTATCCTTGTGGGCAACAATTGCTTATTCATAATGGTAAAGTATTGAAAGATGAGACTACATTGGCTGATAACAAGGTTACTGAAGATGGTTTTCTTGTTGTCATGCTTAGCAAGGTATTCTTCTTGTACTCCACGTTTTGATTGTATCTATATTAGTCTATACTTTATTTGGTTAATACTTTATTTACCTTTATGATACCGCCCTTTTACATTTGAAACTTGTAATGAGACATTAAATTTTTGTTTCTTAGCAAAATCACCTTTTATAGACTTGGATGGGGTTTATTGATTTTGTCTCTTGTTGTCCCCATTGCTAATACTTTCACGTTTAGTATTCAATTTATTAACACAGGATGCAATCTGTGCTTAAATAAGAAAACGCTGGGTGATGAGCTTCATTAAGTTTGTGACAAATATCAGCTACTAAAAATATGTGAGCTTTTCAGAAATTTCAATATAACAACTGAGACAATCTTCGCTTGATTGGAAGTGCAAAAGCATTGGGTCTGATAAATTTTTGCTAAAAGGTTCTTCTTTTCCCCTGTTTTATATGGTGTACTATTGAAATAGGAAGTGTTTGTTGGCTGGTTAGACTAGGCAAACAAATGGGAGTACATGAGATTGCTTTAAGCTCTGAAAAACTTGACGAGAAAGAACAATTTAGAAGTAAAAGAGAGATAGATGAACCACAGGCACCAAACTCTCGAGCATTCAGATTTGTTTTATGCCATTCCGTTATATATCTGTCCTGCAGTGTTAAGAGAGTATCTCTACTGTGCTTGGTCAAATTAGTAAAGTTTCTTTCATTAAGGGTTGATCTTTTTTGTCTTAACATTTCCTGTAATTGATTCATGCTTACGGATTTCCTTCACTATTAATTTTGATAGAGTAAAGCTTCTGGCTCTGTTGCAAACTCATCCAACCAAGTATCTTTGCTACACTCCCTTTTCTGTTTTTCTTGTTTTCTTCCCATTTTATTATTTCTTTGGATCATATTGATTCTTTTCCTTATATTGTACAGCCTGCTTCTGCAACTCCACCTACAAGTACACCAACTTCAAATACAGTTCCCACACCTAGTGTCCAAGCTCCGTGAGTCTACATTATATCTGTCTACTTACATTTTGAAATCAACTGGACTTTTATTGCTCATAGATTCTTAAGTTAATCCTATTGTTACAGGCCCTCAAAGAGTGTAGCATCTGCTTCAGAGACAGTGACAGCTAAGTATGGTCTATACCTCTTCTCTACTCTATTGTGATTTCTAGTACCTGTGAAACCAACCAACCAACCAACCAAACAAACATCTAAAATTAATAATTGATAACTTGGAAACATTATGTTAGGATAACATGTATAAAGAATCTATACAGTTCTTGGAGTTTAAAATAGACACCACGATAATCTAGGGCTAGGCTATTTCTTTTATACGGTATGAACAGAAACATTTTTGAGAGAGAAAAGACTTCCAATTTCAAGCTTTAATATTCTTTTTTCCATATGTGTTATCCACCTCATACCTGAGAAACTTGTTGGAATTTCTAAATTATATTAACAGGAACCTGAAGATGGAATACTGAAATATCTATGAGGGGAAATAGTTGTTTTGGTTCTTTGCCTTACCCATTCAAATATCTTGTATACTTGGATTCAGGATACGATTCCGAATTTTGAGTTCAGTGTTTAATTCATCAGTTTTTTGAGATAAAACGTCAAATAATTTCCATTTTATGCATTCATTGCATTTTCTAGACTATTTGTCTAAAGTTTCATTTCAAATGGATATGAAAAGATTAATTGACAAATCCATTTTAGGTATTAAAGTAGTTTTCCACTCATAAATAGAAATTTAATGACATTGGTACACAGAGATACCTGGGTGATTAGTCTGAATATTATTATAACTTGCCTGAATGTAAGGGGCGAGATTTCTGGCAAGCAACTTGCGCAAATATGCTTTTCATTTTCTAATTTTTCTTTTTTTCCTTAGGGGTTTACAATTTTCTTGATTTTGAGAAAACAAAGATGACACTTTGATGGTTTTTTGATAGCATCAACCCACCACCTGAGATGCTTAAATTTGTATTTAGTGTCATGAGATAATGTTGATGATCTTGTAATCTTTTGCTCTTCAAAATTCATATGGGAAATATTTTACTTTGAAATTTAGTACATTTACTCCACTGTGATGGCTTTAGAGCAGTTTAAATGTTTAAAAAGAAAAAAACTGTATTTTTTTGCAGTGCTTATGATCAAGCGGCTTCCAACTTGGTTGCTGGTAGTAACCTTGAGCAGACTATACAACAAATAATGGATATGGGTGGTGGCAGCTGGGACAAAGAAACAGTGACTCGTGCCCTTAGAGCTGCCTATAACAACCCAGAGAGAGCAGTGGATTATTTGTACTCTGTAAGCCTCATGACATATTCTAGTGGAGTGTTTTCTTGATTTGAGTATTGATGTTGTTCTGCCTTCAGGGCATTCCAGAAACAGCAGAAGTTCCTGTGGCTAGTTTTCCTGCTGGTCAGGCAAATCAAACAGGTGCAGCTCCTTCTGCGCCTGTATCAGGAGCCCCTAATACATCTCCCTTGAATATGTTTCCTCAGGTAAAGCTTCATAATCAGAGATTCAACATGTGTCTGTATATTATGGTTCTAAAATTTAGTATGAAACATTTCAGGAGACACTTTCTGGCGCCGGAGCCGGTGCTGGTGGTGGTGGACTTGGGTCCCTTGATTTCCTGAGAAATAATCAACAGGTACATTCCTAAGTTTGTCTTGTATAGAAGACTATATGATAGCATTGACAAATCTCTGAAAGTAAAAAGTAGCCTAAATTAGGGGATGATGGAGTAAGACTGTGTAAACCATGGGAATGTGTGAATTACTGATACACAGTATATGTGTGCTTAAAGGTTTCCTATTACATTTGCCTTTCTTTCCATATATCTGATGGATATACTACTCTTACCTACTCAAGTAATAATGTTGAATGCTCATTTGTTTATTGTGTGACACTAAATTGTTTCTTTTTTGCATTTTAGTTCCAAGCATTACGATCTATGGTTCAAGCAAATCCACAAATTTTACAGGTCTTGATCTATTCCTGTCCATTCATATTTTATCTGAGGTGAACTTATTTATGTTGGAGTTTAATTTACCTTTTCTCTTATAGCCAATGCTTCAGGAACTTGGAAACCAAAATCCCCAACTTTTGAGAATGATTCAAGAACATCATGCCGAATTTCTTCAGTTGATAAATGAACCTCTTGAAGGTTCTGACGGGTGAGTACATCTTTTCTGTCACACATAAATGTTATTCAGTTGACATTTTTCAAGTTTTGTGTTTTATCACGGTCTTTAATATATTCTTCATCATGTTTCTTGACCCAAAAGGCTATATACAGAGTCTCCATGGTAGACAAGTTTACTTAATTTGTTAATGGATAAACCTTAATAGTATTCCTCTAGTGTGGATATCTGTTGAATTGCTGATGCGAAGAAAGGCTCATTGTTGCGGTATCAGCCTGTCAAAAATGCTGACAAGCCCAAAACATTTAGGAGAATGAGCCTGTCTTGTGTAGGGTGTGGGCAAGCGTCAATACAATTCAGAGAACAGACAGACCTGTCCTGTATGGGGGAGTGGTAGGAACTTGGTGAATGAAGGGTTTAGATGATGAATTATATTTCAGATGAGGGGCAACCGGATTTGAAATTATCTGAAAATAAATCTGTCAGAATCTGGATTTGAAATGCAGCTCATGAGATGAATTGCCAACACATGGGAGCACTGTAATGAGTTACAGAGTAGATAGAAGGTTAACTTTTTGTAGAATGGCTAAAGTTCTAAGTTGATTGTAATATGCATCTTCTTGAATGATGAACAAATAAACTGGCTATGAAGATGGTGTGTGGGCAGGCTGAAGGGACTTTTGTAGGCATGGCATGGCATGGCATTTCATATATTAAAGGCAATCAGCTGGACAAGTTTTTATAGTGTACAACTCTAAATTGAAAGAATATCTGCAAGCTGATTCTGACAAATGCTATTCAGGGATATATTTGACCAGGCTGAGCAGGACATGCCACATGCTATCAATGTGACACCAGCTGAACAAGAAGCTATTGCACGGGTTAGTTTATCCCTTTTCAATTAGCAATTCCCAGTGAATTTGTACCAGGAACTGCACATTTTTTCTCCCATTCTTAACAAGTTATAATTATATGTTCATAGTTGGAGGCCATGGGGTTTGACAGAGCTCTAGTTATTGAGGCATTTTTGGCATGCGATCGCAACGAGGAATTGGCGGCCAATTACCTACTGGAAAATGCTGGTGATTTTGAAGATTGACCGCTTAACTTAACTAGTTTTGGATTCATGGTTTTGGTTTCACAGAACGGTTGGTTGACAGCTTGAGAGTAGTGTTTTCCATTGCACCTTGTAAACTCTAATCATGAATCCTGGAATGTGATTTTGAGTATGGTCATAGAACCCAATTTAATTATAGATTCATATGATTTTCTTAATTATAGATTCATATGATTTTCTCACGGTATATGAAGCCATCTCTCGTCATATAAGTGGTGTGACTACTTTTGTGAATTTCATGTTTGCCTGCTTTCTGAAAGTCAATGTTGTGGAGTTATGAGCTTAATTTATAGCAAAATTTATAATTATCTTAAAGGACTAATAGATTAATTTGGGCACTTTTCGATAATTTGAGTTCTGAACATATCTGAAATCGATCTTGTAGTGTTATTTACACATTTAGAATTCCATGATTCTCTTGATCGTTATAATAATGTTCTAATATTTTATTCCCACAAGAAGAATGATCATGTAATATATAGTTTGTTCATTGTTCTATCTATTTACTCAAATTCTTTATCCAACTTTCCCGTTTAAGCTTCTCTTGATTTTGAAGACCATCTTCAACTTTGATATCCAAAAGCAATTATACACTTCATAGTTTTCTAATCATTCCATGTGTTCGGAATGCTATCCAGTTATATTTTAGATGAAATGTTATAAGTCGACAACATTGGCCGTAGCTCAAGCTCACAAATCCTTGACCTTAATACCAACTCAGAAGTTCCCAAATTTAGTTCTTCAAGGACCTATATAAAGTTGAACTTATGCTGAATCATGCATCAGTTAATGACAGACACCAATGTTGAAGAAATGTAGAATCGGCCCAGCTATGGAGATTTTGAGGCCAGTCGAGAATAACAAATGTCCCTGGCCAAGAGTCTATCTATCTTCAAATATAGGAGGAACTAAAACGTTATTAAGTACGTTTAAATTCTTAATTATATTTAAACAATAATGCCATTCTCACTTGTAATGTTGTCATTATTAATTATTTGATGATGTAATTAGTGACATTATCATAAAGGAGACATCCTCACTCATTTCCTATGAATAAAAGATTGAGGTCAACTTTGCATTCAGAATTTAGGAAATAAAATAAAGGTAAAAGACAAACCTCTCATGTGGTTCACCAATTCATTAAGTTTTCTCTAATTTCACATTTTTAGGACTTGTGATGCTCTGCTTGGATAAGAATAAGGATACCATAGGATTGAGAAAGCAAACTACGTGGGTTAATTGTGTCAAGTAGATAAATTTGTTATATTTACTTATACTAAAAGTGAAATAATATTTAACATATTTTATTTTAAATCCAAAATTATATAATTATTAAAAGTATATTAAATAATTTTATATGATAGTAAATTAAGTCTTCAATTGAAAATTTATTGTTCACATGATAATATTTAAAAATATCATTAATTTATTATTTTTGATTATAATTAATTTGATTAATTTTTATATTAATAAATAAATTTGTAATATTTATTATTATTATATATTAATTTATCATCTTTATATCTCATATGTAACATTAGTTGATTTTATTGAATTAATACTATATTAATTTAAAATATTTTAATAACATATTTTTTTCATGAACTAGTATTAATAAATAAGATGACTTAAAATATAATTATAATAAAATATAATCAAGGTATCATAGATACGAATTTCCGAGTACTTTCCAACAGATTTTTTATTTTATTTGACAAAGTTGTTTTAACATTTGAAGGAAGGAAGATTAACTATAGAAAAAGCATAAGAAAGATGAACATAATGTGCAGGCAAGGATTCACTCGTGGAATGGGCAAAAGTAGCCATACGTGCATTCATCAAGAATATGTTGACATAAAAATATTGAAATATGTCGTAATATTAGTAAATAATATTCATTATATGTTGATAAAATAAATTGATATTAAATTTATTATACTATTTCCTATAAGTAATAATATGTAAATATTATAAAACAGTAATAATTTATAATTTTATTTCTTAAAATCAAGTAAAT
>JANITX010000001.1:21835351-21849709 GCA_027564395.1 Erythroxylum ulei
ACCTTTTGACTAGATATATAATGCTCACACAAATAAAACCAAACTCTTTTGTTTTATTAATAATAAATATTTTCATTGCAAACTGTAACTGAAGAAGATAAAGTTACATGCAAATGCACTTGCTTTCCAGGGCACTATATTTACATAACTCCAATAGCATCTAGGAGAGAAATCCTAACTATTGCTCAAATTCCTTTTCTTTTATGTAATGTTAGGACTATGCAAATAGTGCCTATATAAAGCTTTACGTAACCCTAACTTGCCATAACAAGATGAGTTCAGAGGGAAACTCCAGAGTTGCATACTGTTTTCCAGAATTGGATTTTAGGCCACATTGGCCAAATCTACATCCTTGGATTAATTCTTTAGTTTGAGGTCTATGTATGGAGACTAAAGAGCGAATACTCCTTATGAAAGATATGGATATATAATGTAAACTATATAGGCTTAATAAAGATAGTTGGGTATCATGGATCTTAATGTGTTTGGGTAAGTGGGTAATTTCTACATAGTTTTCTATTTTATTGGAGAAAGTTTTCTTAAGATTAAAAGGAATTGTCTTAAAGAAAGAGTTGAAAAGATTTGAACTACGTTTCATAAGGTCAAAACTTCACTCATATTTATCTGGGTCTCTTCCAACTCACTTTTATCAACAATAACTTTACCACTGTCACTAAAAAAGCTCATGGCAATAGAAATCCATCATAATAAGTATGTCAGGACCAAGAAGTTTACTTCCTACTAGTTTTGTCCAAACAATGTAGCTTAGGAAGAACTTTATCCCATTCCTTAAGATCTATCTTGAAGGATTTGCCATTAGGTGTAGTGACTTATTCTTTATAAGGTTTTCATTCTTTTTTGAGAAGAATGTATGGTTTTATTACACTTCAATAAGAGCCTATATCTTTGTAACTAATAGCTTTTGTAGGAAGAATATGTGGTTTTATTACACTTCAACAAGAACCTATATCCTTGTAACTAATAGCTTAGATTGGTCTGTGATACTTTTTGAGAAGCAAATGGAGTTTAACATATGGTCTTGTTACTACTGGCGTCCTGGGCTCTAACATGAAACAAGACTGATTCATCATGTACATTGGTTTATTTCTTCATTAAGAGAAGAGGCTTCATCATCAGTAGATTCACAATCAAAAAGTGCAAACAGGGTCTCTTCATCTTCACTAGATTGTTATTCAAAAAGGGACTTAATGTCCCCATCATCTCTTATAGGCATCATAGCCTCAATGGGGTACAAGATTTTCATATCCTTTTTGGTCTGTTTAGGGCACCTTCTTGCATGATAACTTGGTTGTTATACTTTCTAGTTTTAGAAGCTTGTTGTTTGAAAAATCTTATCTTCTTTTTCCTCTTTATATTGAAAGGTGGAACTCATGACAACTTTCTTCTGAAATGTTTCTCCTTCTTTATATTATATATGTGCATTTCTCCATATCCTTGCATTTGATCTTTAAGTATTGCTTTTTGCACTCTTGTTTGAGTTAAGGTCCCCCTTTTGGCATAGCTTTGAAGAAATTATGTTTTTCACATAATATGTCCAGCATTAGCAAAGCTAATTGGTAGATCTCTCCAAGAGAGATTTCAAACATATCTCTGTGAAGATAATTGCTTGTTCTTTGTAATTCCAATTGCAACTCATCAAGAAAGGAGGCAATGAATGTGTACTGAAGATTGACATTATTGAAGCTATTGAGCATATAATATTTTTCAGACATTCTTTGAAAATGCTTTTCTAAATCTTTCTTGTTTATAGAGCAACACTTCATTTCAAAGTACTCATATCTACTTTGTCAATCAATAAGCGGAAAATCTCTAACGAAAATCTCTAACGAATTCTTTATAGATTATTCCGAACAAAAAACTGGTTTCTTACAGTTTTAAAACTTACATACGTTTGTATTCACTAAGGCTTTGGAACCATTCTCTTAAAGTTTCCTTCAGGTATCAAAGCCATGAGCTTCATTAGTGACTGTGGTAAAGTTATTGTTGAGAAGAGTAAGTAAGGAGAGACCCAGATAATTATGAGTGAAGTTCTGACCTTATCAAACCCAGTTCATTTCTCTTCAGTTCTATCTTTAAGACAATTTCCTTCCAAACTTAAGAAAACTCTCTCCAATAAAATAGAGAACCTTTTAGAAATTGTCACTTACTCGAAGACACTAAGATCCATGATACCTAACTCTTGGTATTATGTCCATATAGTCTATATCATAAATCTAGATCCTATAAAAGGAGTATTCACTCTTTAATTTCCACACATTGACCTCAACCTAAAGAATTGATCTAAAAAGCCTAATTAGACCAATGTGGTCTAAAATCTTATTTTATATAGCAACACATAACTCTGGAGTTTTCCTATGAACTCATCTTGTTATGGCCAGATGAGGGTTACACAAATCTCCATATAGGCACTATTCATATAATCTTAACATTACATGAAAGAAAAGGAATTCCAGTAACAGCTATAATTTCTCTCCTAGATACAACATACACATCTCACCAAAATGCCTTAATCTACACTCTCTTGACCACTCTCAACAATGAAAGTGTGTTTATGACTATTGCTTTAGACTTAAACATCAAGCTTGATGAACTCTACCTATAAAACTGAAAGTCCAAATTCAAATTGTTGGAGCTGAGCAAGATCCTACTGTTATAAAGGTCATACTCCATTAGCAGATCATTTACAACTTACAGAACCATGCTCCCCATCTGAATTTTCCACACTCTACACGAGGTGCCCTTTATATGGTAGCAAACAAGTCTAAGAATGAGACCACAATCATCCAGATTCCACGACAGTTGTCACTATAATAATTGGCAGAGTTAATACCTATAGAGTGGATCATAAATTATGAGAAAAATTTCATACTCCTCATAGGCGCTCCATTCATACTACCACTCCTTGAATTTTGAGAAGTTTGATGGACAGAATGGTAAAGTCTGTTTTTAACAAAGAGAACCCAGAATCATCTAGAGCTTTAAATTTTGTTATATTTTTGTTTATTTTAAAAAATGTTAAATCTTTTATCATTTGATTTTTAAATTTTAAAAATATCATTTACACTTTTGTAATATTAGTTAATTATCATATAAATTATTTTTATTTATTTTGCATACCTAAAAACTTCTTAATAAACAAAACATTGATAGAATATGATTAAAAAATTTATATAATAGTCAAACAACAATATCACATAAGAGTAAATAAAAAAAATTTTAAAATATAAAATATAAATAACAAGAATAAATTGCATATATCCATTAATTAAAAATTAAGTTTTTATTTAAATTTAAATTTTTCATAACTTATGATTTTTAGATTTATTTTTAATGAAATGAATTTATTATTAATAAAAATATTATTTAAATTATTCTCAAAATTATAATAATACAATTTTTATTATTAGTTCAATTATTTCAAAAATAAGAAAAATATTTATATATTTTTTTCTATTTTAAATATCCTTAACATACAAAAGTTTCATAACTTATTAATTAATAAATAAGTAAAAATTGTAGTGCTTATTAATAAATTATATAAGAGAATAATTACATTTAAAAATTGTAATGCTTATTAATAAATTATATAAGAGAATAATTACATTGTTAATTTATGATTTAACTTACTTTTTTAATTTAGTATTTAATATTAATAACTAAATGAATATTTATTAAAAAAACCAAAATTAACAAACAAACAAAAAAACGGAGAAAACGAAAAGTGCATACCAACAGATTAAAGGAGGTTGAGCTAAGCATTTATTTGGGAGACCAGGCAAAAACTGAAGATTAGATAATATGCTTGCTCATTCAACATACACTGCAAAAACAACACGCACAGAATGTCGACCATCAAACCATGTAATAGATCCAAAATTGTAGCCTCTGGTTGCCTCCTTGCCGGAGAACGTGACTTTAAAGGATCTCCTTGCCAACCCTTCAATGAAAACCATTTTCTTTGGCGCAACATTCACCAACAGTCCCATGGGGGCTTGCACTCTGGCAATGTACGTAGAATTTGGAGATCCCACGTTGGTCACTCTTCTTTTGACTGTTTGGGAGGACTTATGTCTGTCAAGCTTACTGATAGAGATTGATGGATAATTCATGTTGGGGATGAGTTCCTCATAACTGAGTTGTGGACACTTGAAGCTTGTATTTGACATTGATCTTACAAGTTTTTCCTTGTATCCATAAAAGCATAGGAATTGCAGGTAGTCCCTTGTTGTTGTCACAAAAACCAGTCCTGGGTTTAGAGCTTTAAGAGGGTTTATTTCTCCAACTCCCATTTCATGTGGATTGGCAGAGAAAAATGAGTTATTAGTCAAGGGTTTTCCCATGTTATTGTAAATGGTTGCTGCACCCAGTAAACAGGTAAAAGAAAAAGGAAAAAAGCAGAATTAAATCACATTTCCTCTCAAAATTACAAGAAAGAAGTTTTAGCCTTGAAATGTACCTGTTGTCATAAGCGCTGATTTGATCACAGAAGAACTCCATTCAGGATGGATGGACTTAATAAAAGCAACAGCCCCCGTCACATGGGGGCAAGCCATAGATGTTCCAGACTTTATCGCATAGCCAGGCTGCTTATTTCCCATTTCACTTGTTGGAATCATTGCAGCTAATATGGCAACTCCTGGAGCCATTATGTCTGGCTGAATTTTTATCAAAAAAGTGTTAGATATCGAATGCAACAACTACTTTAGTTGAAAATAATCTCATAATCTTGACTTTGAATGCACCTATCAACGTGAATGTTCATGTGATAAGAGTATAAACCTTAAGGATATTTTCAGTAAGCTGTCCAGGTCCTCTAGAAGAAAAAATTGCAACTGATGGCGCTGGTCTATATCCTAGAACATCCACTGCTGGAAGAATCGTTGATGTTGGATTTCTGTGAAAGGGAAAAAAGCAAGCTTTACTTAAAAAACTTCAAGAATGCTGTTAGATTTCTGTTACAGTTGATCCCATTTGAATATTTAGGACAAAAAGCATTTATTCCAAAGATAAAAGACACAGGGGTCTCGGGCGCCCTGAAAATGAGAGATTCAATGTCAAGCAGAAACCAAGCGTCAAGCTAAACCTACATGACAATCCATATATTAGACATCTTGTTTGGTCTGGTAGGTAAAAGGAACATTCATTTCATGGAGGCAAGTTCAATTCTTTTCTAGTCTAGCAAATGAGAAGAGCCAAGCACACATCTGCAATATGAACGATGAAAGAAAATTGCACCTAGATAAAGAAAGATTAATGGCTAAAGGCATAGCTTGACCTCACCTGGAAGTATTAACGTACTTAAGTATTTGCATCCCTGCCTTATCGCCAACTTCTGAAAGTGGGAATGAACCTGAATCTAAAGGCAGACCGTTCTTATCTTCGTTGATCAGAATCATCCCCATTGCTCGAGCATCTTCTGCAACTTCTTTTTTTATTTTCCGAGGAATACTTGCATCATTATCTTCACAAACAACAATCTTTCCAGCAACTTTCTGTCTATCTAATGATCCTGGGTAACATATCCTGTATTTAAGCATTTTAACATAAAGCGATTTGACATCAGCAGATAGCACTGAATAGTAAGTAATATTACTTATAATGATATTAACTGCCTAACTTGTTGGATGAACTATAGTTTTTAGCATTTCCTTAAGGATCGAGTAATACATAGCTTCTGATGAAGGAGTGAATTCCGTTGCAGCATTCTCTCCAAATATAATAGGGTAAGTCCTTGAACGAGTGAGGTTTGATAAATTGATGGCAGACCCCTGTGGATCATTACCTTCTCAGCATTGGATAAATATTTCTATTTGAAAGTTGAAATGCAATATCAGTTACCCTGAAAGTTCTCCCATTTCCAAGGACCACAGTAGATTGAAAATCTCTATCGATATTAGAAGCAGCAACAGTGAAGATCCAAGGAGCAGAGTTTTCAACGGTGTAAGGATCAGGACCATCATTTCCTGCAGAACACACTACCATAACACCCATCTCTTGTGCATGAAATGCACCAATTGCAATGGGATCATTCAGGTAATCAGATTGGAAAAGAGACCCCATGCCAATAGAGATTGAAATAATGTCAACTCCATCCTCAAGAGCATCATCAATAGCCTTCAATATTACTGAACCAGCGCAACCATCTACCGTGCAGGCTTTGTATGCTGCTATTCTAGCAGATGGTAAGCCACCTCTAGCTGTGCCTCTACCTAGGCCAAAGTAACTAGCGTTGGTCACCCGAGCTCCGGCGGCTATAGAGCTGGTGTGTGTGCCATGTCCAACTTCATCTCTGGGTGAACCGGCGGGATTTTTATCCTTGTCTAATCGTCCAGTGATATCATAGTATCTTGCACCTATGAGCTTTCTACAAAATCATACAAGGTCTGCTTCAATTTTTCATCTTTGGCATTGAAAAGAAAGATTGGGGAAAACAAATAAGTGTTTCAGTGACAGTGGCACTCTGATTAGCAATTAATACTTGAGATTTGTGACCTATTGCAAAGGGATGCCTTGAAATCAGATCCTTCCATGCAGACTCCTTTCCATCTAGAAGGTATCATCCCAATTCCCTCATCATTAAAGCTTGGAGACTCTGGCCATATCCCTACAGCCACAAGAAAAATTGCAGATCATTGTTATTTTTTAAAATTTCTTTTGTACCATTCTACGCTGATGAGAACGTTCAGGATACACTGCAAATGCAACTAAGCCATACCCACATTAAGACAAAAGTTACGTCATCTTTCACCTTTCTCTATTGAAAATCTGGTACATTATATACAACCAGAAAAAAGAAAAGGAAACAAATGATCAAAGTTCAAAAATTGAAGTGGAATTTACTTAAACCTAGAGTGTATTCTAAAACATGACACCGATGGTTTAGAATAATGAGCACATGGCGTTCTAACCTAGAGTGCATTCTAAAACTTGACGCCGATGGTTTGGGATTAAGAGCACATGGCCTTTCGGTGGACAGCCAACACTTCATGTGGGTTTTAATGTATTGGTCTTCCAACGCCAACAGCCACTGACATGTTGTTTGGTTTTCTACTTTTAGCTTTTTATTCGTTAAAACGTATGCGCGTACAAGATCTTCAACTGCTTTACTATTAATTTCTTTAATTCTCTTGAATGTACTTGGGACTAAAAACTGAAAATCAGAGAGACTGATTAGTTGAAAATATGGTGCATATACGTGTTTGTATATACCTGTGTCGATGACGCCAATTATAACATCAGCAGATCCATGAGGATATTTATGCTTGAAGTACATGCCAGACATTGCATCCAAGAAATCCCACGATCTTGTAGTGTGGAGTTTAAGTATCGGATCGGGGAACACTGATAAAACCTCCGCATGTCCTGTTTTATTTTGTTTTTTAAATAAAGATACAAGGTTTTATTTTTAACATCATTTAATATGAAAAATCAAATGCAAACAGACCTCCAACCGTTTACATAATTAACAGGAGATTTTCTCATGATACGTATATAATACTGATAGAAATGAAATGCATATGTTAATGTCCCTTCCTTTTGTTGTTGCTTTTCTATATGAATTTGCAAAAGGGGATTTCTTGGCATTTATGTGAGATTGTCTTCTTCCAACATGAAACATGGAGGACACAAGAATAAAATACTAAAGTTGCATGGTTCATCTATAAATTCAACATAAATGACTAGTTAATTCTGTAGCTTATCATGTGACAATGTCCATGAAAATAGACAATCAGCCAACCACTCAGAATAGGTATTTTCCCAAAGGAAGGTAGTCGCTAAGTATAGTCAGTAAATAAAAGAAGACTTCTTCCTGAGTTCTTTTTGTACTTCTGTTAACATTTTAACTCTTTAGTTTTCTTCATCCACTATTTGTTTCCTGGTATAAAGTTTCTCCCACCCCAGTTACAAAACTAAAAGCAGCTGAGAATATGTTAAAAATGTGATAAAGATGCATGTGCTTGGATATGAAATATATATGAACTCATTTATGTTATAGGGTATGAAAGTCGGTTGCTTTTTCATTTTATAATAAGATATTTGTTTGCTGCATAGCTGTTTATGCTTTTGAAGAAAATTAAAGGGAAGATGAAATGAAGAATGATTACCAGATAACAGAGATGCTTCTTTCTGTGTAAGTATGGCAGAGAAACCTCTGAAAGCATGACTGAAATGATGGACTAGAGATATTCTTTCACCTTCATGGCTGTCCAGAAAAAAAGAACTGCATATTAATATAAGAATGGTAAAAGAAACGTTGGAGATGACAATTAATAATTACCTGGGTATGATGGACGACAATAACTGCAAATGAGCTGATTCTGAAACTTCAGTGGCTTCTCCTCTATCCTTCAATGAACTTCCCATGTAAACAATATAGTTCTGAAGCTGTTGGGATCATCAGAGCTGATGCTTAATTGATTAGCAGACATTTAAGGAAATGACCATTTCTTTATTGAAAACTGAGAATAGACTATGAAAATGACCTGTTGCTTTTCATGACTTAATGAAGTGGTGTTGATCAGAAACGAAGATACAGCAACAATGGAGATAAACAGTTGCAGAAGAGAGGCCATGGGAAAAGGGAAGATCTGTATATGACTTTGTTGGAAATGATGATAATAGGAAGAAGAGAATGATGATGATGTTTCAAATTGAGAGTGATGGATTATATATGAAAGAGTTCACTAATCTTGTTGGCCAAATTTGAGAGTGATGAGGACATTTTGTACTATTATAATTAGATCAAGCTTGCAGGCGAAGGAATAAAGATATTTTAATTAGATTCTTTTGTTATGGTATAAACACACATGATATTGCTTATATATGAGTAATATTATGTAATTGTTATTTCATTTTCGTTGGTCATGACCCATCAAACTCATAAAAGTTAGTATTGATAGATGTTACAGTATGCAGCTGACAATATCACAGCAGAAATGCAATCTGTTATGTCCAGTTGGCTCTGTCTCTCATTTTCCTTTAAAACAATGGTATCTACATTTTTGTTTGTTTGTGATTATATAACTTTTTTAATATATAAGCCAATAAAAAAATTAAAAGTGAAATGACTTAGAAGCTTTCTCTTTTTTCTTTCATAATTACAATATCATTTTTAATAATAAGAATTTTTTATTATCTTAAAAATAATTTTAAGAATAAACTATTTCAAATATTATGGCCTTTTAATAATTTATTGAATATATCTCACTTTTTATTTTATAATACTACATATTACATATTACTATCCATGAAAATAATATATTATCATATCTAGTTATAATAATGTTGTTAATAATATAATTTAACAATATTAAAATACATTTTACCACCTTCTCCAAGACAATTTTAAAGGAATCTTACAAAAATTTGACAAAATTTGAACTTGATTTTCGTTTTTTATTATTTTTCAAAATTTTAAAGTTTATAAAATTATTTAAAAAATTGGACATTTGTTTTCATAATTTAGAATATTTGATATAATCTACCCTTATTTCAGCCTAACTTTATTGCTATAATTACTTAAAAATTAAACTTGCAATATTATTTATTCTCTTTAAATTAGACTTGAAATATTATTCTCTTTATCTTTCTTTTATAAAAGAGAAGAATGTAATAAAAGGTCTGCTTGATGTGTGAAAGATCTTGGAATGATTTTTGTCTATGTTTTGTGTAAAAACACAATTACATAATTCTAGCGCTGATTTTGTAACAACTAGTACTGAGGCTAAATTAACTATTTCTGTTTTATAAATAGATATATCCATCCCTTTCGTTTCTTAATTAGACCTTTTTAATTGGAAAGCATAACGAACCATTAAAGTGTCAAATGAATTTATTCTGTTATATAAAAGGTTGAATGTGATCAACCTATTTTTAACTCATCTAAAAAGTTAATTTCTCAAATTTTGGACTTATTTGACAAACAGCAGATTGCATTAGCTGATAGCTGATTTGACTAACGGATAACATTAACTATTTATTAAAAATATTTGGTAAAATTAATTATTTAATATTAACTTTTAATGTGTAAAATGACTTATGATGGCATAATTTTTTTAAAAATTTATTAAAGGCATGAATATTATACATCTTAGTATTTTATTGAATATTTTTATAAGAATTTAGATTTTAATTTTACAAAATTTAAGTTTATAATTTTGATAAAAAAAACATAAAAACTACTACTACTACTACTAGTAATAATAATAATAATTGTCACTTAACCATGCTGGTTTATATTAACATAATGCATCACATACAAGGATTACCTTTAGTCCTTAAATTTGCATCTTAACCATGATTTCATAAAATTGAAATTCTAACGGACTTATTAGACTTTTAAGAAATTCATTTATACTTTTTTTCTTTTGGAGTTTCCTATAAAGATGTGAATGAAGTAATCGTGACTGCAAATAACTGAATATTTTATTAAATATTCAATACTTTTTACGAGTTAACTTGTTAGAGTTTATTATTTTAACCCAAAGGTTCTTTTGATTCAAAACAACTTAATCAATAGTTTAATATTTTCTTCATGTATAATAATAATAATAATGATGATGATGATGATGAAAAATTTAAACATAAAATATAACAATCTAAATAAAATCTAACAACACAATTCAAATAAAGCAAAAAAAATGAATATCGTTATTTAAAGCAAAGGTTTAGAACAATTTAAGAATGACGACTAACTGCTATTAAACTAAAAGCAATATTATCATGAGTAGTTGTCATCTCCCGAGTTCTCTATTCTTCAACATCTTCTTGAATAGAGTTAACTTCAACATCTTGAAATACATCTGGAGTTATAAATTCCAGATCTTGATTGATAATGTTAAAAGTGAAGTCACCAATTGTACTTCTTCTAATATAGTTATGCAACACAAAAGCTGTACAAATTATTCTATTTTGATCCATCAATGAATAATTAGGCATTTTCACCAATATCTTCCATGAAGCCTTAAAAATACCGAAAGCCCTCTCAATACAACTTCTCAATGATGAATGAGCTCGATTAAAAATATTGGATCCCGTTTCCGGAACCCAACTCTCTTGCTTAAAATCGTGAAACTTGAGCGTGCGTGCCTAAGACCATGAAGGGTTATAAAAAAAAATTCAATCTTTGAATCCATATAGACATCATCAATTCATCTTCATGCCCATAACGATCCAAAAATTCACTTACAAAAGTTCCATGGTGTGCCCAAACAAAACTGTCACTATGATCAACCTCATTTCTCCCATTAGCGAACCGAATTTGGAAATCTTAAAATCATAATTTCAACTTGACCTCTTCATAGAAACTATAACTCTATGTCTCTTGTTTACTTTAAAGAAAGAATCATCTCAATCGGAGCTCTATATCTCAAGATATCATCAAAATACCAAAATGTGCTCAAACCCTAATCATGCTCTCCTAACCGACCTCTTACTTGCTCTAATACAAACTTCATCAAATCAACTCCAAATGCTACAAATTTTTATGTAGAGATATATACATGTCTTATAAAACCATTGCCTCAAGAATCACCTCAATTGGAGGTCGGATGAGGGAGTTATGATCAAAAGAATATACCATGTTCACACCCAAAATCAATTTGATCATACTTTGGCGCGATTGCCATAACGTTTTCTACAAATATCCAAAGGCTTTCGTTCTTGTACCGTTGGAAAGATGACATTGAGATATACAACTCGTATTAGAGGCCTCAAAGCGAGATTCTGCCTCAAAACTAGTCAAAATCGCAAAATACTGTAGCTGACCCGAGCATATCCATGTCCGTTTAACGGACATGGACTAGCCAAACTGCCCATTTTCACCCGAGAAGGTCCGTTAAACGGACTCCCATGTCCGTTTAACAGACATAGACTGGGAAAGGGGTCCTTTTTGACCCGAGAAGGTCCGTTAAATGGACTTCTATGTCCGTTTACATGTTCGTTTAACGGACATGGGCTTCCCCAAAGCCCTCCAAACCTTTTTTCATGCTTGCAAACTCCTTCCTAACAACATAAACACTTCTAATATTGCAAGATTCACTTGTTCTTGTGCCAAATCACTTCATAACTAACTCTAACATCAAACTTATTTCATCAAACTATCAATTCTTGATCCCATAAACCCATAATTTCTCCTCAAAACCATGCATTCTTATCAATTACCAAAGCTATCATACATACAAAAACCTAAGCAACATGCCAACTTGTAACATTCATATCTCATGATTCCTATGTCCAAACTTTACAAACTTTATAGCGTCGGAAAGCTATAGAGACGAACTACAACTTCCAAGAAGACAAGTTTTGTTAATTCTATCTCAATTATTCCAGATTTTCCCTTGAATCAACTTGCCTCATTTATCCTTATGAAAATCTTGTTTCTTAATTTCACTTCCTCTCATGCACCATCATTCTTATACCTTTAATTTCCAATTAGAGTTCATCAAACCATCAACTTCAATTCGTTTTAAATCTTTATACTTATCCACATATCATCATTCGTAACCTTTCCATATGTATTTTCCCATAATATCTCACTGAATATATATATATGCACATACATTTATATCAACCATTGCTCAACATTCATCATATTCATCCATATTCAAATTTACATTCAAAACCATACACAATTTCATATTTCCGAACTCATAAAACAAGAGTTTTACAAACTTGGGTGGCATTTCCAAGCCACAATACAAACTCAATATCCATATCCACTATACAAACATACAAAACCCAATAATTCTCACATTACATTTAAAGCCCTGTTTTACAACAATAATTCCAAATCATAACAAAACATGTCTTGACTTTCTTGCACTCTGTTTCTTGGTCAATACCTGAAGTGGGGAAAGAGAGGGGGTGAGCTCGAAAGCTCTGTGGGTAACATGCTTATAACCAAAATAACAAGCAAAACAGTTCAAAAAGTCCATTGTACTTATTGAATCATAAAACTCATTTTTCTCAAAAATCCTTGTCATGAACTCAAAACCGCAACAATGCAATTCATTTCAATTGGTTATAAAATCATGAATGCATCAAAACTTGTCACACATCATAACATATAAACACATCATAATGGTTTTGGGTAAGTCCAGATTCATGACGAACTACACATTCCCATAGAATGGTCATGTGTAGTCGTAAACTTGGGGAGTCCTTGAAGGAGCTCCGTGCCACTAGCGGGCAGGCGGGCGAAGCCTATTTCTTGAGTCAACGTGCACGTGACGGTTCTTGAGGGACTACCCTAAACCCACATAACATGAAATCATGACTTGAAAATGAATTGCCCAATTGGCAAAATTTTGGAAACTTGTTCTTCATGATCATGCAATTTTTGAAAACACTTTCATGTAGCAATTTCAATTCATCAACAACATTGGCATACCAATTCACAATTTATCAACCAAGGTTCACATAGCAATTCCTCAAACCATTCAAAGGCAATAAATGCAACAATTGAAGCAATTGTTCAAAACATTTCAAACAATGACTTTGAAACATTTTATCATCTTGATTTTTGAAAACATACTATAGGCTCATTATTTAAATTATAAACATGAAAACCCACCTTAAACTCCTTGCTTAAATTGCCTTCCCTTTGTTCTTGCTCCTCTTGATTCCTCTTGCCTCAATGTACCTCATCAACATTCACAAAATCCCCAATCAACACACATTCAATTTGAGAAACCCATAACACATCATCATCAAATTGATCTTAGAATTCACAAACCCAAACATTTCTTAAGATATCTAACCCAAAACCCATTCAAAACTCAAAATATTACAAACCCTCATACCTTAGATTTCACCCAAACAAAGGGTTTCTTGGCTCATCTTGAAGCTCTCATGCTCCTCCACGTTTTTCCTTCTTGGATTTTCTTCAAAAACCTTCTTGAATGCTTAGAAAGTCAAAGCCCTAGCATCATCTTTCTTCTTCTCCTTCTTTTCTCCATTTTCGACACTTTCTCTCTCCTCTCTCCCTCCAATTTCGTTTTCTCCTTCCTTCTAACATAAGCCAACTCTATTTCCCTCCTTTTATACCCTCATTAAAGCTAAAAGGTCCATAATACCCTTAATGAATAGCCTAGGAACTTAAAGACTTAAGTGACATGCCCAAAATGCCCTCATGCCATCTTACTTCCTTAATTCAATTAAACCCATGTCATATGGTCTTAGTCACATTAACATGTTAATTAACTCTCATTAACATGCTAATTAATTCCACAAAATAAAATAATTAATCCATCCATACTTCAAAATTCATTTAAATCATGCTTAGGTTTTTCCCAAAATCAAAACCCATTTTCTAATCATGAAATTGAAGGAATTTTC
>JANITX010000001.1:21992409-22007200 GCA_027564395.1 Erythroxylum ulei
TTATGTAATGTTGAGATGTTTTATTTAGTTAGTTTGTCCTAAATAATGTTTATAATTATAATCATAATAAGAACAAGAAAATAATTAATTGTGTATTATTATAAACTAATAATATTTAGTTTAATTATTATACACTAATAATAATAAATAATAACAGCAATTACAATTATTACGAATACTAATAATTATTCTTGTTATTTTTATTACATAATTTATAATAAATCTTACTAATAATAACAACTATAATAAATAATAATAATAATATAACTTATAATAACATAACTAATTTTGTATAACAAATATCATACTAAAATTAATAACATTAACAAATAGTAGTCATAATAGGTACAAAATTTTTAATAATAATAATAGAAATTTTATTGCAGTTACAAGTTGATAATAACATAATTGAATATTGTAAATTAATTATTTATACAATGACAAAATAATAAATGAATTGCATCAACTCTTCTTATTATACTACAAGGGCATTTTTGTCATTAACACTATTTTTTGTTCTGTCCCCTGCAACCAAACACATTTCTGTCCTTAGGATAAAGACAATTTATTTTATCCTGTCCACTGCAACCAAACATCTCACTGTCTTCGATTTTTGTTCTGTTCTGTCTTCTTCTGTCCCGTCTCGTCCTGTCTGTGCTTGTTGAAGACGCTAACCATATGCAAGGTTAAAGAACGTTAGGGAAACATGAACAAAGAATGAAGGGTTGGCTTTTATGACTCAAAAAGCATAATACGAAGGAGAAAAATGCAATGGAAAACAAAGGTCTTAATGTGATCATTGTAAAAATGGCGTGGCATACTCGGGAGACCTGCTGGAAGTTAAACAAGAAACTAACCAATTGGGGAAAAAAAAAGGTAATGATTCTATTCACTTGGGAACAAATGGAGCATCTATACAAAATGTTTTCATCTCAATCTTTAAATAATCCCAATTCGTCATGTTCTCTAGTTCAGTTAAGTAACCTCTTTTCCTGTATCCTTGGCCTGTACCAACATTAATGGTCTGTGGATATTAGATTCAATTCCCACTAATAATGTGACGGGCATTATATATATATTTTTCATCATATACTCTATATGCAAGGAATCAAAAGGTCAAATTTGTTGATGGCTCCTTTGATTCCATTGCTGGAAAAGGAACAATGTCCATCTCTCCTTCTCTAAAACTCAAAAATGTTCTTCGCATTCCGAACTTATCATATAATCTCTACAACCACTCTTAAGTCATAATTGTCAAATAATTTTTTGATCTTCTCATTGTGACTTTTAAGATTTAACCTCGAGGAGGATGATTGGGGATGTTAAACATAATAGTGACCTGTAAGTTCTTCACAAAAGACGAACATTTGTAAGATAAGACCAATATACTTATTTTAATTCTATTTTGGTTTCTTGTAATAATGAAAATTTTTATGGCATTGTCGACTAAGCCATCCCAGTTTTCATTATTTACAACATTTATTTCCTAGTTATTAATAAATAAAAATCCCTTAATACTTCAATGTGAATCTTGTGAATTAACAAAACATCATTGTGTGGTTTTTTCACCTCAACCATACAAAAATTCACAACCATTAACTATAATCCATAGTGAAGTTTGGGGGCCTTCTAGAATTGCTACGTTGTTTTGAGAACATTGATTCATTACCTTTATTGATGATCTTACTAAAATCAATTGGATCTTCCACTTAAAAGAAAATTATGATATTGAAAGTGTTTTCAAAATTTTCTATAACATGATTCAAACACAATTTCATAATAAGATTTAAATATTTCGGAGTGATAATGAAATTTTTTTATTAATAATGTAATGGGAATTTTTTTATTAAGTGAGGGATAATTAACAAAAGTTTGTGTACTAATAAACATAGCCCCTTTCTAATATCAAGCTGTAGGAGGCTGAAAGAGAGTTGAGAATTGTATAGAAAGATTGTTATAAAAACATTAACAATACTGCTCTTAAAAACACTGAATATATGAAGCTGGGGAAATACATGGAAGCTCTTTAGGTTCATAATTCAATTATTATACAGAAAGCAAGGATTACTTGGACGAGAGAAGGGGACTTTAATACTAAATTTTTTTATAACTCTGTTTTGAAAAAAGATATCTCAATCAGATAACTTGTCTCTTGGATTCTAATAACCAATGATTATTGATAGAGATTCCATAAGGAGTTTGATGTTTAACTTCTTTAACTCCTTACTAGGCGATACTTTTGTATCAGGCCCATCAGAGCTGCAAAAGTTGGTAAATCTTATAAGGGCTCCCTCTGCCTTCCCACAAGATACACTATTGAAGCTTTAACAACAATTTACCTCGCAAGAGATTCAATTTGTTCTTTTCATCATACTAAAGTACTAGTCCTAGATAGATTTAATGCATACCTTTTTTAGAAAACTTGGTAGATTGCAGGCAAGTTAGTTATGGAAGTTGTCATGGAGTTTTTGAATTCTAACAAATTATTGAGTGAAATCAATGTAACTAACATATGTTTGATTCCTAAGATTCCCAATGCAAGTAGTCTTAATGATTTTTGACATATCTCATGTTGCAACACCATTTACAAGGAGATTTCAAAACTTCTTGCAAACAGACTCAAGGAGAGTTTGAACATGTTCATTCATGAATCTCAAGGAGCTTTCATCCCTGGCAGAAATATATCTGGTAATATTATGTTAGTGCAAGAATTAATGAGAGAATACAACTTTGGAAGACACATCAAAAGTTGTTCCATCAAAATTGACCTCTTAAAAGCTTTTGATAGACTTCAATGGAAATTCATTAATATATGTTTAAAATGGTTTGGATTCCCAAACTAATTCATTCAATGGATTCATGCCTACATTTTCACAACTTCATACAGTATTCTTATTAATGGAGCTCCCACTAAGCAAAAGGGTATAATGGCTTAAAACAAGGAGACCCCCTTTCTCTTTATTTTTTTGTTATTGTTATGGAGGTTTTGAACAGAATAATTTGTTATAGCATATCCAGAAGATCTGATTTCACGTTTCATAATAAATGCAAATAATTTTCTCTCTCTAATATCTATTTCGTAGATTATTTGCTTCTGCTCTGCGTTGCCCAGTAAGGATCCATTTCTATATTACATCAATCTCTCATAAGCTTCTATAAGATTTTTAGTATTAAAGTCAATCATGGCAAGGGTAGAATTTTCTTCTCCTCAAACTTAACCAATACTAAGATACTTTAGTAGATCTTTAATGTCAACATCTAGGGTATGTCTTTCACTTACTTGGGAGTTCCCATCTCAGCTAAAAGTTTAAAATATCGGGATTGCTTGAAGATTATACATAAATGCAAGAAAAACATTAATGGTTGGCAGAATAAAGTGCTATCTCAGATTGGTAGAGTGCAGTTTATAATCTCTGTGTTGAATAATCTTCACACCCATTGAAGTTCTCATCTTCTGCTCCCTAAAAGGATTATTAAGGAGATTGAAAAATGTGTTAAGAATTTCCTCTAGTAAGGCAAGATTGCAACCCTAAAGGTGCCAAAGTCAAGTAGGAGCATCTATGCTGGAGAAAACAGAAAGGGGGACTAGGTCTCAATACCATTCATACTTTTCAATCCATACAGATAGCCAAAAGAACTTGAAGACTTTTCAATGACAAGGAATCTCTTTAGAGTAAGTAGATTCATAAGTTCTATATCAAGAAAACCAGCTTATGGCAAATAGCTGAAAGGAATGACTTCTCCTGGCCCTTTATACAGATTCTGAGGAACAAGTCCAATATCTATCAAGATATCAAAATTCAAATAGGGAATGAGAAAGAAACATGATTTTGTTCTAACAATTGGACTTCACTTAGCCCTTTATATCTTAGAGAGGATAGAGGATATCTAATCTCTTCACACTAAAATCCCTTCTTAAGCAAGAGTTAGTACAGTAATTGAGAATAACTTTTTGGCATTTTCAAGGCAGAGGCATTACGAGACTACATAACTATTTTCCATGTTATATGCCCAACTCAGCCACTCTAAACATACCTTTATAGTCACTAAGTCGGAATGGAGACTTTTTAAACTCTGCATGCATCAAAGCCCTCAAGCCATCTCACGCTCTTATTCCTTAGTATAATATTGTTTGGAAAGTTTCCTTAAAGCCAAAAGCTCCTTTCACTACTTAGCTTATAGCCATAAAGAGGTTGAAAACTAAAGACAAAATTATGGGTTCTAAAGACAAATTATGTGAGCTATGTTGTAGTGAGCTTGAAAGCATTGACCACCTTTTTTTTTAAGTGTGATTATTCAACTTCCATTTGAGCCAGTATCCAGCATACTCTTAGCCTCTACTCTTATTTCTCATAGGAAAGGTATTAGATATGTACACAACATTTGCTTTAAAACTTTATATCTTATGAAAACATTTCACTTGTATATATCTTTTTTTCAAAATTGTTTAGTATTACTATTCCTAATAGTATCTAGAAGGCTCTAAATGTTCCTAAGTGGAAAGAAGCTACTCTTGAGGAGATGAGAGTTTTGGAAAAGAATGCAACTTAGGAAGAAGTTAATCTACCATACGGGGGAAAAAAGTTTTTGGGTGAAAATGGGTTTTTATTTTAAAATTCAATTATGATGAATTCTTAGAGAAGTACAAGACTCAACTAGTTACTAAAGGATTTACCCAAACATATGATATATCCTTTTAAATTGTTCACTAGTGGCAAGTTAAACACGATTCAAGTTCTCTTATCAGTTGCTGTTAATCTTGACCCATCTCTAAATCAGTTAGATGTAAAGAAAGCTTTCTTGAATAAAAATTTGGATGAAGAAGTATATATGAAGCCTCTTCTTGGCTTCGAAGGCTTCTCTAAAAAGTTCGAAACCAAGGTATGCAAATTAAAAAATCCTTATACGTCCTTAAGTAGTCTCGCAAAGCCTGATTTGAAAGATTCACAAAGTTTGTTAAGGACCAAAGATAAGATTTCAGTTTTGATTGTCTATATGGATGATAAAATTTTGACTAGTGATCATATAGAAGAGATGAGGAAATTAAAGCTAAGCCTATCCAAGGACTTAGGCTAGTTAAAATATTTCTTGGAATGAAAGTAACAAGATCAAAAGGGGAGATTATGGTCTCATAACAAAATTATATTATAAATCTCTTAAAAGAGATTGGAATGAGTGGATGGAAGCCTTCAAACACTCCGGTGGAGTTTGATTCCAAAATTGGAGATGTTAAGGATGAGATTCTAGTAGATACAAGCAGGTATTGACATTGATAGTGTGCGATTAATTTTACTTGTCTCATACACAACCTAATATTGCTTTCGTTGTAAGTATCGTTAGTTAGTTTATGCATTCTCCATATGAGAAGCATCTTGAGTTTGTGTACAGAATCCTTCCATATTTAAAGGGCACCCTTGAAAAAGGCCTGTTTTTTAAGAAGAACAAAAAAGAGAGGAATTGAGGTCTATATTGATGCGGACTGGTCAAGATTAACTTCTGACAGGAGAATAACTTTTGGATATTGTACATAGAGATGTAAAAAATAGAGTGTAGTTGTTACTGAAGCAGAATTTAGATCAATGGCTTGAGTACGTGAGCTTTCCTATGAAGTTGTAATAAGATAGACATTAGTATCACCTATAATCCAATTCGTCATAATAAGACAAAATACGTTGTAATCGATAGACACTTTATAAAGGAGAAATTTGAAGCAGCAATCAAATGTATTCCATTCATTCCAACCACAAATCAAGTTGTTGACTAATTTACCAAAGGATTGTTAAGGCAACCATTTGAACTTCAAGTTAACAAGTTGGACATGATACATCTTTGTAAGCATCAGCAAATTAGGGAATAAACTTCAGTTCGATTTCTATTTCTATGTAGTTTTGTCTACAGTTATAAAATATGAAATATTATCTCATTAATTAACTGACATAGAATTGTAATACTAGGATGGTTGGATATATGATGCATAAAGGAAAACAACAAATATTGGTTTATTATTGAAGTTTTCTCGATAAAATAAAATTATCACATTCAGAATTTCAAGTTTCAGATATATAAAATAGTAAATAAATTCATAACCGACGGGGTACTATTGGTTATTGATTTCACTACAAAGATTAAAATGTGAAACACTTGATCCAACTTGATCTTGATTATGACTAATTTGAATTATTTGGCACTACTCATTGCAAAAAACACAATGTTTCAGTCATCATATCACTATAGACACCATGACCATTTTATATGTTGATAAAGGAGGGTGCTTTGAACACAAATTAATATCGAGAGTTATTCCAAATGCTAAGGAATTTGTACGTCAGGCTCATGTCGAGGCAGTAAAGCTCGAAAGTCGTGAGGCGAAAGTGACTGATGGAAAAGCAGGGCAATCAAATAATTAACTTACAATTCTGCTTCAATTCATCCAACGGGCTATCTTTTACAACTCTTAGACGCAATAGGTCGAAGATTAAAGAACAAAACAAAAAATGAAAAGACATTGAAATCACATAAACAACAAAATGAAATACATTGCAATCACATAAACAATCCGCAATTCCCTACAGCCTAGAATGAAAGATTCCCTAATATTTTCGAAAACCTTCCTGCATTGGAATGTTTTACTCCTTGTTTTCCCTTCAATTCTTTTCAGTTCGGCGGAAACTCAAGAAGTTAATACAAAACAGATGGATCTCTTTACATCGGTTGTGATTTTCCACTATTGAACCCTGCCTCCAAAAATCCTGGCAAGGAATCCACTTGCAACAATACATGCTCAACGTCAAAAGAGCACCTGCCACAATTTTTATTGATACAATTCATGCAAAAATTACCAGACACAAAACTAGTTATCATAATATTAATACTTACTAAAATGTGATAAAAATGGTTAAGAAAGGCACAAATCCATGCTTTCACCTTTCATTTTCAGGAAAAGGCTTCATAATACATAAATAAAACTAGAACGGATCTGAGTACAGTGATAGGACCCGTAATCACAACCTCAATGAACAGATTGCATATTAACTGAAATAAGGTCCTTACGGTAAGGAGAATTAGAGTCTCCTATTCTCTCCCGAAAGAAATACTAGTACAGACTTCTCTACACTCTTTTCTAGCAGAAAGCTCCTATTTATTCTCATCTTTCTCCCTCCCACGGTGTAACAAACTTGTAACAACCCTATATTCTGTTTTCCAGGCCTAAGTAACTACCCAGAGCCACCTGGCATCAACTTTTGTTTCTTGCCCTTTTGTCTAGTATAGGTAACCTTAATTGGGGGTCTAACATACAGACAACTAACTTAAAGAGGGTAATCAAACATGCATCAAGCACAAATAAACAAGAAACCAAGTGCATATTTAGCAAGTCAGGCTATATCTCTTCCAAATTTTAATTGCACCGCCAGACTTAAAATTTAACAGTTGAAGAACAATACCTGATAGCAATAAGTGTTTAGTTGATTCAAAATTCCAAATAAAATCATTATTAGTTATTACTATTGTTTCCTCAAAAAGCAATACTTGCCACATTCACTTTTCAATTCAAATGTTTACCTCCAGAATTCATCACCATAACAACCTATTGCTAGTAGCTTAGGAATACTCTTTCAGGATCAAGTTGTCCACTGCAGTAACTGGAAGGAACAGCAGAGATCTCCTGCCTTCCTCTCCACTCTTCACCAGGTTTCAAGGTAATGGGCTTTTCAATACAAGCAGCCTCTATGCACAGCATATGTTTGTAATCTTCATCGCCTAAATCAGGAATTGCTTTTGCTTTCTTATCCCATGGATTCCAGACAACTGCATAGCAAAGTAACATGAAAATAATCACTTGTTGCATTCAAGTTTCCACAGTGTGCAGAATCAATCATGTGCAGGAATAACAGAAAAAAGCTACAAGTATAGGATAATTGAACATGAACAAGAAAAGCACTACTCAAGTCCAAGATAACATTATACTATTCCCATCATAATGGTGTCTAACATGACAAGTGACTTACTTACCAGCATCAGGAAGCCCATCTTTTCGCAATACAAATGTTCTTTTCCTTTCATGGTCCAGAATAGCAATTTTAGTTGGTGTTCGCAGATATACTTTATCCACCTTAACAATAAAAAAGCATGCAAATAGAAAAACGATATTAACTAGTGGAATCGATAGGGAGAGAAAAATGGCATCAGAATCCCCAAGAAATATGATACTAACTTCTGATTCAAATGTTATTGCATCTCCTTGTTCAGTGAACCGTTCTTTATCCTTCAGGTTATCCAGATAATCCAATGTCTCAAGTCCTTCTACCCGCACTTCACTAGACACAAACAACATGGTACTACTACACAATTAAGAACTTCTAATGCAAATTTCAAGAAACAAATCATCCAAAGGAAATGTTAAAAAATGATCCCCTAATAAATCCATCTATATGATATGGTTAGGATGTCAATTCAGATAAATACAGATAATTCATTTCACATTTTCAAATTAATTTTGTCTAGCAATTCTACTACCACTGCACAGCCGCCACTTGCACCCTCTGAACCAATTACATTTACATTAATATTTAAACTGAAAACTTGCCAACATGGACTTCTACCGATTAACATATCATCATCACACACCCAGTCTAAAATCCTGCAATAAAGCAGGGTCTGGGGAGGTCTGATAGTACGCAGCCTTACCCCTAAACAGTAGAGAGGCTGTTTCCGATTACCGATTAACATATCTGAAATTAAATTATCCAAGCTAACCAGCTTCATGTGTCCCATAATTACAAAGATATTCAACTGCTTGCTTTGGTGCTGTTTCCACACAATCTAAATTCTTCATACAATATAAGCTAATCAAAGAAAGAACCTGATATCAGTCACATAAAAATAGGTGTTGTAGGCAAATGTGAATGTAAATGCCTTCCCATCAGTGTTTGTGTTGCGAATGCGGGAGGTCAACATCAAATCTCCTCCTGGGCCCAGAGTTATTCTGACACGAAACTCATATCTGCAAATGAATGTAATGCATTATGTGCCTTAAATAGAATAGACGATCCCCTCCAATACATGGATCCTACAGTGTCAAACATCTATGATCTGTAGCATATTATACAAGCCCCTTTCTAACTCCACTAAAATTAAACTAATCTCTAACATCACAGAAAATATTACATGATACCTAATTCTTTATTAAAACTTTAAACCTTTAAAAGCACACACAGAGCAAAAAAATGCTAAGCCAGTTGCTCACAATGTCGATTAAGATACTGTTGCCTAAACTATGCAGGGATAGTTGAGCTTTACTAAATTCAACCATCAAATATAAATTATGTACCTATGAGGCCAGATCTTCATATCTTCTTCAGAGGGCTTGAGCAGTAAATCAACAAATGCCTTGCTGGAATTGTTAGTTGGAAAAGGTGGGGGGTCTGTATCAATGGTCCATAATTTGTTTCTTGCAAATCCATGTTGTTCAAGAGTGCCATGACTTCCAAACTGCATATTCCAAAGACTTCAGCTTCAAAATGAAAGAAATGAGATTGAAAATCACAATTAATACATATAAGTGTAATACATACTTGAGGAAAGCAGATTGGAATACCTCCACGAATGGCTTTTGGAGGTTTAAATATAGCCTACAAGAAGGACTGATTGTATTAGATGATAAAAGGTCAATTTACTAACAAAGAAATGCTCTCCAATAATGCTGTATATATATGACAAAAAACTCTCCAGATTCCAATCACATTAGCAAAGGTGTAACACAAGATTTAGACACAATAGTTTTTACTCAAGTATTCCTACAAGAATAACACTTTCACAGATTGCCCATCCTATATTTTGTCAAGTTACACTATTCTACTGGAAAATATATCCAATGAGAAATCAATTAAAGCTGGTTTGTGGCATTCTAAGTTGAAGAAAGAAAACTACCATTCCAATTAATTGAATTGCTTTATCATATAGAATGTGCAGGCGGTCTGCACTAAATACCTTGCTACTGAGAAACAACAATTCTTCACCATGCTCGTTCTTCCAAGATGTCACTTGACCTCCGTACAAATACACCTGTGCGAGAACAACAATGGGTAAGTTACAAGATTCTCCTTTCTCATGCATCTATGTGGCAATAGAACGAAACTATCATGCACGGGAGAGTGTTTGAACTCGAGATCAACAGAACGGGTAAAAATTGCAGAGCCAGAAAATTAAAAACATCAATAACCACCACCAAATTAACAAATTTGCAAATTTGATAGAAGTAAGAAGCTTGAAATATCAAACAATCTCATGTTGGATTCAGCATCATAAATATGCCCACAATCACAGAAATTAAGGAAAAAAAACAACATAAATTGACAGATCCAATAATTCTAAACAGAAACAGAACAACCGAAAAAAGCCACATAATTAAAAGCACAATTTCCCCTGATCAAAATAAAAAATTTCCGACAACCCATTATAGATTGAATCAAAATCACACAGAGAGACATATATATATACCTCGGCGGAGCAACCGCGAACCTCGCGGAGGACGACTTTGTCGAGGCCGTTAACACCCTTACAGTGCTGGACGTAATTCTTCTCTCCCGCCATAAAATCTTCTGCAAAATCAGTCTTTCGAGTCCAATTTTTTTGAAGAAAAAATTGCTTTTTTTTAATATGGTTCTAGGGATCTTAAATTAGCGGTTTTTATTGTTTATATATAATTAAATATCTGTAGATGTAAGCACGGATCTGGACAGATTAGAGACAAAGCCAAATAGGCAAATAGAGTAAATGTTGGTAGATGTCTTCATTTTGAAATCGGATCAATCTCATCTCCTCTGTTTTCTAATAATTTTTTATAAAATTGAAAACAGTAAAAGTATATTTTAAAATTTTTAATTAAATAATCAAATTTTAAAAATTTCGTACAACTCAATTCATGACCTGTAAAAGATAGATATACTCAATCCATAATCCCATATTCCATAACTTACTTTATTTTAAGACAAGTCACTTTGTCTTTATCTACCTATTATCCACTCCAATGATACACATCTTGTCTTAGTCATAATTTCAAATGGCAAAAAGCATCAACGAAAAAAATTAGAAAGTAGAAGGACCGAAAGGGATTATAACTTTGAGGTGACGAAGACAAACCAGAAGAGTAATGATATTTGAAAGTAAAGAATCTGATGGGTGAAGTGATGACAAATGAAAGAGAAAAACAAAAGAAAGAAATAGAAACGTAACAGTTGAGGGTGAAGAGTAGCAGACACAAGGTGCTGTAATAGATAGAAATCTGTTCCAAATGCCATTTTTCCCAAATCTATTTCCATTCATGATGAAATAATTAGATCTTCAACAATTTCGCGGGCTGTTCAAAAATTAAATTTTTCGCACAATTAAATCAACAATCACAAAAGCAGAATATCAAAGACACTGACGTTTGGTAACGCAGTTCGGCACACCTTGCCTACGTCTGTGGGACCCTCACCTAGATTAAATACTTTCACTATAGTTCTAAAAAAAATTACAACAGATTGATCTATTCCCAAAAGACCCAATCTTTGTAACCGACCTACAACCTAACTACCCGTGAAAGATTTTCACGCCCAATAACACGACCAACTCGTGTTAACCTCGTCAGAGGATTTTTTTCAACTATTTCTATTTAAGAACAAAGACAAATAGAATCAAGAACACAACAAATTCAGTTCTAATATTCTTCCCAAAATAATCAAGTAGAAGCACCACCGAAATATATAACCTTTATTCTGCAAACATTAATTGGCTTAAAACATCCAGCAACAACTTTGACTACTTATCACCCTTTGATTGCTTGCTGGAAAATCAGACTGATGAGGCTATACTGCTGCAACAAAAACGCTTCACCAAAGACAGCTCAATCTGGAGGTTAATTGCTAACAACGACGCAGCAGCCCACAAGCCATATCCCACACGAAAAAACCTGGCTAAAAAGAGACTACGCAAATCAGAAGAATAAAATTAGTCTTCAAAAAAAATTCCACATCAGCTAAAGACAACCACTCTCCCACTTATTCACGCAATAGAGATATTACTACCTTAAACAAGTCCTTTTCAAAATAGAGATAATATCGGTTACTACAAAATCAAATGCACTTTCCAATTTCAACAAAATATTCCATTCCCAATTTAGGCACATCAACAAACATTATTAGGAAAGTTCCCATATCCAATAAAAATGCCAAAAAATAAAAATAGGATATATTTAAAAAAATAAATCCTAACAATCTCCCCCTTTTTTTGGCATTTTTGACTCAACAACTAAAGCTCCCCCTCAGTCCAATATCCAACTACATCAGAAACCAAACAACACAAGTCCAACCAGCACTTACGCAACAACACAAGTCCAACCAGCACTTACGCAACAGACAGTATGGTATCTCCCCCTTTGAGACAAGAGATGACAAAAAAGAAATGTAAAGTAAAATATCAACTTAGCAAATATTCCCAAAGCAAAACAGTCCAAATTGTCAGTAGATTCCAGGCCATTGGAATAGAACAGAGCTGTGCAGCTAAAGAAATCCAGTGTACAAACAATATGGAACTAGTAGAAACAAAACTTATCTTCCAAAGTTCATAACAAGGAATGACTATCCTTTGAAATACTACTCAAACACAAATAAAAGAGCCTTGCACTAGTTCAGAACACACAGTTTTAAACCTAGTATAATTAACTCAATTCACAACAGAACAATTACCAAAAACCTGCCAAGAGAAATCATGCGCAAGCAAGCATAGATGAAAAATGAAATTGCCAAGTACCAAACATTACAAATTTCAGCTTTGATTCACAAAATAGTCTCTTACTTTTGTTCGACTTCAGCACATTTTGAGTACTTTTTAGGCTTGTCTGAGATGTCATCATCCTTTCGGCGCGAGGGAGAATATTGGTGATACCCGCATTCGGCTACTCGGAGTCACAAGCTCAGATGGCTACTAGCTCTACTCTTTATCCATTACCGGACAGCGGAGTAAGGATTTGATTGTGTTTTGTGCTCCTTTTTTGTTTTATTTTTATTTTTAAGTAACTTGGCAAAAACATTAAGCACACAACTCACAGGCAAAGAAATGATGGCAGTTTCATGGTAAATATTCCAGTCATGAATTGACCATTTCAACATACAACTAATCACTCAAAATCCATTAAACAGGCTCATTTCACTTGCATCCAAGAGATTCTCAAAGAAATTCATTCAATATTGTGAGCAAAAGAAAATCGATTCTGTTAAAGCTAGTAAAATATCGCAAGACTTGGACTCTTCAACTGAAGCAACTTAATTCCCAACAACAACAGAGGACATGAGGAAAATCATCCGAAAGATTAGAAGTGCAGAAAGTATGTTTTAATAGGAATGAAAGTGTGTGAAATTCAACAGAAATCATCAGCAACCAATAACAAAACAAAAGAAATTAAGAACCCGGAGATTGAAGGACGCGGCGCTTCAATTTGCGGACAGCCTCGGTAAGAGCTGCGGCCTTTTTCTCCGAATCTAAAGAGACCACCTGTGCTTTGTTTTTCCCCATAACACAGTCGTGACAAAACAGAAATACCAAACACAGAAATTCTAATAACCCGAGATTACTCTATGCAGAATCCAACAGAAAGACCATAGTGCCAGATATCAACACAAATCACGCAGCCCTTAAATGACCAGAACAATAATCAACAAGGTCAGGTTCCTTCAACTACCTTTTGCCCAGAAACAATACACCACAGTGTAGGATGGTAGGAACTCACGAAATCAGATAAGATTTCAACCAGAAAATGCAAATCCACAGACACCCAAGAGACAAATTTCCAAAAATCACAACCCCAAGAGTACCCAAGGATTACGACCAGCACCGTTCAATCTCACAGATAATTCAACAGATGAAAGAGTGACAAACGAACTTATTACCAGTCAAGAGACATCACCGTGGGCATGAAAAGATCGGGGAGAGGAAACTATCATAACCCACCAAAAACGCACAGCACAAGGACGATGGATGAGAGAAGCTTGCGGTTACAACCCACCGAAAACAAGAGAAGAGAGGCTTGCGGATGAGAGACCACTCGAAAATGAAGGGATGAAGCAAAAAGCCGTAGGAGCAGCCAAGGATTACGTGAAGAAGCAGAAACTTGAGAGAGCAAAGTCGATAGTGAGAATAAAAAAAAAAGGACAAGTGACTAAAATTAGGGATTTAAGCCAACAGTGGACGCAGCAACTAAAATCCCTTTTTTTTCTTTTTTTTACACCATAAAAAATACTTCAAAAATGTAAAGCACGCTGTCCCTGTGCCCCTCGAATAATCTCAAACCTGGACTTACTCTTTGGCTCGAATGAAGATGTATAACATGAGTAATCTGCAAGTTTTTGATAATCAACATTTTTTCTCTCTTGTTTTTCTTCTTTCGCTCATATCCCCGACAACATTTTCTTCTGGTTGGTTTTTTCAGGTTTGAGATGAAGAGCCTCGATTTAGATTGTCTTCTAGTGACTTGATAGCATCATCATCTGAAGTAATTGAAATTTCTCCTGGTTCTGCAGTTACTTCCTTAACAGTAACTAACTGGAAGTCACATTCTGCAGCTGTCTCTTTTGCAGCAACTTGTTGTACCTCATTTTTTGCTGTCATATTTTCTGCAGTAATCAACTTTAAATCTGGAATTTTTTTATCATCACTTCTTTTCACCCATGAATATCTGGACGCTGAAGGTTGATGTTGAAATGATTGTGAGTTATGCATACCTTTTCTTCCTTGCTTTCTTTCAAACAACATTTGT
>JANITX010000001.1:22102208-22121606 GCA_027564395.1 Erythroxylum ulei
TTAATAATAATATTTTAATTAAATATAATGTAATTAATTAAAATATTATTAATTAGTTACATAAAGCCCTTGTAAGAAGAGAATCAATGATTCCCATTCCTCTCAATTACTAGGGGAATGGAGGATTGCCAAGAAGTAGGTAATAAAAATGATACCCCTTCAATGATAGTTTGATGCCAAATACAAGTTTTCATTTCATTCCCATACATTTTTTCCTATTACCCCCAACCAAGCACCCCCTCACTTTTCATTCCTTACCCATTAACTCCTTCCCAAACCTATCAACCAAGCACCCCCTCAATGGATTTAGATATGAATAATAAATCGTAAAAACCGATGGATATAGATATGGATATGGGTTGAGTCATAAAAAATAAATATAGATATGGATAGAGTAAAATTGGAATTGAACCTTACCCATTGTCATCCCTAATCTAATTACCTTATTTCTTGGTAAATCTTGACTTTACTATTAAATTAAAAACCCAATATTTCTTGTCAAGTCCAATAACAATAACAAAAGAGAACAAATCACATATTCCATAATTGATGTGCCAGTGCTGTTCTATTGTATCTGGTCTATACATTTATACGAGACCCACAAAAATATATGAACCAAATGCAATGGAACAATATTGACACAGCAATTATGGAACTGGTGATTTCATTTGGTAACAAAATGGCAACTTGTGGTAACAAGAAGAGGTATAGTCGCTCAAAACTCAGTCGTTTGATTGCATTTCCATGATAAGAAAAGCGAGGGAATAGCGTTCAAATGAAGGTTCAGTTTACGACACAAGGAACACGACAATTTCAATCCCAGTCCTACCAACGAACAAAAGAAACCGGCACATTTCTCTATGCCTTTCAAATTCAAATCTTCTACTAAAGTTCTGTCCCAACCGAATCCAGAAGCCAATATCCCAGTACCCAAATCAGCTGGTCTTCCAGGAACTTGCTTATCCACACATCTTGTCAGATAATTCAAATTGTTTCCAAGTTCCAATACAAGAATCTACCCTTGTTCAGTGACTATCTATCTTTCCTTAAAACGAGCCAACCTCAAGCTGCAAGTTAGAAAAGGTACTTACAACCCTTCGATATTCACCGCCTGCAAATGGCTGGTCTGAAGAAAGAAACAGTACCAAGCAAATCCTTGTGTATCTTGAATGCCAATCCCCTCACAGAGCTCAAACACCTTCACAACTACGGTGAAGGACACCTTAAAACGACTTTCAATGACGACAAAGAGAATAATGACATCTTCGGTTGTGACAAGGAAAACTCATTGCCGACAAACTTAAGACCTTTACTCGGAAATGGGCCTCTTTCTGTTTCGCCCGGGAAGCTTTCAGACATGAAAAAATCTTTGTCTACCGGCAGAGTTTTGAAGCCATCATCGCTACAGTTTTGTATGCAATTGAACGAACCTGAAAAGATTTTCAAGACCAAAACTTCGGACTACGCTGGTTCTGAAAATTCAGCTTCTGTGAATGTTTGGGACTATTCGGATTCGGAGGCGGCTCCTGCTTCTTCTTGGTCTACTTTGCCTAATAGGTGCATTATAACACTCTCTTTTTCGTCTGTTTTTTATAAGTTACAACTATTTGTTTTTCTTAAATATATTGTTCTCTGATAGGCAGTTAATAGCCACTAAATTTATTATTTCTGGTTAGACTGTTGTATAGCTTTCATGTGCTGATAGAGCTTCCAAGGCTTTGTTTACTGGTTGTGAGTACGTGTTTTTTACTTAGAATTATTGCCTCTGTCAACATTCAGCAGAAATGACAATATTTTGTGGATATATGTGAGTGAGTTTATTGAAGAAATATGGTTTTGGTGCGATTTCAGGGCCTTACTCTGCAGACCGCTGCCACTGGACATAGGAAGGTGTACATGTCTTATTGTGAAGGAAGGATCAGCAGAAGGTCTGGAAGGGGGTACACTCTACTCGCTTTACACCAATGTAAGAGCTTTTCAAAATGTATCAGTTTTTTTTTTTTTCCAATCATGGTTTATAAGTTCTTAGTATATGACTTTATAGCACATCTTAATTAGACTTTAGATTCCATTTCTGCTTTACTGTATTTGCAGGCAATCATTAGCTTAGTTTTGGGTGGAGGAAATGTCTAGGGTGCTTGTGTTCTCCAAAATTTTTGCGTAGGCTCGAGTACTTAAGGTGCTCAAAAGCATACAGCTATGCACCCCCATCTTTGGTTCAAATTAGTTCGTTGTTTTCTGGATTTCCTTTCCAGTGGTTTTTTGCCGCTGGCAATTGGTTGTAATGACTTCTCGAAAGTGTCAAGAGGCTTACATAATTCATGACAATGTCCATCGAATTGTTTTGGCTTTTTTTGTCTACATTTGTTGTGTATAAAGAGAGGAGGAATGTGCAGTATAATCAGTACGATCTTTCATCATCCCTGATATGCTTTTTTGAGCATCATTTGGGTCACTTAAGAGTCTGAATCTTTCATTTCAATATGATATTTTGTGTTTTGTAAGCATTTAAATTAAGGGTATATTCAGAAAATTTTACTCCTGAACGTTTGATTCTGCATATCAAAATCATAGGAAGGACAAGGACGAGAGGATCGAAAACTTGCTCTGGCTTATCATAGACGGCGAAATGGGAAGTCAGAGTTCACCATAGCTCAGAACGTAAAGGGAATTTTGTTGGGTTCAGATGATAGTTTTCTCGGCACTGTAACGGCTAACCTCATGGGTTCCAAATATGAGATATGGAATCAGGTATGCTTTCTCTCTTCCTGTGGATTTATAATGAGTAGAAAATGCATAAGTGATTCCTTGTATTGGTTAGCATGAACTGAAGTGATTAATAGTGCTTTATCACAGGTTGGCCGATTAAACTCCTCAACAAAGCCATGTAATCCACTTCTAGCTGTTGTTACGTAAGCCAGGCCAACCCTGCCTCTTGTCCTTCTCGAGAAGCTTCTGCTAGCTTTGACCATTTCTTTTCTTCTATAGGTTCAGGCCAACAATAGCATCCTGGACTGGAAGTTATAGAAGCATGAAGGTGTACATACCCAAGCACCAATCTATGCTGCTAAAGAACACGACTCAGGTAAACTTGTAGCAATAACTGGACTTCAGAAGAGTTAACAACGTTAACAATGTGGTGGCATATATCTGAAAGTGTTTGGGAATTAAATCTTGGTTGTAGAATTGGTGACCTGCAAAATGGGTTAAATAATTTCCATCTTTTGGTATTTTACTAAATACAGCATATTAATGGAATGGCCAAGGATTGGGTGCAAAACATGGACAGGGTACATAGGCTATGTTCACGACCTCCACATTATAATAGGGTAAGATTTTGAGGGCATATTTTTTTGAACAGGAAACTGAGGTATGAGACTGTTTCCTCTTCAATTAACTGACATCTTGCTTCGTTAGATCTCAAGGCAATATGAATTGGATTTCAGAGACAGAGGAAGAGCTGCGCTTAGAATCCAAAGATCAGTGAAGAACTTTCAGTTGACATTGGAGGTACGTTCTCTTGGCTTGAAGATTATATCCGGATGAAAAATTCAAGTTACTTAACCATTAGTTATCTATGTTCCTTAGGAGAAGGGAAAGCAGATGATTTTGCAGCTTGGAAGGGTGGGGAAGACAAAGTATGTAATGGATTTCAGGTATATGTTCTAGGAATGTGCTGACAAGAAATATATTGGATATCTTACATAGCAATTGACAAACCACTCCATTTTGCAGATATCCTTTGACAGGTTATCAAGCATTTTGCATATGTTTGGCGTCAATGGATTCAAAGCTATGTTGCACAGTATAAGAACTCGTTGGCTTTTGTCTCCTTTGTTTCCTTCACACTCCAAATGGAGGAGAACAAGAGATAACATTAGTATTAAATTAGTTCTGCGGTCCGATGCTAGCCTGCCTATACTCGTGTCTTGATTCGCTCAGCTGATGTCACCGATTTGGCTCCAAGTTTATCACATGGGGAACCTTATCTTGCAATTGAGACCTCTACATCCTGTTCTCTCTTTAGTAGTTGTAATCAATCTTCATTGAGTTTCACCTTCATTTAGTCATTTTTTACGAGACATCTCTTCTTTGCAAAGGAGCACAGGTCATTGTTGATGATTGCTTCCCCATATCAATGTAGTTAGTAACGTTGTAGCCAGAAGATAGTTGACGCAAACACAATAGCTAAGGCTTCTTGCAGTCTTTAATTTATTAATTTAGCATCCGTATGTTACCAAATCAAGTGATAACAGTCTCTTGCTGCTTGTCAAACTTAGAGTTAGAACACTGAATTACCCCATGTTCTGGGAGAAGGCTTGTTGTTGCTTTGTTCTTATTACATTTTTGTGGAACTAGCTATCAGAAAGGACGCTAACTGCCAACTTCCAACCTCCTCGATCGCCACCTAAAGCAACTTGACATTAACAAAGAAAAAAAAAGTCTCTCATCATGTGGTTGGTACGGTACCTACGTAGCCCTCATTAATGGAGGTGGGGATTAATTCATTGCTGCTTGGATAACAGCGTCGACTGTGAAGACCTTGAGACTGAATTTTCTCGTATAATTTCTATTTCAGAAAAGTATTGACATACGATACATTCATAAATCATAATACGAAATGATCTTATTTCCAAAAACAATTGGAAGATGAATGTCTGCTCTGCGCTACAACTAATATTAGTGAATTAATTAACCTCGCTTTTCCAAACAATCAGAGAAAAGGAGACAAGAAATTATAATTGAAAAGGAAAGAAAAATAATAATATGAATTGATGTCTGTCTCATCAATTGTTTTTCTTCGTCCTCATCATCCTCACCGCCAGCACCAGCATCCATCGTCTTGTAATTATTAATAACCATATCCTTACCTGTTCATATTCACAAGGCCCTTGTGTGTGTGTATATATATGGTAAGGATGTATATATGGATAGACTTATCATGCACCTTTAACTATTAATCTTTTCTCTAACCATCAAGCTCGCAATGAAAGATTGATGAAGTAAACGAATTAAGGTCTCCAAAGAGACCGTCATCACCCTCACCATAACCTGCCGGACACTCAAAGTAAGTAGTAATGTCCTCAGGAAAGCTCCGGCGAGGCAACAAATGGGATTCCGACGGCGTCAAAGGGCAGTCAGGTGCCGATGTTCTCTCTAACAATTCCTTGAACTTTGATGATTGCAACAAAAGCCCTAGTGCTGATGATGCCGACGTCGTCGCTCCACAGCTGCCAGTAGGGCGTTGTGGGGGCAATGAAGTTTCGGTCACCAGCGAGGTTTGGTCGTCGTGGGGCATGAAACTAAACCGGAGCTCGTGATCATTACTAGGGTCGTCAGTTTGAAGTGGATGAAGAGCTACGTCTGCGTCGCCATTAATGGAGGTTTCTTGATGAGATATGTTGTTTAAAGGGTTGATGACGGAGTTGTTAGGGCGTAGCCATTTGATGTAACGACTGAGGTCAAAGTTTGTGACGGCGTTGAGTCCTCTGTATTCAACGGCCGCCATGTCATAAGCCGTCGCTGCTTCTTCTTGGGTGGCTGCGAACCACACAACCTTAAAGTTTCAGGCGACTGTTGATTTTGAACCACAAACTGTAACATGAAGATGAAACATGTCTTGCACTGAACAACCTGAGATCCTTGCAATGAACAACCTTCCTGATGACCAATTGAGCTACCCATGCGGGCTTGTTACATCCCTCCTAAGTTTACCTAATGTTATTTGTTTTAATTATTTTGAATAATTAACCATAATTATCTTGTAGTATAAATAAGAATTAAAACTTAACGATATGTAACGCGAAAGTTCTCATTTGGGTGTGGATGCATGCGGATTTGGGTGGATGCTTTGTGCTATTAATCGTAGTCAAAGCAAGCAGTTGTGGTTGGGTGATCTATATCCCAACCAACCTGATTTTTCACTTTCGGTTCTATCTACCTTACTACCTTGACTGAGGTTTGAGGGAATTTTATAATATTGAGGTTAAATTTAAATGATTGATCGATACTCCATGTGATCTAGTTGGATTTATAGACGATAGCATATTTATTGGAGCAATGATAGATTACCATAGGTTCCAAGGTAGAGGTACTTGTTCCCAAAAACTCTGCCAATTCGTGCCTCCCATCTACCATTGTGATGGTGTCTGCACATTCATTTCCAACCTTATTAAAACAAACGCACTTCCAATACAAATATATTAAATATAGAAAGGTTAGTGAACTCATTAATTAGGTTTCATGTAAAACAATATTGGCGCACAAGCAACCGTGAATGCAAATGAGAGCTTATGTTAAACTTTTCTTAGCTACAAAATTAACGAAGAGGTTGAGGTAGCAAAAGGACCATCAAGATTAAGACTTTCACTTCTTTGCATTTATTTCTGAAGGTGTCAGAATTAGAAGAAAGGTCGCAAACATTGGCAGAGATTGTGAGTGACAGGCAGACTACTCATGTGGGAAGTTATGCTAGCCAACCAAACTATTCCAGCCCTCTATAACCTGTCCCTATCTCTTATGAAACAACTTTGGAAATGCGAACTATGATTAAGACGTTTTGCTTGTAATTAGAATGCCGTATCGAATTCTTAATTATAAATCAGATTTTGCATTAATTTTTGTACCTAAACTTAGAATTTTTAGATACACCGAACGTTTGTAATATATACTAGTAATTAGGAAGAATAGAAAATGAACCAAAGCATAGAGGTGTATGATTACCTTGCCACACCTCTGTACTTGGAAACTCCACGAGAAAACCCACTACTCCTTCTGAAAATTCAAATAATTTATTATAAATAAACATCTTAAATTTAATTCTTTAATTAAAATAGCTTGCTTTAAATATATGTATGTAATATGCCACCTCCTTAAGGATCCAATATATTCTTCCTTAGTCTGACCCTCCATCTCTTTGAGCTCGTTCTGATAAGTTGACAACTGAAAAATGACAGTGATTCTATTCACAAACAGTTTACTCACTGTGCTACATCTCATCTTAGGCTTCAAAAATGCCCACAACAAAAGTGGAGTAGATGAAAGGACATTAAATTCTGGAGTTGAAAAAGTCTACCGGGAAGTTAAGAATAGTGTCTTCTCCCCAGTACTTCAATGCTGCCAAGTCATAGGCATGTGCAGCAGCTTCTTCATCATCATACGCCCCTACCAAAGAGAATATACCACATATTATAACTGCCAAGTATTTAACCATAACTTTAGGCAACAAATTCCTAGCAGAGATTAGATACAGAAATGCACCCAAATCGCGTTTAAGAAGGAAGAAAGTAAAACCAAGCACATGGGTTGGTCTTTTCAGGTTTTTCCATTAAACAACTTTATGAAAGTGAAAGGAATTAGCGCACACATAGACACACGATTTTAGATTCCGAACGTACCAAGATATACTGTGATTCAGTCAGAGTAGTGAATTCCACCATCACCATATTCAGATATCAGGAAAGAGATCATGATTGAATCAGGATATCAGTAACGAGGAATATGATGTTTAATGTAAGAAATGAAAATATTCTTTTAAGGAAACAAACAAAAGGAGATATGGATGAAGAACCTTGTCTGCCTTTTTTATTCTGCGACTCATTCCAGCAATTCTTATCCCACAAATGAGCCTCATAGCGCCCTGTCCATCGATGCCTGAAACAATTACAAACCAAGCATCGGTCTAAGCAATAAAGAGTCGATATCGGAATAAAAGTTCCCACGACAAGTGAATCAATCCGAACCTTGTAACCCCACGATAGACGGAGCTGCGTCGGGGAGGAGAGTCTCGAGGAACTGTTTTTCGGGTCCGTTTGGCTTTGGTCGATGCGTCTCTTTTCGTGTCAGCATCCCTCTGCTGGCTGTGCTGCGAGGTCTTTGCCATTTAACTTCAGAGGTGATGAAGTACACACTAACACAAACAGGCACGTAAAAAGTGTATAAAGAAAAGGTTTTAAGAGAGAATTGAGAATGAAAGGGTTGTCCAATGATAAGTTTTTAAAACAAATGAGATCACAATTAAAGAGTAGAGAGCCGGCTGAGGAAGGTGTTGTTTTGCGGCCGTCTACAAGCGGCTTTCTATGAGTCGGTTTTCTCTTTGTCTTCACTTCTGTGGCTTTCCGAATTATAATAGTAGTTGAAAAATTTTTTAACCCGGTTTTGCTCCTACTCACTCCTACTTTTGTCAAACTGCCACCCATTTGGTTTAATTTCATAGATTAGGTGTTAGATGAAGAATGCTCTCTCTTTCGGACTATTGTTAATATATGCATACGTTGCTTTCCCTTTGTATGGTCTCGTCAATGCAAAACAATAGGAAGTAACTGTAGTAATTCCATTCATCATTACCTTTCACAAATAGACGAGAATTCTGTTACGATGCACTTGGCATGAAAATTTTGGCCTCACCCGAGTTAGCTGCTTCATTTATGGACGATACTAGTAACTCATTCAATGTTGCAACCTATTTCCATGATACAGAAAAACACTATGATCTACGGGATCAGCGGCCTGGAAAATATTGAATCTCATTCCTTTGCCATTTCCCCCGTACGTTTTCAGAATCTAGAATGATTTGCCAGGATATTATCAGGAAGCTCCTCTTCAAGATTTTTAGCCGTAGTTAGTACCTACCATATGTGCTCCTGAGCAAGCCTTTACGCATTGTGAAAATTTGAAAGGACCAAAAAATAAAAAAGAAAAAGAAAATTCCTGTCAGTATCAATTGACCCACCGTAGCACTCAATCTTTTCGGTCACCGTTGAGTAGATAAAAAAATTTATTGGCTCTAACTCATCATTTAAACAATATTTGAGGCTCCAATATTCAATGCAACCGTAAACACACAGAAAAGTGTATATGTTGTGTGGAGCCTAGCTAGCTAAGACAGAGCAGAGGACACATCAAATTGGCGATTGGGATTTGGGCATATAGCATTGAGTTGGCGAAAAGAGTTGTAGAAAAAGGAACAAAAACGAAAAAGTAAACGCTATCACCAAGCCCTCTAGTCCTAGCAAGCTTAGTGATTCAAATGTCACCTACTAATAACCTACGCTTATTAATCATATACCTCTTACTCTTAGAGACAGGAGCTACTGGCCAATGACTACCTAGATATTACTTTCAATTTTTCCTTCTCAACATATTTAATTATTGGGTTCCTTCTATAATCTAAGCAGGTATGCCATTTACACTGGACACTTGGAACGTACTGAAAGCGCAGTGTAATCTCAAGGTCAGAACTTTACAGGAGCCATGCACCATGTTCTTTCCTTTGTGCCATTGGTCGACCCAGTCTGAACTTGGTCTTGACTGTCCTAGGTCAACAGGTTCTGCACTTGATGTAAGGGAAAAGAAATGGCAACAGCCCATTGGGCTCGATTTCTAAGACTAAAGTTTTGAAAGAGCAGTTCTGATCTATGCGGTGGTCGGGATTAGGCATTACAATATAGGATAGGCCCACCCATGTTGGACTCATCAAGAACATCTGATTCTGAGGTTATGTTAAATGATTAATAAATAAGTCGAGTCAACTAGGTAGCACCTTGTGTTGTAAGATTGTAATGATCCCCAATAATTCATTTTTTACATCGAGAAGGGTGAAAGTTACATCAAGCATCAATCTTCATACAGAAGAAAAGCTTTTAACACTCCCTTCGCATCAATATACATTCTCCTTTCAAGTTTCACTCCACATCCACCATATACATGATATCTTATCAAAAGGCAGGTGACACGTCGCACTCCAACTTCGCATGATCATAGATATTTGTCACTTTTCTTAAGTATTTTGTCGAAGGGAAGGGACAATTAAATTTAAGGAGTTAATAATAATAAAATAAGTGATTAATGATATGGAATTTTTATTTTGAAAAGAAAGCGTAAATATCCATTACTTAAAAACTGTGCTTGTAATTGAAAAATAAATGTATTAACCAGATTTAAAAAAATTGTATCATCCCAAAGCTTTTAGATAATTCAACTTTATAAATCTAATTAAACTTTTTACTGTCAGGATTACTTAATTGTGAAGCAGAGAAGTCTTCTGACAGATAGAGCATTGACATTGGCCGAGGTATGGCAATTCTTATAGGCTTACTTCCTAGTGGGTCGTACCAACAAATATACCCTCAATCCTTTCTCTTTATGTGTATATGGATGTGTGCGGCAGCTGATTCCACAGTCCTTATCTTATGAAAGCTGAACCGACCAATAACATAATTTTCCTGAATTACCCGCAAAAGAGACTCTTGTGTTTTCCAAGTACTTGCACGTGAATCCCCAATAAGTTCTCATGCACAAGTGGGTCCTTTAGACAGCCCTTCCTGTTTTGTTCTCTTGCCAAACTCCACCTCCCAAGAATCTTCTTTTTCTTTCCCTTTCCCTCGCAACAAACCTCCAGTATAACACACACCCATTTCTACTCTCTTTTCTTTTTCCCGTTTCTATCATTTTAATGCCAAAAACTAAACTTGGTGTTCTAGCTTTGGAACCCATGTCTCTCTTTCCTCTCCTTTTTCTTCTTCTGGTGGCTGTTCCTAATGGACTTCAGTGCTCGCAAGAGAAGAAAGTCCTCAGCCTGGAAAAGTTTCAGTGGAAACAGAAGAGCCACGCTTCAAGTTGTATACCCCAGAAATCAAGTGAGTTTTGGGCAAAGAGAATAGGAAAAGTTAGCTACAATACTCGGTCAGGCCAATGAAAACCATTTCTTTTTAAAGCTTCTTTATTTTATTCTCCACTTTGGGATCAGCAATCTGCAATATTCAACTTATGTATTTATTGTCCTTCAATGATCAAGAACTTGAATGTTTAGGGAAAACAACATAATTGCTCCGTCTAGCATCTCTCTCTCATATCTCGCCTAAGCATACGTTTTCAGTCAGTAATTACTTTACTACCAACAGACATCCTTGGATGTTATATTTAACGATCTTGCTCCACTTCCACTTTGAATTAAAATGCTTTATCTAGAGACCTTGAGCTTTCAATACATATCTTGGTACAAAGATCTTCAGCAGGTTGTCCATCTTGCACGTAATTTATAAGATGCTGCAAAATAATGCCTGAAAATATGAATTGAAATAGTTCTTACTTATCGGTCTTGTAGAACGTGAGAAGGGTGCAACCATATTGGAAATGAAGCACAGAGATTCTTGCTCTGGAGGGACAACAAACAGGGACGAGGAGTTACAGAAACGCTTGATTCTTGACAACTATAGGGTCCAGTCACTTCAGTCACGAATGGATAATAGTTTTTCTCCTGGAGCTAATGAAGATGTTATGGGCATTCAAATTCCATTAGCTTCAGGAATAGGACTTCAGACGCTGAACTACATTGTTAAAGTTGAATTAGGTGGTCAAAACATGACAGTGATCGTCGACACTGGCAGCGACTTAACATGGGTTCAGTGTCAACCTTGTAGTTTATGTTATAACCAACAAGACCCTCTTTTTAGTCCTTCGACATCAGCTTCATATCAGAAAGTTTTCTGCAACACATCGACTTGCCAATACCTCGCATTTGCGGCCGGGAACTCCGGAGTGTGTGGAAGCGATCCACCAACCTGCAACTATTTTGTTACCTATGGTGATGGATCCTATACTCGTGGCGACCTCGGTACAGAACATCTCAAATTGGGTTCAACCCCTGTTGACAAATTCATATTTGGCTGTGGCAGGAACAACAAAGGTCTTTTTGGAGGAGTTTCTGGGCTCTTAGGATTAGGCAGAAGTGACCTTTCATTAGTTTCTCAAACTTCTGCCATTTTTGAAGGAGTTTTCTCCTACTGTTTGCCAACAACAGCACCGGAGTCTTCAGGCTCACTAGTTCTAGGAGGTAATCATTCTGTATACAAGAACACAACTCCAATTTCATACACCAGAATGATTTCCAATCCACGGCTACCAATCTTCTATTTCGTCAATCTAACTGGTATTAGAGTTGGTGGGGTGGCTTTACAAGCAACAAGTTTTGGAATATTAATGGATTCGGGGACGGTGATAACAAGGCTTCCTCCTTCAATTTACAAGGCTTTGAGAACAGAATTTGTGAAACAATTTTCTGGGGTCCCTTCTGCACCAGCCTTTTCAATCTTAGACACTTGCTTTGATCTTAGTTCTTATCAAGAAGTTGACATTCCGACAATAAGATTGGAGTTTGAGGGAACCGCTGAGTTGAACGTGGATGTAACTGGGATATTCTATGTCGTGAAAACGGATGCATCTCAGGTTTGTATGGCAATTGCTAGTCTAGCATCAGATAATGAGATTGGTATTATTGGGCATTATCAGCAGAGGAATCAAAGGATTATCTATGATACCAAAGCTTCCAAATTTGGGTTTGCAGAAGAAGCTTGCAGTTTCAACTAAGGTGTTTGATTTTACGTAGATACAATGGTTTTTCATATAGCATATAATATAAATAGATACTGCTGTGCATTTATTGAAGTGATTAAGAGAAGTTGTAAACGCCATCTTCAATTTTTTTTTTTTCTTATGAGATTGGTTACGTTATTCATGGATATGTTATTTACCGGACAGTCTTGGCAAGTCGTGGAGTTAAATCTGTCACACAATAAGAAATCGAGATAAGTGGTTACTAAGCAAGCGAGACAAGCAGAAGAAGATGGATGATTATGGGAGTTGGGAAATGTTCTTAGACATATATAGAGTGGTGAAGGATGTATATAAGGGACAATTGAATGTAAAAATGCAAATGCTAGTGCTCAATCCTGCTCTTTGTTTAGATTTTTTGAAAACAATAAGATAACCCCCACACTTGGTGAAAAAAAAAATGATTACATTCGAAAGGTAAAGAGAAATGATGCCCCAAGCCAAAGGCGTGGAGATTGTAAGATAAAATGACCTAATTGGTGTTATTACTTTCTTCTCCTGAAATCAAAATTCTCCATATCTGCTTTGCGGATACCAATATCAGCAGAAGAGGACGGCAATATTAAAATAAGGATCGAATGTTCAAATATTTGTTTTGTTATACATATATATCCCTTGGTTTGTGTGATTTTGACTTTGCCGTTATCCAGAGAGATTGGACTGACAACTAATAATTATGGAATGTTTTAAAATTTGGCCCAACTTTCGAACAGAAGTCTAAAGTTAAAGAGGAGGGAGCTTGGTTTAAACGGGATAATAAAAATGAGAATGATAATGAATAAAGTAGGGAATGTAAATTAATATAATTATTATAATTATGATGGTTAATTAGGATGAAGGAACGATTATTATTATTATTAGTAGTAGTGAATTTGTTAAAAATTTTGAGAAATAAAATTTTGTTTGTTTTATATCAAATTTTAGTATATTTTAATTAATTATATCTAATTGATAAAAAGAGAAAAAATAATTAATTAATTAATTCTATTTTAATATATTATATTTAATTGCTAAAAAAGAGAAAAGGAGAAAAATATAATTAAATAATTACATGTTAATTGCTAAAAAAGAAAAATATAATTAATTAATTATAAACGCTGGTGACAAGAAGTGTCACGCGCGTGACAAGATATGTCATGCATGTGACACTTCTGTTTTTCAGTGAAATGACTTTTGTTCTTCTCGTAATCAGGGGTATGAAGTAATACTCAAATTAAACTCGGATGTAGAAATATTGTTCATTCAATGATAATACATTATTACCGAGCAGCTGTTTTTTATTCTTTACTCATTCCTACCTTCTCATACCCATTAACTAAACATCCCTCAATATTGGATTGTTATATATATAATAAATAAAAATAAGTAAAAATATAATAAAAATTAAACATTTAATTAAAATAAAAAGAATGCATTACTATTTTTGACGTGTAATTAATAAATAATAAAGCTAATAATTCAAATTCAAAGTAAATATAATATTAAAAATATGACATAAAGTGGGCAAGAATTCGTATAGGACTTGCCAAACAATTTGACCAATTCATTGCATTGTTATTTACATGATCATGACGAAATTTGTTTTCAAAGAGGTTGAATTATTGAAGTTCACTTAGAACTGGAACTGCATATTCAGCATTTGAATTACAGTAGCTTAATAGGCATGTAGCAATTATCTCACTCTTCTAATGATACAAATATATATTGACAATTGTTATTCGAAACAAATTTCAACTTTTCCATCGATGAGGAAAAAAAGGATACAAATAAATAACTTCCTCAGTAAATAAATGGTAATGCTTAATAAATAACACAACTTAAAACCAAAAAAAGTCATTCCTCAGGACTGACAATGTTACACAGTATGGAAAATAAAATTACATAAATATATATAACTACAAAATTATGTAATTTGCACCTCCCATTATTAAAAAACAAACATCTTACTATCTTTATCATAAAGCCATAAACTTAATCTTATAGGACTTTTAAGTAAGGTATTCAAAACCAACCATATTCACTATTTAGCATGAGGCTAATCAATAGGATATAAGAAAAGGAGAAACAAGCTTATCAAAAGCTTTCTTTAGATTTATGTTGTGTTTGGCTGGCTGGAAATTTTAAGCTCTTCTTTTTTCCTACCTCCTTAAGAAAAATAAATATTAGCATTTATAATTATAGATTAAAAATGTTATTAAAAAATAGTTAATCCTCATTCTATGTTCTTCTAATGAGAACCTCAAGAAAACTTTCATATGTATAGTAAACTTTATCAAGAGTCAATATCACTTTAATTGTTCTTCTAATGAGAACCTCAAGAAAACTTTCATATGTTTAGTAAACTTTATCAAGAGTCAATATCACTTTAATTAATTACTAATAATTTGTTCAAATCTCCTAAAACAACATGTTCTAGGAAAAACTAACAATTTCCAATTTAGAAAGAAGAGAGTATCAATTCATTTTTAGAACTAAAGAGCATCTCATTGCCCTTTCTTCAAATTTTTTGATTGAAATATTTAGTAAAGATATTCTTGGAAACAAGTAGCATATATTTCATAACTTATAGCAACAATAGACTTGGAATTGTATTGTAGTGACTTGTAAACATGTTCAGAGCACTTAAAGATACCACAATTCTAAAATATATATAAAATTTTAAGATTTAACTTCATATTGCAACCCTTAGGTCCATATAGTAGGATAAGTTGATCCATGAGCTTGCATCGCTATGTCAAAGTTAAAATCAGAACTGGAATATAAATAGTATAAACAATGAGGAACAACTAAAGAAGAAAATGCTACAATCAACAAATCATTAAAATAACACTAGCTAGGATAAACAAAAGAAGCAATATAAATGGGGAGTTACTATAATTTTGCCCATTTTACTCTTTGAAATATTCAAAGAAAAGTAGATTTAACTATTAGATATTTGACATATTTCACCATTTTGATTTAAAGATCTAGAATTGTGAACTACTTTTTTACGACAAGAACTACTACCATTAGTGGCTACTGTAGAAAAAGATATGTGAAGATTATGTATGAGTATTATATATCTAGCTTAAAGCAATCCAACACATTTATTAGCGAGAATTCTTGAATGCTTCATTTTAGATTAGACTAAAACTTCAATTTCTTAGATAATGCATCTCATACATAATATATATCAAATATACGGAGAAAAAATAAAACGGAACCTAAAAAACCAGATCTACTCATGCATATAGATATAGAAAAATAAAAACATGAAATGTAAGATGTTTGCATACCTTTCTGACGATCTCCTTCATTCTTTAATCTTCTTTGCGTTGGGTTGTTGTAAACCACAACGATCAATCCAGACTGTCTCTAATGAAAGTCCACACGAAGATAGAAGAATAAAACCTCACTAGGAGATGACTAGAATTCTTTTTTTGTACTAGCAAAGACAAGAACTTTTGAGAGAGCTAGAGAGAAAAAGTATGTGTGTAAGAAAAATAACCTTTCCTTTTCTTTTCTTATGTCTTACACAAGATGCACAAAAATCATCTTTATTTTTTGCACTATTTGGCCTTCCATAACCCCATCACTAATGGAAAGTTATGGGAAGTTGATGGTCATGAATAGCATGCATTAATGAAAGTTATGGGAAGTTAATGACCATGTATAGCAAGCATTAATGCAAGCCAATAACACTTGTTTCTAATCCATTCTACGCAATGTTTTCTACCACGATCACATCGCGATATAATCCCAAAACACTCTCTCGTATCTTGAATCACCATTTAAGACCATTTTACTCATCCTTCGGATCTCTTATGTGTGTGATCTATTAGGTTCCCGATTATATTAGCCACTTGAGTTAACATTTAATTCAAGTAAGTCAAGAGCAGTATCTAATAACACGTCATAACCTCCAATTGACCGGAAAGTCATTGGTTTGACCACGAACCCTTCCATACGTAATGTTGCAATACAATTCATCCTTTCACCATCTATACCTCACTTAGTTCAGAGTATGGTCAAAGTGTCAACTCCTACTAGACTAACTACGTCACATCTAGTCCAAGTGTTATTAGATCTTGTCCTGAGGATCTCATTATTCTATGTATCATTGAAGACTCTCTTTATGCCACATATATGCTTTAGCCAGAGACTCCCAAGTAATGATCCTGACAAAAGACTGTGGGTATCATCTCCTTCCATTAGGAGTAGTGAATCCTTTTTTGGCTACTCAATTACCTCCGAATACCTCAAGCTGTGCCTAATCACTACCTTATGAATAACCCCTGAAAGGCACCGATGAATGGAGTCAAAGCACAAGATCAGTATCTGAGGTATCCTTAAGCATTTCAAGTCAAAGGATACTTGCACCATTGCTATAATAAGACTATCATTGACACTAGAATAGAATATTCATATGATTGTCTCATAGTAGGTCAATACAATGTACTTACTACCCTTAGTAAGTATGTCAACTATAAACAACTCATGTCTACAACTTATAAGATCTACTATTTGTTCTAATCAAAGAGCATAACATGCTCTAGTCTATCCGGATTAATGATATCTCATCTCATTAATCCTATGGCTAGGGAAAGCTTAGATACTAACATAATTACACATGATATGAATCTCATTATCATGATCTCAACATGATTTCCTCAAAGCTATGTTTTGTATCAAGGACTTCATTAAATCAATTTAAGATCAACATCAGATTTATAAACACATGAACATTGAAATAATGAAAAATGTCTTTATTAATCATAGAATGATTTGTACAATAAGTATTAAAGGTGATTGCCAGGAGAGCACTTCTCTAACAGTTTCCAGTTTCAAAAGTGAACTAACATAATTTTTTTAATCAAGAATGTGTACATATAACAATTAATTATCTAATATGGGTTAAATTTCACATTAGATCTAAGTAAACATAATGTTTGCATCATATATAACTTAAGTTGTTGCATCTAATTCCAAATATATTATAAACAACTATATTATAAGGAAGAACACTAAATAACAAAACATAACATAGCAAAGGAGATTTAAGAATATAAAGGCAAGGTAAAAGTAAAGAAATAAAGTGCCACAAAGTTCTTATACTTATTTATCTATGAAACTATTACTAAAGCTAAAGAGATAAAGAGAAAAAGTGAGGACGACACAAAGATTAGCATATTTTTTGCCATGAAAGATTGAAACTTTATTAAAAGAACATGCTAAATGGAAATAATCTGTTTTAGAGGAATTTTAATTTGAAACCAATTTGTGATAGAGTTTACATATTATCTACTAACTCTCACCTAAATAAGGTCAAGTGCCCAAAAATGGGCAAAGGTCTAAGTTCGTTACTAGTTAAGATATTGAACTCTTTAGTATTGTATAACTTGGTGACTTGGACACTATGAAAGGTCATGTTTGAGAGAGAATCATCTTTTTTTTTTCTTCAAGCGAATTATGATTATTAATCTACACTTCATATATTACTGCAAATCCAAATTGAGATTTTATGATTTTGGAGCCATTTGTGAATCCAAACCTAGTGAATTGATATAACTAGACTCCATTTATGTTGGCTACAATGCATGACAAAAATGTTTATGTGAAGAAGCTAATTGTCGTTGGAGCAATTAACTTGAAATTTGATTCAATTCATTATAGAACCCATTGGTACCATATATATAATATGACCAATTTGATTGTCTTGGAACTATTCTTTCCATTACCTAATCTAATCTTATCTCTACTTCTTAGAAATATTCATGAATTTAAAATATTAGAAATGGTAAAGGAGCCATACCATTACATTTAGCAACAAGTCACATGTGTTTGTACCGTTTGAAACTTTTGTTTGTTTTTCAACAAACATATATGGGTTTCTAAGTAGCATTCCTCTTTATTTAGTAGTCAAAGTTAGATCTCTCAATTGCATCCATGAATTACTATCATGGTAATGGTGTTACAAATAAAAAAGAAAAACAGAAGAGAGAAGAAGAGATGAGATAAGGAGAAAGAGAAGAGTCCAAATAGAAGAGAGAAGAACAGAGAAATTTAGAGAGAGAGAAACACATACACACATAATAGCTAATTTATATTCCTACTCGTGAGGGAAACAGTTACAATATTATACTAGTTACAACTGTGTAATAGCTATAATATTTTTATACATAACAATTCTTCATCCTTTAAAAAACATTGTCCCTAAGGTTTTGAAGGCTTACATAATGGTCAAAAAATGAATAATCATATTTTCTTTGCATCACCCATCTCCTTCACGGCATCAACCGCAGTAGCTCCTCTAGCATTGTTGAGGAAGGAGATAAGATTATCAGCGTGTTGATTTGCATCCGTAGGCGCACTATACTCTTTACCAACTGGATTGAAATGCAGTTCAGTTGACATGCAACCATTTGTTGTGTCTCCAAAAGCATGAACATGGAACCTATGGAGCCTTGGTTTTAGGCCAGAGACAACTCTAGTTACATTCGTTTTCCCATCTCCTTCCTGAATTAAGAAGAGGGTACAATTAACACCCTCACTATTGCTGAGAACAGCAACTACCTTCACCATTGGTTCTGTGATCTCAGAGCACCCCAGAAAGGGAGAAAGAGTGAGTGAATTTAAGTAGTCCTTCTCCTGCATGGTTTGCTCATTTCTAGTGGTGGTATCTGGAGTAGCTTAGTAGCTTTTGGTTCTAATCCTTTCGTTGCATGAATTGTGCGAACATAGTTTTAAGTTCCAGCAGATCCTTCTCCATCCTTTATTAGACCCCGAATTTTTCTTGGAAGTTAGAATTATTAAATGAAATTAAATGAGGAATTGGTTGTGATTTATTCATGTGCAAAGAAAGGGAAAATTCTTGAATTTGAAATGATTTATACAAGATTAGGGTAGTGAATGTAGAAAGTTGATGAAGAGTGGATATTAATTTTGGTTTTTTATGATTATGAGAGTTTGAGTTAAACTTGTATGTTTAAGGGTACTATGAAATTTATGATGAATAAGTTAGTAGAAATG
>JANITX010000001.1:22532853-22543049 GCA_027564395.1 Erythroxylum ulei
AATAAAATAATAAACCTCCTACAAAAACCATTTTAATATAAGAGGTATAATAGTTATTTATTATACACTACATTTCGCTCCATCCATAATTCAAACAATATTTTTTATTACATTACATTATGATCCATTTCATCCATCCCAAACAACTTTTCACTATATTACATTCCATTCCATTATAAACAATTCCGTTTCATTCCATTCTATTTTATTAATTAATATCCAACCAAACAGGGCCTAAGGGAACTGCAAAAGGAATTTTAGATAGTCTCTAATCTAGCTCTCTCCTCCTTCATAACCAATAAAGTATTAGGAAATCTAAGCGTGTTAAGGAGCATGAGCTCCTTTTTAATGTTCTCATACACACAAACTCTTTGTACCCCTATACTTATAAGTCTAGTCCTTTAGACATAGCTTCTTGAAAGCCCTCCCCTTCAATGAGGAAATTATTAAACTTGAAGGGACAATGTCTCTTTTTAAAGGATAACATATCTTAGATTAATATAGAGGACTGATCAAATACTAAGGGATTCTTAAAGCAACTTTATTATATGAGAAACCTTCAACCATCTCTTACTCACCAAAACCTTATCCAGCTTCTTCCTTAATAACCATTTTCAATGATGTTTATTACTCCAGGTGTGAAGAACTTCTTACAACCTTAAGTATGTAACTAGGATATAACTAGTGCATTGTTTAAAATCATTTGAGAAGCTCCTCATACCAATATTCCCTTCAGCTTCTATTGAGTGTAGGGTGGAGTCAAAGGTTCATCCATTTGATCACCTATCTGTTTAAGCCTATCATAAAGATTAGTCCTTTAAAGGTTAGGTTAAAGCCCTAAACAAAAGTAATACTAAAGATTGCTCTTACCACTTTCACTTTCACCTGAAGATAAATGAGTTGGCTGTCCTTTAAAGTTTGGAATACCTCCATTTTATCTGTATCAAAATCCATGAGTATCCTTACATTGTGGTAGCACTGCTAGTTGAATATAAAACTCTAATGTTCCTTCAAAAAGGCTATCCCTCCTATATTATGTTCTCTTATTTAATTTCCAAGAAAACTATCAAAAAAGGGTTGTTCTCTTTGACAACATTTGAAACCAATTTTGCTTTTTAGGACAACTTAGTCCTTTAATATTCTAGGTAATTATATCATTTTATAGGTAAGGAGGAAGCCTTCTTCTTCCTTCAGAAGCCTCCCCGACTCTTCATCTTTTTCACAAGTAGCCTTTGAGGAGCTAGCTACCCTTGGAGTAAGAATTATAGGATCTTTATGCATGTTATCCTTATCCTTATTACTCTCCTTCTCTACGATAGTCTCCCTTACCTCTACCAAATTAACAATACATTGGATATTATTCTGTTGCAACTCCTTGTGTTGGCCCTTAGCAAGCTTTTGGGACTGGTTTGTATCAGTAGTCTAAGGATTCTCTTGAGGAACCATAGTATCTACATTCTCCAATAGCACCTCCCTCTAAGAACCTTACTGTTGTTTTTGTTGAGATAGTTTAAAGTACTCTCCATTTAAGAATCTCCTACTTGTTGGCTTCCAAACTTGTTTTTGAAGGTTGGACCAAGTTTCCAAGTGTAAGTTACGAATACTTTATCCTCAAAGAGCTCACTATTCTCATTAAGCCTCATTAAAAGAATCTTGTTAAGAAGCTTTTGGTCCTGCTCAACCAAAATACACACCCTAGCAAAATTTAACCTCTTTACAAGGGTTATTGCTTCATCTAGGCAGAGGGGCTTCCCAATATAACTAGCTAAGTGGCTAATTCCTTTTTAGTCCAATAGTTTTAAGAGGGATATGATGTATGTTAAGCTATAATTGGTTTTGTTTTATTTGATATTATGCAAGTTGATAGTAGGCCTCCAAGCTTGAAGGAAGATAGGTTTAAAGTTTAGGTGCCAAAGGTCAACTTCTAGCACTCTTTTAACTAGAGATTGGGAGATAAATTTGAAGAACAACAAGTCTTCATCATTCATAATAACCTCTACCAAGACCAAATTTCTCCAATTTCGATTTACCCTAAAGCTAAAGGTTGGGGATGATAGCCCTTTCTGCAATAAGTACCCCACCAGGATAGACTCCCATTGAGCAATACCTTCATTGAGAACCTCCATTTTAGGAACTACAAGAGATCTCCCTCCCTTTGTTAAGGTTTAGGAGAACAGAAATGTAATTTTAGTGGAGGGATAATAGTCTCCAAAGACTTGTTTCTACGTTTTCCGGGTACTCTTAGGGACTAGCATCAACACTCTTAAGGAGTTATAAAGGGGTTCAAAGGTGCCAGAGGCATTCGAAGGAGAGGTAAGAAACATGCTTCCATTTTTTAGAACATGAAAGTTCTCAGGGTCTAGAATAAAAGTCTGGGCAGGCATTCTTGAAAAAGAAAACCAAGGATAATGTATCTCAAAAGAAAATTAAGGGTAAGGAGGGGTTTAGGTCAAGCTTTAATCAAACTAGGAAAACTAGAAAGGTTGAAGACTCAAATCAAGAAGTATGAAGCTCTAGGCTAGGCAAAGATAAGAGTGGCACCAAAACTAGCTAGATAAGGAAAGAGGAAGAGGAGAGGAAGGTTGTGATCAATAGAAATTATTGAAAGAAAACCAGAAAAGAGAGAACAGAAGTGACGAGGAAAGGCAACTAAAAAAAGATAACCGAAGACTAGCATCAAGAGAGTCCAGCAACGTCCGAAATTCATTTACTAAAATCAGCAGCAGAAATTTAAGTGAGCCTACACCCAAAAAAAAGAGACAATGATGATTTTCCGTGTATATGTATATACAAGGTCAAGAAGATCCCATTTCACTCGCCGGTTTGTAGACATATCCATTGCTGTAACGAACAATTGGAACATCAAGAAGGGCCTGCCATGAATAAATAAAAAACAGGTTTTATATCAGTTTGAAAAATACGAAGAGTTCTACGATATGTTTAATGTTAAGCAATTTACCTTAACATCATGGCTCTTGTTAAATTGGTAAGGAAAGGCTCTATATAAAAAAGAAAACAATTCCAGGCAGGGAGGTAGCAACGCTATCGACATACCTGCAACATACGTGAGTACTGATCCGTTCTGGTTAAAACGTTAAACTAGGAGCAGAGAAGTTTTTGTTGTTCCGTAAAGACTTTTTACTCTGTTTTCAGTATTTAATATAAGTTATATATACTTCGTTTTCCTTTTTCTTTTTGTTATAGTGTCAAAACAAGGACCAAATATAGTCGTTACCCTCTATAAGTTGGGAGACGTGCGATTTATAGGGTTCAACTCCCATGTGCAGCGGTCAACTTCTAATGAATTCACTGTAACATGTGATTCACCGTTCCTCGTTTATGAAATCAACATGCCGCATCACAGAGAAGAGATCCTCCTATTCACACTTGACAGGACGATTCAGATAACCGAAAAACAAAAACATATTTACACAACCCTATAGAAAAGTTCAATTACTGGAAAAACTACACCATTTACAATCACAGGAATCCTGTTCCTGGAGGGAAATTTAGGTTCACGATTCTTGACTCCTCAAAGCTTCCGTGCGGAAAATGGTCATGAATCAGTTTTAAGTCACATTAACCAGCATTACTTGTATCGGTCTCCAACGAACCCTGGCCTCTGTCCAACCCACTGTTGTGAACGTCAGACAAATTGTGGGAACTGCGCTGGTGTTGCTCAGAACCACTTAAATGGACAGGTTTCTTGAACTGAACTAAGATCATGGTCATGTTGTCACATCCTTCCCCACCAGCTGTGGGTGCCAAACACCGGTCAAATACTTTCTCACAAATTGCTGAAAGCTTATGTTCCTGGATGGAATAGAACAACGAAACATTTGTTCGCGAATTGCATACGCATAAAGCTTTAACAAGGCTGTTCCGAACTTACAGTGTTCAACTGCTCGCGCACATAGTCCACCAGTTGTTGACTTGACATGCAATCCCTAGTAGTATAGTTGCTTTGTCAGAATTTGCAAATAACAAATACAAACAAGCCAACTGGAGCACATTCACAAGTTGCTTATATTTTTAATTTGAGCACTTAGTTTCTGCTTGGTCAGTTGGATAAGAAGTTCGGTTATCGCCGTGCTAGAGAAAGAGAGATGGATGGATGGTGACAGCTATGGACATGAGATATCATCATCCCCATGTTGCATTAGTTTGGTTTTAGAACTAGTCATCACTTCATGCATGCATGTACAAGTGGTCGGATTATCTCAACTCCACATTTTACGCACATTTAGTCTAGGATACAGCTGTTGCTTCCAAGTCCAGACTTTGGAAGAAACAAAAGGTCCTAAAAGTTGCAACTAAGAGCAGAGGCAACATACAGAAACAAGCCCTGCTGTGGTGATAGTAACAGCAGCAGCATCAACAATATTGTAACAGTAGTAATTGTACAAGCAAAGGCTTAGAAATGTTTGGTCTGAACTGAGCGTTCCAATGAATTAATATACTGTCAAATTAGATAATAAAAGAATTTAACTTGAACCTTACAGGTATGATTTACTTGGAACCTAACAGGCAAGGACTAATAAACCTGCATTCGAGTCAACCTATACAACCCCATTAAGCCCTCTTAAGTGACACGTGTCACTTGGTGCAACTGCTTTATGAGTTGACAGCTTTAGGTTTGGAGTCGCTCTAAGGATTCCCAATTTTGCCCAAAAAAAAAACTTCTACTACTGTAGTCCATTGAAAAGCTACCGAAAGAATAAGAAAAACTATGACATAACGCATGACAGCACTTACCAAATCCCATCACAAGCAACGACAAGAAACTCATCATCGTCACAGAGTTCAACCTGTTCAATCAGTACAAATGGTAAACAAGAAAAAAGTTGTGTCAGAAACACACTCGACACAGACAAATAATCCACAATTAGGGACACAAGGGATTGAAACTAAAAGCCCTCCTTTTCCAAGTTGGGATGTGAAAGATACTTCAAATGATAGTATATTTATGCATTCTTATAATTAGATCAACAACTAAGACCCACTAAATTGAATCCACAAGCTCAAAGATGATGAAAAAAGTAAAAAACGAAATGAACAAGAACATTAAACATAAAAAAAGAAGTGGCTGTATTAATGGTGCGTACAGTGGTTACATCTGGATTAGCAGTAACAATTTGCTTTTCAGCAGGAAGCGTTTTGTTCTGCTTGAACTCCATGTCACCTTTAAATATTAGCATTAACAAGGTGAGAATAATTGAAGCAGAGTAGAGAAGCTTTCTTATTAAACTATGACCATTGTCACATACCAATTGCCCTTGCCAAGTTTAAACTTCCATTCACTCGCCCCACTTGGATAAAACCACCAGCCTTCAGAATCCTCTCTCTCTCAACCTCAAGTTCAGGCTTATGATCCTTGGATAAATTATATGCCTGCGCAGAACTATTGACATGAGACAATGCAGTGAAATCTGCAAAGGGACCCTGTTTTGACAGTAACCATCTAAGGTCACATGGGAACAAATTATCAGTATATTTACAGGTACAAAAACAAGATATCAAAATGATTTATACTCCAACTTCTCAGTTCTTTGGGCAACTTAAGTACTCTAAAGGATTTCAGCAGACATGCTTATCTTCTTCAGCAGAGAGTGCCCTCACTTGCAATTAATTGGAAGAGAAGGGAAAGAACAAAGTAGGTCTTTTAGGCTTTGACATTATTCAGTTAACAGTGAGGACAGGTATAACATGATCAAATTGTTTCAGCTAGTTTTATACAATTATGGAGATGGATTGATGTACTTCGATAAAGTTTACAATAAGGATGTGACTTGAACATTGATCAGCCTTTTAACAAGTGGTGACAAGAGGGAGATAGAGATACAGCAAAAGTGAACACAATAGACTAAACGGGAAATTAATTTAATCAGCTTAACTATTGTCCTCGATAAATATAATGACAAGTGCTCTTAACTTTGCTCAACTATGGTAGAAGCCACTTTTAGAATGGATTTCTGTCCTGCCTACAATTATTTTCATTTTTCTCACATCTGACCAAGAATGACTGCTTGTGTAAGCAAAGATCAAATAAGTGTTCAATACAAGGAGAGAGAGGTGGTCGAATGGACATCATCTTGTTCTGAAAGAAAAATTTGTGAGAAAAGAAAATTCAAATAATGCAATTACTATATTGACATTTCTTGAGGGGAAAGAACTGTTTAGAAAGCATTACAGCTAAAACCTAATCCAATAGAGATGAAATACAATTACCTGTCCCTTCCTGGAAATAACACAACGAGAATCACCAGCATTTGCAACGATAAGTTGCTTGTCTCGAATCATTGCTACACATGCTGTGCTTCCACAAGTTGGTCCATGAAATTCAGAATGAGATCCCTGGATTAGGAAAGCACGGTTACCATTTTCACCTGCACTAACAAATCAGATGAGCTAAAAATAAAATCTCTGTCAGTTTCCTGCAATACCTCCTCAGATGACCATTCAGCAAAATGGCCATTGTCTTCACTATTTCTGGGAGGCCATATTAACCCTTCAATCATGCCAGAAACTTTATCTATCTTATCACCCAAAATAGCTAATTCCCTCCATCCTCTTTGTCCACACATCATCTCATCCATTCTGCAGGAAACACTAATAAACTTAGTAATTTATTCTATGTGGAACAATTTATCTGACCACAAACATAGCCAAAACTGCATTGCATCATATAGGTTTCAGAAACATTTGAGACACAAGTATGATAGCAGACAACAATAGAGCCTAGTGAACAAGATAAACATTCCAATACCAATCTCCAAGATGGAGAAGTTTACCTGACAGTTGATAAATACTTTTTAGTTTAAACTATTCAGAGTAATGGCATACACATCAGATCAATATGATACCGCCACTGCCAAGTTGGCCTGGGCTATCATAAGCATATAATGAAAGAAAGCACTATAGCAGTCTTGGTAAGGTTTCATGTCATGAAATTCTCAGAACTATTGTTAAATCTAGACACATTAAATGGACATATTTAGAGCAAATGATAGTGAATTTACCTGAGGAAAGTTTTCTGCAATGAAGTGCCTATATCTCCAGCCAAATAAGCTTCATGTTTGAGCACTTGTTGGTGAAGAAACTTGGCACAGAATCTAGCCACCACTTGCCCTGGAACACAATGAACTTTAAGGAATTCGGTTGCTCACTATTAATTTCAGATACAACAAAAATATACTGGCTCTCAACTCAATGTTACAAACTTCACAAAATTAGCAGGAACTGTGGTTCCATTCGTCAATCTTTATCATGGATATGTAGGTCATTTCCCCATTACCATTCTTCTACAAGTCATATTAACATTTAAGCATGCCCATCAATGGTCGTCTTAAGTTCCACCTGACATTTCTTGTTCAAAATCAAACCCATCCCTAATAAGTATGGCCACACAAGTTGAATCGTATAAAGCCAAAAGCTTCAAACCTTGCTCCCAAACCCTTACCACTAAGAATTGCCCAAACATAATTCTTCCTACTAATTGATCTTTTGCACAGATGGACCTGTTAGAGAAGTAGGACAAGGATATGCAAAGCAGTAAATTCTATTTAAAATTGTGGCAAGGAAAAAAGTACAAAGGATAATGTAATAGCAAAAAGTACAAGGTTGATATTAAAGTTCCACAAACAGAGGGCAATCGTTTTTATTCATAATGTGAAAAGTTATACAAAATAAATAAGACTATTATATTAGGACTCATAACAAGCAGTACAATAGAGCTGACCTCCATGGCCATCGTAGACAGCAAAGAAAGATGTAGAACTGTCCAAATCTGGATAAGCTGCATGCTGTTAAACACCTCATATAAGTTTTGCATGCAATAAGTAACATGTCATAGTTATGTTAATCTTATTGTAAGTCCACTGATCACAACTTTTATGACTACAATTAATGCATTACACTACTTAATGATATATTAAGTCTCTCGTCTTACTTTCATTACTTTCCTAACATGGTATATAAAGTCATATCACAATGACAATATCCAATTCATAACTAGTTGTAACTGCAGTGGCACATGTAGACCATAATCACATAGACAAAATTATTCAAACTTCTTCAGCCAAGAAAACAGCCTGTTTTAGGTGAGCTATAATTGATTTTTCATCAAATGAACTTTGTAAAATGAATAAGCTGCAGTGAAAAATAGCATTCATGTTTTTATGTGTTTCTTAGAATACAAGCTTCAAGATGATGCTTCAACATTACAATATTTTAAGAAATACAATGTAATATCCGTATTTGTTCTTCCAACACAATGGCTTCCTTTCTGGACTCTATTTCAATTCTTTCACTTTCCTTGATTCTCTGCATCTTTTATATCTTTCATTGAACATAATGGAGACATAATAAGAGGCAACTAGTTAGCAGTAAATGTGGATAACAAAATGGGTTTTCGGTGGTAATTCAATTTCAAGGAGAAAACACTAAAACACTAGAGTTCACACCCTAACAAGAGTAGTCTGAGAGACTCAAATCAATGTTACTTAAATGGCCTTAAAAGCTTGCGGCATGGCAAGAAAAACAGGCTGTATGATGTTTTCAGTAATTTCTTCTAAAGCTGTAAAGGATACAATGTTGCAATCAATTCCTTGAAACATTTAAGTCTGTTGAGAGAGTAACCAGTAACAACACTACCACGTAGTCACCTTCAATTGTACAAATCTAGTTTGTTCAACTTCAATAAAAATAAACCTATAGCAAACCAACAAACATATCATATGACATATTTTAAAGGACTTAACCACATAAAAATTCTTAGAGATATTGTGTCTTTGAGCAATTTAGAGCTTGCACAGCACCATTCTTGACCTGTTGAATAACCATGACATTAACCACATGAAGCTCAAATACATTATCCAAATTGATAAATTCAAACAAATACCACATGATTAAACATCAAAATATATACAACAGATGGTTTTCATGCCTCATTAAGTAATGTCATCTTGAAACTTCACTGACACCTCGATATTAAATATTCATGGCTAGTACATTTAAATATAGTAAGTTAAAGAAAGAAATAAAAAATACTCACTGCATCTTCCATTGTTGAACGCCAACCTTGCATGGAGGAGACCCCATATCGAAGTCTAACACTCTCACCATCTTCTGATGCCTTCTCTGTTTTAGGGGAGCTGAGATATACCCCCATTTCTATCTGAAACAAATCACAATCTCCACAATTTGGCATAGCTATGCTTGAACATAGATTACGTGAATATGTGCATGTATTCATGTACTTTACTTGATTCTTATTGTTGAGGAAGAGTTTCTGATTCTGTTTCTATCCTTTAATCTCTTGAGATCAGATATTAGTACATGCATCAAACAAACCATTTCCTTACATCCAACGATCCAAGTATCAGTTTTGTTCATACCGAATCTCCAGGTGATTTCGCAATGTTCTATTAACAATCCAAGCTTTAATCACAGATCAAACAACAAACTAAAAGAATTGACAAATTCTGAATCGGAGACAAGCAACCCACGAACCAAAGAAATTTTATATTAAAAAGAACACCGTCTCAAAGATGAAAATCAGACCTCAAGCCGAGCAAAACCATGATCAAGCGGATGCTTTAATTTCAGCCTCATTTAACACAATCCAAGGAAATTAAAAAAAAGGAAGAAATTCCAATCCCCCGACTTTTCTCGCAAACCAAACAGATCTCCAAAACAAAACCAAGCACATAAGGAGATAATGAAAAGTAGTTGACAAATTATACAAAACTATGAGGGCAATTATTCAGTTCTGGATTGGGAACGAAGAGAGAGAGATGGATTACTCACTCGACAGTTGCAGAGACCGTACAGGTCAAACACCGACGGAGCAGAGGCAAAGGAGAAATATGGTGCTGTTCTCTTCCATTCGAACGGTCTCAAAATCTTAAGTACAGCTAACTAATCAGTAGTGTCATAACAATGACAGATAATACTCCTACACGGAGGCAGCCACGCGTCCTGCACGTGGGCTGTTTATTTTCTTTTAATCTCCACGTTACTCGTATCGTATTATTAGGATTAAGGTGCCCGCAGGGCGTAGCTCAGTTGGTTCCGGAGGGGTAGATTTGCTCCAAGTTGTAAGGTTCGAATCCCACGGTTTGCAGTATGGGAGCAACATTCTTGAGCCCCTTGTGAGATTTGAGGGTGGGTTCCTTGTAGGCCTGTGGGTTGCTCAC
>JANITX010000001.1:22558839-22571536 GCA_027564395.1 Erythroxylum ulei
TAATTTACGTTCCTTTAATAATGCAAATGATGTTATATTTTAAGTAATTAATGAATAATATTTTAATTAATTACATTTAATTAATTACCTCATAATTATATTTTAATTAATTAATTAGATTGTAATTAATCATTTAATTAATTGTATTTTAATTAATTAATTAGATTTTATCTTGATTAATTATTTTAATTAATTAATTAGATTTGATCTTATTTATTTTAATTAAATATATTTTAATTAATTACATTTTAATTATATTTAATTAAAAAATAAAAAATTATTAGCGTTGGTAGGAATCAAACTCATTCCTCCCGCATATGGAGGGTATGGACCATTACCTAAAATTTTGGTATGAAAAAACTATTCAATTAATCATAATAAAATATCAACCATTGCCATTCATTCCATTCCTATTGATTTATTCAAATACCCCTTAACTAACCACCCTCGTTCTTCTGCTGCGCTTCTCACAAAAGTCTAAGAAAATCCCTAGTCTTAAGTAGTTTAAGTCACCTAGATAGATAATAAAATATAGAAAAGGAAAATGTCATAAAGAGAACTCAACGCCACAATAATAAATGGAACAAGGAGAGATTACTTCCCAATTTGAAGGATATATTTGAAGCGAATCGCTTCCGCTCAAAAACCAACAAATAAAGATAAGAATTATAGTTGTCTATTGTAAGATATGCTGCAATTTCAAGCCCAAAGCTTAATTCAGGCAGAAAGCTTATTTAAACAAAGGTTAAAGCAAACGAGAATAGTTACGCAAACATATTCGTTGCCTTAACAACACGACTGTTGATCAAGTGTATGGAAAGATGAATAGGTCTGTGTAGTTGGGAAGTAGTAAACTTTCCAAACAAAGCGCATATCACATGTTCAAAACCATTTTGATTTAATTTATTATAAATTAACACATAATAAGATATATTTATGTGATGCTCCATCTTAACAACAATATTAATAGAATCAACAACTAGTTATATTTGTAATAAATTAAAGTTTTAATTTAACATTAAAATTAATATAATTTGTAACTGCAATTAATATTACAAAATGAAGTTAAATTTTAAATATAATTTATCTTTTCTATAATTATTAGGACTTCGAAAATACCAACATTAATTATCTATTTAATTTACCGAAAATAACTTTAATTATCAGTTTTTTACAACTAAAAAATCATTTATTTAATTATTTACAACTAAAAAATCTTAAAATCACATCTTTCTTTTTTTTAACTTTTGTTAATGTAAACAACATTTGTTAGCCTTTTAATTAATTGGGTTAGTGAGGACCGGAAGTGGTAAAATAAATTTTCCAAGTGTATCAAAAAGTAAGAAAAATCCTTTTGAATAAGTTTTAAAAAAGTTAAAGAATCAATCATGTAAAATATCTGTTTGACTTCGTAATGCAAATCAAAAGATATTCTTCGTTAAATCTTCAATAGTAGACATGTATAGAAAGTAAGCTGATCCATAGCAGTGAACATTGCATCCACATGCACGCTCTATAGCTTTCTAGGTATTTAAATAATCATTTTATTAACGTTTCTTCTTAAAACAAGCTCTTACTTGTAAGTGCTTACAACTCTATTTGACATCTTTCAGCCGCGGTTATGTTGAATAAACTATAGGATTAAACATTTATCAAGAAAACTTGGTGAAAATTTTGAAACTATGTTGAAGATCAATTCTTTCTTTCAAACTCAAAAATCATGTCAGTTGTTATATTAAATAAAATAAAGAGCAATTTCAAATCACAAAGTGCACATAAAATTAAATTTGAATAACTAAAATAATAGGTTCACCTTTTATTGTATTTTTAAATTTTTTAAAAATTAGGTTTAAATGTTTAAAATTTTAATTTTATAATAAAAATTGAATAAAATTAAAGACTTAAAATAAAATTAAAGAAGGAAACTAAAAGAAGGAGATTAAAATTAAATTAAAGAAGATAACTGTTAAATAAAAATTTATTTTAGCTTATAAAAATCAGTTAGTTTACGAGATTTGGTTAATTAATTAATAAATTTTTAATAATAAAGATTATTAAAATAAATTAAACTGAAATTTTAGTTAAAGTTTTTATAGTTAAAATGGTTAAATTCATTCAGTTTTCGAATAATTGAAATTTTTCGTTTACCTAATTTTGTGATGGAGGGGAGTAGTCAAATGGTAGGAATATGAGAAAGTGGAGTATGCATAACCTAATCTATATTTTGTCTCTTCTGAACAAACTGGCTCACCAGAGATTAGGAAAATTTGATTGGAGTGGATTGAACATATATCTAAACGGACTAAATCAGTAAATCTTAACTATAACCGTCCTTAAATCTGGACGTTGATGATATGTAAACTATATATGTATATATATATATATCTCTACAACGTATGTTTAAATGAATGGAAAAGACCAATTAACCATTCCAAATTAGGTGACAAAAAAGGGCAGTGCAGTTTAACGCAAAACCCCATCTACTAGATCAAATTACAGTCGTCCTCGCATGTGTGCCACGTGTAAAACAATCTTATCCAGTCTCTGAGATTATCCATAAAGAATCCCGGTGTGCCCTAAAGAAAGGGGGCCTTTAAATTTGGGAGCCATCGAGTAACTTGCCAGATCTCTCGCCGCTTCGATATTGCCACGCGTTGCGCTTAAACATCATTTTTATTTTTCACTTCTTTCCCCTGTATAGTGTATAGTGTATACTGTCAATTTTACGCAACCCTTGGCCTTGGCTACAAAATGGAATTTAAAAATTTTAATAATAGTAATAAAATATACACAAAATAACTGAATTAATTAAATATTAAATATATAACGATTCAATTCTCTTAGATTTAAATTAAATTAATTTGAATTAATTATTTAATTTAAATGTAAGAGAATTTTTAATTTAATTATTTCAAAATTTATTTGAGTTTAATTATTATGTTAATGATATTTGATTAGTTTATATTTGATATTTTTATTTTATTAATATTTTTTAGCAAGATTTAATAAAAGAAATTTCTAAAATTTAGAAGAAAATTTTTATAATAATTTGAAATCAGAATATTCCAAAGATAACGTTACCATAAAATCTCAATTTTATAGATAAAACGACAAAAGAAAGAAAACAAAAGTCTAATGACCCAGAGCTGACTCGGACCAGAAGATAAGCACAGAAAAGAAAACGAGCATCCATCTCTGTCTGCTTGACACGTCCTTTAAGTGGAAGTGGGACCAAGCGGATAAGGACTCGGACCTCGTATCAATAAATATTAAATACTGCCATCAATGTATTGCAATACTCACCTCTTAATCTTCTTCACTGCATTGCAATACCATTCTATTCCTCCGTCATCATAGAGTCAACTTTTAGAGCCTCTACTGGGCCATAGCATAGCATAGATCGTTCCTTTTTCAAGCTTTAAGCACGGCATCTGGGTTTCTCCTGGATTTGAGAAGCCATCATTTTTGCGGTTGATTTTTGGAGGAAGAATGGCAACTTGTGGTGTGGGGTTCGTTGGTGGAAATGGGTGTGCGGGTTGTTCGTCTTCGTGGTTCCAGATCAAGAATAGAAAGAAAAATAGCATGATGAAGAACAGAGTTAAGGTTGTTTGTTCTTCCTCTTACGTTATGGATCCTCATAAGACCCTTAGGATTCAGCCTGGTGCCTCGGAATCTGAGGTGAAGAAAGCTTTCAGACAACTCGCTTTGCAGGTTCTTTAATTTTCTCTAACTATTTTAGAAAATTGGTTTCTTTCGTTCTTGTTTGATCTTTGGTGGTTTAGCTTATGCAGTTTTTTTCTTTCCCTTCAGTATCATCCGGATGTTTGCAGAGGTAGCAATTGCGGCGTGCAGTTTAATCTGATTAATGAGGCATATGATGTAAGCTATAATCTGTCCCCCTTTTCAGTTTCATCGCATTTTCTTAATTTCCGATAAATCTTACTAAAAAAAGAAGTAGCGAATAGGCAATGGATAAATTAGACGTTTGGTGTAAATAACAAGATTGGATTCGGTAATGAACGTATTCATAGTTTTCTTTATGCTTTGCGGGATTTAATAATAATATGCTTGGGAACTTTGAATTGTGTGTACATCTGTGTTAAGGTTCAACACTTCAATTTGTTCGCACAGAATCTTCTGAGGAAGCAAGCAACTTAAATAAGATCACGACCCACTATCAACTAAAAGATAAGACCTTATTTGCTGCGATTGAAAATTCAAAATTAAAAAGGTTACAAATCTCGCATTCTTCTTTCTGGGAAATTAACAAGTACGAGCATTTTGATTTGGGAAAAAAAGAAATAAAATGGACAGTGGCTAATTTCTATTTATGGTAAAAGAAATTGTTGGTAATGAATAATAATACTGACGTTAAGTTCCGTAACTCATTCCTCATTATGCAAGCATGTTTTTCTTTTTATCATTTTGTCTTCATGACTTTGATGTGTCCATGGGAAAAAGTTCCCAATTACTAAGGTACTCTGCACGATTTTGCATAGATGAACCCTTCTATTGCATAATTTCTATGTCTAAACAAGGTCCCTTGATTCATGCACCAGATGGTGATGAGTAACTTGAGAGGCGATTCCGACACCAATCAAATGTTCGAGACGTACGATGAGGGAATCGATGAGCCAATGAGAGGGATGAACGATCCAGATTGGGACATGTGGGAAGAGTGGATGGGATGGGAAGGAGCTGGAATTCGTGACTACTCTTCTCATATTAATCCTTTCATCTAAAGTCTGAATCAGACTTCCTGAAACTATTGTCAACTGTGCAGTGTGCACTACTAAGTTATGACCCCTCATCTTTGGAAAAACCCATTTTGGAGTTTTTCTTGTATATAGAGAATTAGATGTCAATTTCCTTTCTTTTGTACAGATTTCTCCGAAACACTAATAGGAAGTGCCAAATTATGACTTCCTGATTGGTGGTGATCAATGTAACATTGGAATTTCTTTCCAATTTCGCGAGGAATCGTAGCCCATACTTCTTACTTCATTATTTGTGGATCATAAGTTTTAACTTTGAAGTGCGGCCTAACTCTTCTTAATCATCTTATATCTACCTAAATAAGAACCAGATAAAGGGTGCGAGGGTTGGACAAATGATAACTACCAAACATGTCATGACTTTATTGATAAGTTCCTTTTTAGGTGGATTTATGATTTTTAATACGTTATAAACTGCATCAAGATGAAGGGAAGCCAACAATACAATTTTTTAAAAAATAAAATTTCGTTAGGTTCTCGGCATCAATACATAATGCAAATACAGTTTATATCATGCTAAACTAGGTAAACTTGACAATGATTAGGACTAACAAGCAAACGGAAATAACTTCCAAGAAATATTAAGGATTAATGGTCGAAATTAGCTTTCCTTTACATATAACATAAACCAAGCAATTAAAAGCAAGGTTAAAGCATGTTTTATCAGGCCCCATACTGTTGTGGAGCTTCTTAGCCTATCTTAGAATATTATTCCATTCAACTTCAGGACAATTTAGTTCTAGAATATGTTAAAATCTTGAGTTGATAGAGCTAGAGAATTTACACTGAAAAAACACATAAGAAATGGATTGAGGGACCTGCTTGTATAGGGTACCAAGAGAGTCTAAAGATTTATGGATTCTCTCTTTGGCTCTTTACCTCTAGCAGCAAGCGAAGTGAGGAAGGAGGCTTTGGGAAGAAGAATGTTTCCCTAAACTATTTTGTACCGATTGACCTTTGAGTCATGAAGTTTGAAGAGGTTTATACAAGATGATTACTAAATCCCTTGTTTGTATCAGAAAGCCAAATGGTTTTGTCACTGGCATTTGGTCTCAAGTATAGTCAGGGAGATAACTTCCCAGCCTTAGAAAACCTCTAAAATTGCTTATCTAATTACCTTTATTGATTGCCTGATTAACACGTGAATTGAGAGGGAATCTGGTAGTCTAGAAGTGCAAGTCAACCACTTGGATAAAAGGACTATAGTTAGTCCGATTGTTAAAATAAAATTAAGAGTCCCTGCCATTCGCTTTCAGCATTTTGATATAAGCGTAAATTAAATATCTTTTCCGCAACAACTGCATAAAGGTCCATGATTGTATTTCTTTTCCTCCATTTGTCAAAGCAAGGCTTCTTGAGATAACATTCATTTATCCATTTGGCCCATAAAACTTTTTCATCAATATATAATCTCCAAATCCTTTTCGCTATTAGTGCAGTTTGTATCAAAAATAAAGAAATCAGACCAAGCTGTCCCTATTGTTTCTCCCAACAAAGTTAAACCCATTTTATCTTTGCCCTTTCGTAGTTTTCTGACTTATTTATTCATAAGAAGTTTTTGATGCATTTCTCCAGCTCTTTATTCAGTTTCTTTGGTAGAAATATGTGATTACTCCGGTGAATAAGAAGGTTATGGAGGACATAAGAGATGAGTTGAAGCTAACCAACATGGGATAGAAACTTGTTTTACCTAGCATAAATTTTTCCTCTAAACATATCTACAACAGGTAAACGATCTTCATATCTAGGCTTCTTTGAAGTAATGCGAACACCAAGATATTTAAAAGGAAAGCTTACCGAGAGTTTATGATCAATTCTGAAAAGGTCTAATTGGCTCTCCAAAACATGATAAAGTCATCTGCAAATGCTAGATGAGTAATTCCAAGGCACTTACATTTACGATGTTATTTGAAGTTAGGACAAAGTCGTATTCTCTTCTGAATCAGCCTAGAAAGTATCTCAACACATAAGGCGAACAAGTTGGGGGATAAAGGATCCCCCTACCTAATGCCTTTAGATCCCCTGAAGATCCTAGTTAGGCTACCATTAATAAGAATATTGTATGTGGTGGAAGATAAACAAGCATTAACTGTAAAACCAAAATACTCAAGATTGGAAAGGATAAAGCTCCATTGGAGAGTATCATAGTTTTGGAGAAATCTACTTTCAAGAACACATCTTTTCATGGATCTTTATGTCTCATAGTCTTTCATAAGTTCCTAGACCATTAGTATGTTTTCAGAGATGGATCCCCCAAGGACAAATGCCGTTTTGAGTAAAATGAATGATATGTTTAATAGTTTCTGTTAGTAAATATATAAAACCAATTAAGTTGACCTCACACAATAGCTTAAGCTATTGTGGTGAAATGGTCACTTAACATGGTATCAGAACCAATTTGTCTTGATGGTTTGGGGCGGTGCCCGGTTATATCTCTTTGCCCAATATGTCCATCAGATGTCCAGTCCTGCTCTGGACTGAGGGGGGTGTGTCAGGAATCCCACATCGGACAATTACAAAGGTATTCAAGAGTTTATAATAGTGTGCAAACCTCCCCATCTTGAGCTAGCTTTTGGGGGTGAGTTAGGCACTTTCTAACATGGTATCAGAGCAGGTTGCTCTTATGTTAGTCGTTAATACCTCGAAATGATAGATTATGTCATGTGTTAGATCTACACGTGAGGGGGGTGTTGAAATATAAGAGTGAAAGTTTGTCTCACATTGGAGAAAGAGAGGAAAGAAGATCAACATATAAGCCTAGTGGGCTACTCCACCTATCACCAATTAGTTTTAGGATGGAACTTTACTTAAACTTGTATGTGGTATAACTTTCTTTCTCTTAAGCTATTGTGGTGAAATGGTCGCTTAACATAGTATCAGAGCCTTTATGACCAAGTGGTCTTGAGTTCAAATCCTACCATCCACCTATTATTTAGCACAAGGTAGAGTAGGCCTGTGCAAGTTTCAAGTCCAAAGGGCTTTCACTTAAGGGGGTGTGTTAGTGAATATATAAAACCAATTAAGTTAGCCTCACACAACAGCTTAAGCTATTGTGGCAAAACGGTCACTTAACACTGAGCATCTGCAGTGGCTTTGATTTTATATATTTCAACTTGTATTCATTATTCAATGGACTTTTGTCTTGCCCACCAGCCTACTCTGGTCAGTATACTTTCAAAATAATTTTTAAAATTTTAAATAATACATTAAAACTTCGTAAACTGTTATGAGAAGTTATTAATTTAAATTTCATCAAGAAGTTTCATTTAAATAAGAAGAATTTTATTAAACAAATATTAACATCAAAATCATTTAAATTTGTATGAAACAATACTCAATTAAAGTTCTACTGAGACGCAGGATACAAAGAGATTCAATAATACTCAACTTTACTCCTTCTTAATAAAGAGAATATTCGATAAGCCCAAAATTCATTAAAAAATGTTGTTAAAAAATGATAAAAACCCTTGTAGATCAGTATTTTGTTGTACAGTGCCTATTTGTAATGTGAAGGAATCTTACAAGCGAGAACACATTGCTCACAGTAACTCTATTTAAGATTTCTTAAATAAATAAACAAATAAACAGAAAAGCAGTCATCAAACTTTAAAACTAACACCCACAACACATGCTTCGGTAGTAAGGAAACGCGATTCCCTTGAAAACTGCATTAAGTGAATACAGCTCATTTACACCCCACCCCGACTTCTGCACTGCACTGCTACTTACTTAAAGGAGTGCCATAACTCCACCTAGAGAATCCCTGAGATGGATAGAGATCTAAGAACATTTCTTTTCTTGTTCGAATCTTAGTCTGATTCGATTCTTCTGACCACCGACATTTTCAAGACGTTCATGCCATTGATTTTAAAAAAGAAAAGCATTTAAAGCTAAACAAGAAAAGAAAAGTTAGGTGTTTGCGTTTGAGAGAGGGACTTTACAGAGCGGAAGTTAGTAGGTTCTTTCTCTGTTTGCAAGCTTCCGTCTTACACTTCAACCCCTTTTCTCCGTTGTTGTCAATAAACTTCACAGCTTCATCTTCGTATGTGTGTGCGAGAGAGAGATGGGTGGCTGCAGTAGTACGTACTTGTTGGTAGTGTTTTTGCTAGTGACTTACGCTAGTGCAGAAGATCCCTACAGGTTCTACACGTGGAATATAACCTACGGTGATATCTACCCACTTGGAGTGAAGCAACAGGTGACCTGAATTTCACGTATTTCTTGCTTATCTCTCTGTTTTCCCATAGTTTTGTTTTGTTTACCTGAATCCTGATTGAAAAGCCACTGTCGTAGGGGATATTGATAAACGGCCAATTTCCAGGGCCTCAGGTTGAGTCGGTGACAAATGACAACTTGATTATTAGCGTCTTCAATAGTTTGGACGAGCCATTCCTCATCTCTTGGTAAGTTCTTACACCGCTATAAGGTTTACGTCCTCCACCCAACACGTGTTGTTGAGTTGCTATCCCAAGCTCATCTAGTGTTTTTCTTTCTTTTTTTTAATGTCATTATCAAAGAAATGATAAATGAGTTTTAGATGTTTGTCAATTCGCACCTTTAGTACATGCGGTGCTTAGTAGGCTTAAGGGGTAGCATTTCCTGTTTTGCAATTTTCATAGTCCGTGGCTTTAATTGCTGATTTGAAACTTCTCTGATTTACTGCGTCAAGATTGTTCTGCCAATCATGGGATCAAGATCATTGTAATGCCCGAATTTTGTTATGTTCCTGAAGGTAGCCTTAAGACTTATGCTATCTCAGCGATCCAACACAATGTTTTGTGACTGTTGGTTAGGAATGGAGTGCAGCAGAGAAGGAACTCATGGCAAGATGGAGTTTATGGCACCAACTGTCCCATTCCTCCGGGACAGAATTTCACTTACGTGCTCCAAGTTAAGGATCAAATTGGTAGCTACTTCTACTTCCCTTCTCTTGGCATGCACAAGGCTGCAGGAGGCTTTGGTGGCATTAAAATAGCAAGCCGTTCAGAGATTCCAGTGCCATTTGACCCGCCTGCTGCAGATTTTACAATCTTGGCTGGAGATTGGTTTACCAAGAACCATTCAGTGAGCCTCATCACTTAACTTGATTAATCATAAAATGCTATTTTAAAACATATTTGGCTTCTTTTAACGAGATCATAACAAATCTAAATAGGATTTGAGAGCAATTTTGGATGGTGGGACTGATCTTCCATTCCCCGATGGACTTCTTATCAATGGTCGTGGATCAAATGGATACACATTCACAGTGGATCAAGGTGACAATCCAATGTGAATTTTCACTAAGTTATTAATCATCTTAGTAAATGGTGATGCTTTTTTACTAATGTGATAATGGTGACAGGTAAAACATACCGGTTCCGAATATCAAATGTGGGGCTTACGACTTCACTCAATTTCAGAATCCAGGGGCACAAGATGCTACTGGTGGAAGTTGAAGGAACTCACACACTTCAAAATTCTTACGATTCTCTTGACATCCATTTGGGGCAAACTTATTCTGTGTTGGTTACTGCTGATCAACCAGCGCAAGATTACTATATTGTCGTCTCTACACGGTTCACCTCCCAGGTGCTTACAGCAACTTCCATTTTCCACTACAGCAATTCTGCAGGAAGTGTTTCAGGTCCTCCTCCTGGCGGGCCAACAAGTCAGATTGATTGGTCTCTTGAACAGGCCCGGTCTCTAAGGTATTTATCATCATTCATCAAGCTTCTTTCGTAATTACGATGCATCTTTTAAGTTGCTTCGATCACTGTATGAATCTATCTCTGTTTTGAATTCATCAGGCGAAATCTCACCGCAAGTGGTCCAAGACCTAACCCTCAGGGCTCTTACCATTATGGATTGATCAACACAACTCTTAGTGTTAGGCTTCAGAATTCTGCGCCTATTATCAATGGCAAGCAGAGATATGCGGTCAACAGTGTGTCATTCATCCCTGCTGATACTCCTCTTAAACTTGCTGACTACTTCAAAATCTCTGGAGTTTTCTCCCTTGGAAGCATTCCATACAATCCTACTGGAAGTGGCGCTTATCTGCAGACTTCCGTCATGGCTGCTGACTTTAGAGGCTATACTGAGGTTGTTTTTGAGAATCCAGAGGACAGCGTACAGTCGTGGCACGTAGACGGCCATAACCTCTTTGTTGTGGGGTAATTTTTTAAACTAATTCGTTTCATCAATCCACCAGATGCCTTTGAGACTTACTTTTCTGTTCCCAATATGCAGAATGGATGGGGGCCAGTGGTCACCTGCAAGCAGATTAAGCTATAATTTAGAAGACACTATTTCTCGCTGCACTGTTCAGGTGAACTCGCTATTCCAAAAATTTTTCAAACGTACCTTGTCTCCTATAGTCTGTTGTTAGCTTGGAAAATTACTAGAATACAAAAAATGCATTTTCAGTTTGCATGAAGTTTAAGGAGACCTCCCATAGATTGTAATTTATTATTAGGTTTTCTGGGTAATCTGTCCATAATACAAAAGATTTATTGTATTTGTCTATGATGATGATAGGTTTATCCCCAGTCGTGGACTGCAGTATACATGCCTTTGGATAATGTAGGCATGTGGAATGTAAGATCAGAGAACTGGGGTCGCCAGTACTTGGGGCAGCAATTCTATCTTAGAGTATACTCCTCAGCAAATTCATTGCGGGACGAGTATCCAATCCCAACCAATGCTCTTCTTTGTGGCCGTGCAGTAGGGCGTCGCTCTCTATAGAGAATCATAGCTTCTGAAGAAACTTGAACTAGAGATGTCACGAGCGGGTGGCATGATACTAATCTAGGAGGTCACTCAGACATTTATATATATATATATATGCAATGCAGCGTGGCGGAAGCTGGTTTTTTCTATCTATATCAACTTCTCTGTTTCTTGGCAACAGCGTAATCTAATTAGAGTTAACATTGCGAAGTTCCTGACGTCCAATTTTCTAATTTGACTTGACATTCTATGTATAGTCTTCAGGATCTGTTCGTCATCAATCTTCATTAACCCCATCGCAAAGATAAATTATTACTTCCTTTTCTGTAATTGGTGTACTAATTTTATTTTGACTTGATAAATAAATGCGATAAAGGGTCAATTATAAAAAATTTAATTTTTACTTAATTTTATAATATTTGCCCGAAATCTTAACTTTTAATTTGTTGCGAAAATAGTCAAATTTTAAGTTTTTTGTTAAAATTTTGTTAATGTTGCGAAAGGGTCATTTTTTTTTTTTTTTTGGTCTTGAGTTTTGTCGATACAAAACTCTCCTATGCTGTTGAGATTATGTGTGAAAGTGTCAATATTGTCCTTGCTGGTGGGTGCAATTGGCAGTATATTTGGAGTGTCGTTATCTCTTGCGATTGGGAGTGTTAATGGGGCACATTTTTAAGATGTGAGTTCGTCTAACCCTAGGTTAATGTGTTTGAGACATAATTCATTCTTGTTGAGCTTTGTTGATCGATCATTCGGTGATATTCTCATTCTTGCGGCGACTTGATACAGAAATAAGAAGGAATGGTAATAAACTGAGCCGGGCCTGGGGGCCACGGGCTGACTGGCCTTTGGCATGGAGCCGATTCTGCTCAATTTTATGTTTTTTTCAATTAAAAAATCAATGTCGTTTTATGCTATCTTTTTTTTTATCAGACGGCGGGTCCGGAGAAATTACAAGCAATGTTATGAATATCGTATCGAGCTCAGTACCGAATTAAGTTCTGGAACGAAATTGTACCGATACCAGTTAGTACCGGGTACCTGTTCGGATAATTTTTTAAATTTATAAAATAATCCCTACAATTTTTAAAATTTACAAAATAGCCCATTAATATATTGTACAGTTGTACTGCGTACTTTACTAGTTAAATATCATTAACTACAATCAAATTATTATTAATTTCTAATTCCATAATTTTATACTTAATTAA
>JANITX010000001.1:22687676-22700890 GCA_027564395.1 Erythroxylum ulei
ACTCGTATTTATAACCTTCGTCTTCAACCGCTTCTTGATAACTGCTTCTTTCTTCTTGTTTCTTGATCTTTGAAGAATTAATTATTCAGTTGAGTTCTGTAACTAACTCAAGCTGATTAGTCGTTCGACGTGATATCGGGTCTTCCGTCTCATTTTACCGTCTCACTTTTAGCTTGCACTTTCGTCTCACTTTCTATCGTCTCATTTTTGGCTTACGCTTACTTCTCACTTTTGTTTCTACTTCCGTCTCATTTTGCTTTCTGCTTCCGTCTTTTATTATTATTTGGTTTTCATCAAAATTATTGAACGTAAAGTCATTTTGACTTAACATCCTTCTCTCTCTCATTTTTGTTTTTCTCCCTCTTCTAACCTCTCTGCAGATCCTCACTCTCCCTTATGTTGCCTTTTTCATCTATTTTCTATAGAAGGTTCAAAGAAAGTCAAACTAATCCATGTGTCACCATTTTATTAGTCCATATGTTATTCTTCTATTGGTCCATATGTTTCTAACTTTTGGCTTCACATATCACTCATTTAAGCCTCCATGTTTCACTACTTGTAAGGTTACAAATTTCACCAATTATAGGGCTACATATGCCACCATGTATAAAGTTACATATGCCACCATTCTAAAGCTGCACATGTCATCATTTTAAAGTGTCACTTGTCACAAATATAAAGGCCCACTTGTCACAAATATAAAGTTCCACTTGTCACAAATATAAAGTGTCACTTGTATCTAATTTTTACCATTTAGGAATTCTACTAAGCCAATTTATACATTGGCTCCTCAAACTTCTGATTTTTAGCAATTAACTCCAAATCACTAACTTAAATCCATAAATTTCTAATTTAATTCTAATTCATCAAAATCATATCTAAGCATCCCGAAAAATGTCAACTAAGTGTACATAAAACATTTGTCACTTATTTCTCATATTTATAAACAATAATCTATGTGCATGTGTGCTAATCTCATGCATGTACATAGAATAACAAATTTTGTATCCTAATGCACCAAATTAATCATCTAGTGATATAACTTATTTTATTTAATGTGATATGCATGAGCTTAATCTTCTAACCTTCTAACTCTCAAAAATTTAGGAAACAAGATATTACACCCTCTATCAAGGAACACATATATATCTAATTAGATAACCACCAGTCATAGATGCATACTTTAAGATAATCAAAATTATTAAACATATTTAATCTATATGGTTATTACTAAAGTCTAGAATATTGTCATTATCTAGCATTAAAGTGTTTATTCTCCTAATGCACAGATCATAATTCACCTATAAATACTTCATATAACCCATATGATTGAATTTATAATGACTAATCCTATTGTTGAATCTATAGTGGCCAATCACAAATCCAACATTAAAATAATAGAAAATGAAGTCAACTAATGAAATAACCAACACATGTATAAATAATTGAATAAATCCTTACAAACTACATCCATAACCTTAACTTGGGTTTCTAGTCACTAAACATAATAAAAGCTAAATATAAATAAGTAAATCTCAATACATAAGAACATAATAAAAGAAAAGAATGAGAGAAGATATTATAAACTGTTCCGGTCTTTGCTCTAAATCTTTGTCTAATCAAAAGAAATTAAGAACCATGAAAAATTATGCCAAAATTCCTTGAAAATATGTGAGAATGCATGAAAAGTATGCTAAAAATTCGCTAGGTCTAATATAAGTAGTTATAGATGGGTTTATAAAAATAGATTTTTAGATTATTGAACTTAAAGAATCATAAATCCTCATAAATTATGTCTAAGAACTAGCATCAAAAACAACTTCAACATTGGCACTGATTTTGTTTTGAAATTTTTATTCTTCATGAGATAAGGTATAATCGACATTTGATACCAAGTGGTAACGAACACTTATCTTGCATTGTCTCTGTTTATAAATCCAAGACGAGTCTGGTGCCGATTTAGGATTAACTCTATCATCGATCTTGTTCTACTTCTTAACAAGTTTAGTGTTTGTTATGCTTTGCTTTAATAATTTCTGCACTTTTTGGCATCCTCAAGTTAGAATTAGCTTTTAAAGTCTTCTGCACATTTTTCATTCGTCTTCTTCTCTTTTGAATGACTAAGATATCACTAATAGGACAATTATGGAGAAAGTTACACTAAATCTTGTGTTTACTCCTTAAATTCATCACCTACAAGACAATAAACTAAATATAGAAAAAAAACATGATAAAATCCATATAAAACACGTTATAAAAGTTTCAAATACCAAATAATATAACCTTATATGACATGTAAAATATTGACCTATCACATGTAATCCCAAAGATAGGACTATATAAATTTTGCAATTTAGAGTCAAATATATCAAGGGAATTCATAAAAAAATTAATATATTATTAGAGATGTTAATTAGAAAGGATCTCAATCAATCAACTTAAGAATAAAGGCTATATTTATTAAGAAAGAAAATGATTGTAACTTATGAATTTCTAGATTCTTCATTTAGATATTGGTTATCAATTAGTTATTTCATTTTTTGTTCATCAATTTGGATTGTCGTTTTAAGGTTATTTTAGTTTCATTAATCTTTTCAATCGCTCGTTTTTAAGATTAGATAATAGAAAGATGGTTAATATTAATACTTATAGTCCTTATGAGATCAACACTCTGTATTCACTAAATTATACTACAAGAATGACAGGGGCACTTATATAGTGATCTTTAGTATTATTTTTTATTAGAAATACATCACTCTTATTATAAAACATAATCATATTCATTATTATTACTTGTTGTCAACTTTAACTAATAAGAATAAAGAACTTATAAATATGCAATTTGATTAATTGATTTATTTGAGTTAAGAAAAAATCTATATTATTTAAAGTTATTGGCCTAATTAAGTACTACATTAAATTCCCTTAAAAAAGTACTACATTAAATTAAATTTGGAATTTGGAATTTTGCTTGATTTTATAAGATTAGCTAGAACTACAAATTATCTTAATTTGATGCCTAAAGCTTCAATTAGTTATAAATATAGTATATTGTTAACTATATCATTAACGTTGTTAACATAAAATGCCACATAATCAATTTATATTCTACATTAGCATATGTATGGATTATAATGATTAAAAGTACAATAAATTTTACAAAATTAGTTAAAATGAACTAAAAATAAAAATGAGAATTTTTTATTTTAGGTAAAAACATTCTATTTTTAATATACCTAACTATTAAATCATTCTAAAAATAGGATTCTTTTAGGTATTTTTCAAAAAACTTCTAAATTTGACTAGGTAGCTTCTTTTGAAAATATCCAATAATAAATTACGTGACTATAGGCCGAAAACAATACATCCTTCTTCAAAGTATATACAAACAACAACCATTAATAACTATATATATATATGTATGTATGTATGTATATGTGCATATGTGTAAAGCATAATAGTCAATGTTTCCTATACCTTCTTAGGTTTTAAGCTTCATTCTCCATCATCCACAAGATTAAATTACAATAAAAGATCTTTAAGGATATTGTCTTCCAACAAATGAAACCCTTTCCAAAGGTGAACCTTATAATTGTTAGTGGGTATTTTCATAATAAGCTACTTGTGAAGTGTAAAACTTGTTCAACAAAATATCTGAGAAATCATATTTCTTGGAATGTACTTCTGGAAGTTAAATAAAGTTATAGGCAACTAAGTGCTAAGTAAAACAAAAGAGAGTCCAACTTACACAATAATTAGAAAAAGCCAGACGGAATAAAACCAAAATACAAGCAAATAAAAAAATATTCAACACAACCCAAATGTACAATAGAGAGATTAAAGAGATATATCAGATGTTTCAGTTTGAATGCATGATAAAGTTGATCTTCGCATCCACATTTTTAGTGATCAAAATTTCTCTAATTCAATTGTATGTGTTATGATAAAGGGTTGTAGCATCTATGTTGCGATTATTGAATATTCTAGAGTTCCTTTCCTTCTAAATGAAAATGAAGCAACTTAAATTAATTATGAATAAAGTGTAGTCAACTTTGTCGTTTACTTGAGCATTAGCTACCCAACCTACTATACTTGGCAATTGGTTTAAATTATAGAAAATATTGCGCAAATAGAAGAAGAAGGACCAATACTTGGAAGAATACTGATAGTTATTATAAGACTCATCAGCTTGACTACGAAGCACATAAAGTAGTCTTATTTAAGCCATGCAAAAGGGATTTTATTACTTATCCGTAGGCTAATTTTTAAGACAAGCCATAAGGTGAAAGAGGCATTAGTGAAATAGCTAGAGTACTAAACTAAATTCTTCCATTTGACTCTTGGATCACTTTCAACTTAACTTGTATTCCCTCTCAACTTGAGTATTTTTTGGAGTGTCTTAAGAATTTTGAGTGTTAGGTTTAACCAACCAAAATTTTTACCTCTTAAAAATTACAAAGGTGTCTATTTGATCTTAACAAACCTCCATCCATTTGATCTTAACTTCTGTAGCATCATTTATTCTTATTGTAACAAATTTTAAATTTTTTTAAATAACTTTAATCAAATTTAATGGAAGAGACAGATATGAGTTCTAATATACATACATACTGCCTAGCACTAAGGAGATTAGTTATCTTCCAATAAAAGACAAATTCCTATTACTTGAATTCCCTAGTCTTTTATATATCACCTCAAATAAAAGGAGGAAATTAGAGAATGTTAGTCTAAAAGTGGTAATTAGGATGCCAATGTATTTTTAAAAATCTAACCCAATCTAAATCGTTATTCAGTGAGCACATTAACATCCTCAATATAATCTGCAGAAATATAGCAATTAACTTGTACTTAGATCTATGGCTAAACCTTGAAATTTGTGAGATTCTTGCAAAACTTGTACAAGGATCATTCTATTAATATTTGTTATGCTAAATAAAAACAAATCATAGGTAGAAGAGAGAATGAAAAACTTAAGCTTGCTGCACTTATAATGGATCCTAAATCATTAATGATTCTTTAAGCTTCTTAAAATATGCTAATATTTTAAGAACAATTGTTGAAACTACCTAAAGAATTCTTAAAATATTTATAAGCTACGTGTTTGATGACTTATTAATCAGTGTGGGTAGTGCTAGAAACATATGATATAAGACATTTTTTTATTAGTGTTTCCATGAATTATTAATACATTATAGAAGAATCTGGTATGAAGGTCATTATTTTTTAGCCATTAAGTTTTGAATTCCTGTCTCAATAAAGAATTATGAGTCATTAAGGCTGAAACTAATTTGGTCATTTTTAACTTTTCAAATTACTTTAAATGATCAATTTTAGGATTATCTTTGAGAACATTAATCATAAAATTCAAAATTTCTCCAACCTCTATGATAGTAATATTAAAGTTACTCAGTGAATAGCTATTGGGTTTTTTAAGTTCCTTCTTGATTGCTTAATGCTTCCTCATACACTTAAATGCCTCAAACCCTCTCACTTAGAAATCAGACCTCTTAAAACAACATCTTAGAAACAAAAAACCTCCAATAAAAAATTATTAAACTTAAAATGAGTGTATCTTTTACTAGTTGACAGGTTATGGAGGAGTTTATATTTGAACGATTAAACCATAAAGGGTTACTAAAATTCACCTAAGATAAAGGAAGTTCTTATAGCTACAAAGAATTAATTATGGCTCTGTCTAGCTTCATTATGATAATCTACTTGTCATTTTGCTTATTATTCTAGGTAAATTGATGGCCTCCATATCTTAAATTTGAAAGCCCTGAATAGTTGATGCATATGTGAAAATCATCGCAAAATGACATTTATTGGATTAAATAACCTTTCATCTCATCCTCCATTTATGGAAGAAGGGGGGTTTACCTATAATATGTGATGGTCTCATTTCTAAGATCTTGATAAAGTTTACTTCTCTATTCAATTTGATAGGGGGGTAAAAAACTCATCTTCGTTAATAAGTGTATTTCTTAGTCCAAACTTGTCCCAATTTGAAATCCCCCATTTCTGGACCATAGGGTATGCACGATGTTTAACTATAAAGTATCCAACTAAGATGGTGCACCACTTTCAAGTTTATATTCTAATCAGCTCAACCGGAGGAGGAACAATTGATGAAACTTCACTAACTGAAGAAAGGATGAACACAAGGGCCAAAAGAGTAGTCGCCCCCGATAACCTTAAATTAGGGATGCTTCAAAGAAGTTGGGGAAGAGACAGCATAGAGGGAGCTGATAGAGACGACGAAAGGAGGGGTGTCAAGGGCAACCTAGATGAGAAGCGACCACCTAAGTTAACGAGGTGAGAAGGAAAAGAGGAGAAGTAGGAGGCATAAGAAATATAAGAGACTAAAAGATCTTCACCAAAGAATTAACAAACAGAAAACGGTGATTCATTTTATAAATAGAAATAAATCAAACAAAAGTTTCACGCAAGAATTAGGTAATTATCTGAAAGATTAAAGAAACAAGTTTAGCGAAGATTTCTTGAAATGTTTTGATAATTGGGTATATTAAGATATAATATTTTTTTAGTTAAAACCTAAAGAAATTCCTTTTCTTAAATATCAATTGACTAATTTATTTTAAAAATATTTTATTTTTAATTTATTATAATCACTTGTATGTTGACATAGAATATGACTTAATTACGTCGTTTTTACATATAACCTTAATGCTTATAATAAATTAAAATTTTAATTAATTAATGAATTAATATAATTTTTAATTGTTAATTAATATTATAAATTTATCTGAGTTTAAAATATGATTTATTTGCTATGTAATGGGATAATATTAACATTTATTCACAATTGTACTTATGCATATAAACGGATATATTTTTCAATCTTACATAAAAAGAATCCTCTCGTAATTAACTAATGTAAAAGGTCAAAATCACAATTATTTGAACAATATTTAAAATCATATTTATTTTTCTAAATTTGTAAACTTTTCTTCCTTTTTTTTTTTCCGTTGGTATTTAAAACTGAAACCCTACCGTAAGCCCTTCTCTGACAATTGTCGCCGCAACTTTCGAAACTCCCCAAGCTCTACATGGCAAAAGCCATTGTTAAAGAGGTGATTTTTCTTTTACGAAAGCGTTTCTTGAGCACATCCACTGGAGTCTCATCGCTCCCCAAGCCATCCTCTTCGTTCACGTTTGATTTCCTCGAGTCTTGTGGGCTTTCTTCAGAGTCTGCTCTCTCAATCTCTGGAAAGCTCCAAATCGACAAAGATAAGCAATATAGGCCTCAATCCGTTCTCAATTTCTTAAAATGTCACTGTTTTAGCGATACTCAGATTGCCGAAATTGTAGGAAAATATCCCCCGGTTCTTTTTTGCAGGGTTGAAGACAATCTCAATCCTAAAGTTGAGTTCTTGATTCAATCTGGATTTGAGGGTAAGGTTATGCACGAGCTTGTCTTAATTAATCCACAAATCTTTAGAAGGTCTCTAGATTCCCATATTAAACCGTGTATTGAGTTTTTGAAGTTGTATCTTGATAGTAATGAGAAGATTCTTAGAGTTATTAAACGTGCTTCATGGATGTTGACTTCATTTGATTTCAAGAAAACTTTGGAAAGGAATGTTCAGTACTTGATAGAGGAAGGAGTGCCTATTAGGAGTGTAGCAAACTTGATAGTCTTGCAGCCTAGAGCTGTACTGAAAAACCATGGGAAGATTTTTAGTGCTGTCAATGATCTCAGGAAGTTGGGCATTGAACCTACTCAACCGGTCTTTGTCCATGCCCTTAGAGTGATTCTACAAATGACAGGGTCAACTTGGAAGACGAAGTTGGAGATGATGAAAGGTATGGGCTGGAGTGAAGAGGATATTTTATCGGCTTTCAAGCGTGATCCACTTTTTTTAGCCACCTCGGAGACGAAATTTAGGAGGGCCATGGATTTTTATGTGAATACCATGGGGTTGGAACCTCAATCTATAATTCTCTATCCCAAGTTTCTTATGTTTTCAATTGATAAAAGGCTTGTTCCCAGGTACAATGTTTTGAAGCTTTTGGTTTCAAAGAAACTCTTATCAGGCCGCAAGAGTATCAAGTGGCAACTAACGATAAGTGAGCGTACATTCTTGAAGAAATTTGTTATCAAGTTTCAGGATAAAATCCCAGGTATACTGGATATGTATCGTGCTGGGGTTGTTGGTGTCACTGGCTCAAAGGCATAAAGATAGATTCTTGATTTCAACTTTCTGCATATACTTGTTGTGCCCTTTAGTTTAGGAGACTCTTATCATCTTAAGTGCTGGTTTCTAAAGGTTCTTTTTCCCTTTTTTCAATTCATTTCACAATTCATGAGTTTAATGGTTGATCTTACGGCATTGATGTGAGAAAACACCAAAGACTTATTCGAACTTAGGCAGACTGAGGCAAATCTGTGAATCATGAACAGGCTTGTTACTTTGATGTGAGAATTTGATGTCAACCTATTGTTTTACTTTTCTAACCAGAGGGTCATATAATGCGCCCATTTCACTTTTTAAATACTTAAATACTTGCTTGGAGTTGAAGAAACATGTCCGGTGCCTCTAGTTCAAGGGCTTTGTAGATTATGTGCCATTATATATACAGGAAGCACCTAGTGGCTTGATGACGCAACAGAACAGGTAAGTCATTATCAATAGGGTCAATTGAAGATACGGCCTCTTAAGTCCGCACGGCTGTTTATGTTTTGACACAACCTATGCCTATTTTTATAGTAGTAGATTTTCGACCTAAATCTTGAAGGTAAATGTTTATAGCACTGGGAGACTATCTGCATGCTCTGTACTTCAAGCGTTAGATCCGTTGCACATATGTCTGTATTGCTGACTTTATGATCAGTTGGAATAAACAATCCATAGACTTTTGCTTGCCAAGAGTCTCTTGATTCGTTTCAGAGTTTTACTATTTCACAGGGTCAGGTTTTTTTGGTTTGCAGATTTTGACTGGTTGCTTTATTGTCAATCAGGTTAACAAAATCTTAGTCATAAGTCGGAATGAAAAGAACATAAAGAGTACAAAGATAATACTCTTAAAATTTTTAACAGAATGTTTAATTCGGCTATAATCTTTTGGCTTACATAAGGAAATTTTAACTTCTTTTCCATCTATTAAACTTAAATATATATAATATTAAATTAAAGATAATGGACAACAACTTGTCAACTTGCAATAGTATAGAAAAAGACATGAAACTGATCTTGATCATTTTTTCACGTAAATCTTCAAAAGAAACGCGAACCTAAACAGGTCATAGGACTTCTTATAATGAGACTGACTGCAAGCGATCAAAACCAATAAAAATAGGACCTTTCTCTCTACGCGTTTGGCTTTCGGGAAAGTGCCACGGCTCGGGAAAATTTTGACCACCCCATTTTCCTTACGTCGACGGACGCAACCCGTAACCCTTGTTCTAATATCGCAAATGAAGCTGCTTTGCTATTTTCCGAGTTGATTGATTGTGTTAGCATCTTCTCTCCACCTTCCTACGATCCTTCCTCCGTCGATCTGAACGCCTACCTCCAGGTGTATCTGCTAAATTTGTTATGAAATTGTGAATTTTGTATTGCATTACTTTGCTGGCTTTGAACTGTAAGTTTTTACTTTGACGGCCTGTGAACTTAACCATGTTAGGGAGCCTACCTAATGTTTGTTTTGTTCTTTTGGGAGCTAAAGTTTCTATTTTCCAGTGATTGTTTTGTCATATGTGAAAAAGGTCCTTGGAAATCCCTTTCACCTCGTAGTTTGGACTCCTACTATGTATTACGTAAGATAAAAGATCGGTTTTACATTGTTCAACTCCTCTTTTTGAAGGTTTTGTGAATGTTAAGTAGTATCATGGCATATTAGTAGTTATACCTTAGAACGGGAGTTGGGTGATTTTTGGTCCCTGGTCTACTTGAATTGTCGAAGGTGTGTTTTCTTTGTGGATCTCTAGTTGTCACGTCGATCGTTATTCGGCTTAGCATTGTCGGTTAGCATTGATACAGTGACTCATTCAGTGATTTTGACGCTTTGCTGATTTTTATTGAGGACTGGAAATGGAGAAGGAGAGTTATATATTTGGATTGATCATTTTTTGATGCAAGTTGTTACACAACGCTGGGTCTCCTAGAGATACTAGATTATGTAGGAACTCGAATAGTATCTGATAACGGTAGAAGCACCTTAACTTTCCATTATTAATGACATTCTTCTTCTTTTTTATATTAAAAAAAAGTAGAAACACTTTGTCTTGTTGATGTGTTTTAATGTTTTTACTGAAATTGGGGAGATAACGATGATGAATTTTGCTGATGCTAAGAGGGTAGGAAAAGGCTTCAAACTTCAAGGTGTTGTTGAAGGTCAGTTCGGTTAAAAATTGCCAAGTCGCTGTTCTTTATGCTGTTTTAGTTTGTAACATGTGAAGACAGCCATCAGGAACATCTTATCTTCATTGATTAGTGGTATTCCAGGAAGCCAGGAGATTCCTATTTAGCTTTTTCCTTCTATGTAGACTCCTAGATCGTTAGTTTCAATAAATATTAATCTGCATGTATCCAACAAATATTACAGGCATGCTTTAGATTCACTGTGACACATGGCCCACAAAAATGACGGCAGTTGGATTTAAGGTTATGTGTTATTCAATCTGAAGGATATGGTGGTCATGATTTTCTTTCAACATTAAGTTGAATGACACACCTTCATACATCACACACATATTAACTACTTCTGTACTGTACCAGGCTATGGATCACTATGATCTGCAAGCACAGAGGAGGGATATGAAACATAAAGGAAGAAATGTTGTCTGGTCGATTGCAATGGACAAATGTCTCATTGAAGCTCTTGCCATTGAAGCTAGAAATGGCAATAAAATAGACAAATGCTTTAATGAGAATGCATATACTGCCGCTTGTATTGCTGTCAACACTTGTTTTAATTTAAATTTGAATAATCAAAAGGTTGTTAATCGGCTCAAGACAATTAAGAAAAGGTACAAGGTGATAAAGGACATGCTAAGCCACGATGGTTTTTGGTGGAATTCAAATACAAAGACGATTGAATGCAAAGATGAGGATCTTTGGAAGAGATACATTGCAGTAAGTCCAGCTATATGTTTACTTCTCTCTTATTTATGTCAAGATGCTAACTATTTTCTCAAAAATTTTGAATAGGTACATCCTAATGCAAAAGGAATTCGAGGAAAGCAGATTGATATGTATGATGAGTTAAAAATTGTTTGCGGGAATTATCAAGCCCCTAGCCAATGGGCAAAGATGAAGGACGGAAATCATCCAGTAAGGCACTATGAAGATTCTGCTTCATTTATTTCTCCTAGTTCAGAAGATGTTTGTGAGACCGATGGAACAGAATCATATACTGGACCACAAGATGGTTGTCGAGACCCTCCTCTGCCGCAGCCTCTCAGGCAACTTCCTAAACGTACTCGTAGCTCGGAGGTTCTCCAAGATGCAATGATGTCAGTGGCATCTAGCATTCGGCGTTTGGCTGATGCAATGGAGCATAGCAAAACTAAAATCAATGCCACTGAACTATTACAGGCCGTTATGGAAATTGATGGATTGGAAGAGGCTAAACAAATGTATGCATTTGAGTATTTGAATGCTGACCCCACTAAAGCAAGAGCTTTCATGACTTACAATACTCGAATGAGGAAAATTTATTTGTTTCGACAGTTTTGGTGGTGGAAGTGACTTCGGAAGACCAGCATTTGCACTTCTGTCCTTTGGTGTACATAATTTCACAAAATGGTGCAAGACTAGTTTGGTGAACGAGTTCTGATTCAACATCAATTAATATTCAGAGATGAATATGTGGATACTAGATGATTCAGGGTGAAAGTTTAGAGCTGTAAGTTGTTACGGTTGAGGCACTGAACTGTGTTTATTTTATGACCAAAGTACGGTGTAAAATGCTGCTTCTTTGTTATCCTTCTCAAGGTGTTGCTGCTACCCTTTGGTCTTTCATATTTGCATATGGCTGGTCGTTTCATAACTCCTTGGATTGTAATGTCTTTTTAGTGTTAGCTCTAAGCCATGTAAATTTACAACACATATGAGTTCTATTGGTATGCAGTCATCTCGGTACAACAATCCGCAGCAAATTCAACTTCGATCTTGTACTGAAGCTTGCTGAACTTCACCTACTAACGCCACAGTACAATTGCTAGGTAACAAAGTAAATCTTCTAATCCTTGAAGATGCCACCACCAACAAAATCTGCAACGCCGGGCACCCTTTGAGCTATTCATCCTTTGTAACCTAAATAAATATATATACATGTATATTTATATAAAGGGAAATTACTTTTTCTGAGAGTTGAATAGTGATAAATTTTGGAAGAATTAGTCAAATTTCTTTTAAAAAATAAAATAGGTAAAGTAATTTATTTAATATTCACAATTAATAAATATGTTATATTTCTCATTTTTTTGAGGAGACATGATTATCTAAAAATGTTTTAATAATTGAAGTTTCTATAAGAGTTTGACAAGTGACAAATCATAATATTAACTATATTTTTTCTAATAAATAATTTGTACAAAAAATGAATCTATTTATTTGACTTTAATAATGATTTAAAACTGGTAGATGTATCAGATGTTCAAATGTTGTATTTAATCGACAATACATGATTCTTTATTTAAAAATTGCTATTAGAATTTTATAAAATATTAGGATTTGATAGTCAAATTTAAAAATTTTATGATTATCCCAATAGCCTAATATCTAAAATTTTAGATTTAAATTATTCTATTTATAAGAAATTATTATAGTTAATCCATTTGTTAAAAAGTTAATAGACCTTAAATTTAAAAAATTAAACTTTTATCATAACCATTAACACATAATATAAAAGTCAAAATTTTTAATATATATTTTGAGACTTGAATTTGATGTAAAACGTATTTTAATTAATAAATTGTATTTATTTTAGGATAATGTAAGATCACCTTTACAAGTTTTAGGTCTCGATATTTATATGTTTGCTATATACACAAATTTATGTAGAAAATATTCAAAATAGTGTTTATGTATATCTATATACATATTAAAAGGGAATTAATATTTTAATTGATCTTGGTTCTGTCGGATTTTGCTGGGGCTGAACATCATTGTTTGGATCCATAATGCTATGTGATCTTGGCTTCTGAATACCTGCAAAACAGATAAAAGCACACCGGGAGTTGGTTC
>JANITX010000001.1:22731955-22743311 GCA_027564395.1 Erythroxylum ulei
ATGTGCACAATTTCACTGTTTACTAATACTAGTATGCATGAACAGTCCTAATGAAGCCCAATCACTCTCATCCTATGCCAAATTACTATTCTACCCTTCCCGTTGAGGGTGGGATGTTACAGATTAAGTAGGAATGGACAACCCCTCTCTCATTTATTTTTTGCAGATGACCTCATCCTCTTCTCTGAAGCTTCTGTCGCTTAGGTGTCCATCATTAGGGACATTATGTTCTCCTTCTGTGCCTCTTCTGGTCAACGCGTGAGCATGGCCAAATCGCGATGCTATTTCTCTCGCAACACCCCTCCAGCTGCAAAACAATCCTTAAGTAGCGCCTTGGGATTCCGCAGGACCAACGATCTCGGACAATATCTAGGCGTCCCTCTCCTGCATCAACGTGTTAGCCGCCGTACGTACCAAGCCATTCTCAATAAGGTGCACCAACGTTTATCCAGCTGGTTGGTCAAACTCCTCTGGTTCGCTGGGCGCCTCACTCTGACCCAATTTGTTTTAGCAACTATTCCGAGCTACACTATGCAGACCGTTCGCCTTCCACGCAGTCTGTGTGATGATTTGGAAAATTCCATGTGACAATTTTTGTGGGGTTCGACTCGCGATCACCAAAAAATACACCTGGTCAATTGGACGGACGTTTGCAAGCCTAAAGAGCTGGGCGGTCTAGGCATTCGGCGAATCCGGGAAACTAATGATGCCTTTCTTGCCAAGCTAGGTTGGTCCCTGGTCGCCAATCTGCAAGCATTATGGGTTCGAGGGCTCTCTGGTAAGTATAAATTTGATGCCAACCACATTTTCCCATCCTTGGATACCACTGGGGGATCCATGGTCTGGTGCAGTATCAAAGCAACCTGGCCCATAGTTCACCGAGGCATGCAATGGCGGCTCGGAGATGGCTCCAGGACGCGCTTCTGGCTCGATTCTTAGATTGCGGGCACCGGCCCACTTCTCCCACACGCCTCCCATCCTCTTCCTGACTCTACCCTGTTCCATTGCGTCCAACGGTTTGTGGACCCTACTGGAGACTGGAATTGGGCAGCGTTCCAATCTTGGCTTCCCCCGTCGATTTGTCGCCTTATTGTCGGCACGTTTCCACCTAATCCAATCCTTGGCCCTAATAAGTTGGTTTGGGGTGCCTCCGATAGTGGCCTATTCACTGTAGTGTCCGCTTACTCCATGCTTATGGGTCATGCCGACGAGTCACCTCATGGGATTTGGAAGGCAATCTGGCAGTGGCCGGGACCACCGCGTATCCGCACGTTTCTCTGGCTACTAGCGCATGACCGGTTACTCACGAACCAACACAGAGCTTGAAAGCACCTCACTCCGGACAGCAATTGTACTCACTGTTCCCTTGAAGAATCTTCCTTACATGCTGTGAGAGATTGTCCCCAGGCGCGCCGAGTGTGGAACACACTTTCGCCACATCTCGCTACGACTGATTTCTTTGCTATGCCTCTTCGCGAATGGATTTTCACAAGTATCCACGACCACCTGTGTCTTCTAGGCCATGACTGGGCGGTCATTTTTGGCATAACTTGTTGGTTCCTCTGGACCTGGAGGAACAAGTCACTTTTTGATCCTCACTTCACTTGGCCTTACTCTCTTGACTTTCTCATTTTGTCTTATGCAAATCAGCTCAGTATGTCTTCTGAGAGGCAAAGCCGAATGGACACTAGCCTCCGCCCCCGTCAGGAGCGTCTCATTAGTTGGAGCACGCCACCGTCGGGATGGATCAAATTAAACATAGACGACACCAGCAATAGTAACACTCGCACAGCTTCAGCAAGTGGCCTCCTACGCGACAGTGGAGGCAATTGGCTTGGAGGCTTCACTAAGAACCTAGGATGGTGCGCTCCGCTTTTTGCTGAACTCTGGGGAGTCTTCACAGGCCTCTCACTTGCCTAGTGGCTAGGCTTCCGCTGCATTGAGCTGGAAGTTGATTCACTAGCGATGCACACCCTCCTCTCCTCCTCGGCGAACCGTACACAGGTGATCAACCCTATCATGGCGGGCATTCACGAGTTATTTTTCCGAAGCTGGTCTGTTGTTCATCGACACGTCTACCGAGAGAGTAACAGGTGCGCAGATTGGCTTGCCTCTCAGGCTGTCCATTCTACTATTGGGGTTACTTATTTTGATATTGCACCTACAGGGTGCCAACATTTCCTCTGTGAGAATATGTCGGGGTTCTGTATCTCCAGACTTATTTTGTAAGTTTGCTTAGGCTTTTCTCTTTAATAAAAAAAAAATTGTACAACCTACGTCCAAGGACTTAAATTAAGCAGATATTGCCACTCCAAAGTTCCTCCATTTCTGCGTTTGTTTCTCTCCTGGAGCCGTGAGAAAGATACAGAAATAGGCCATCAAACCACAGCCACCAACTATGGAATTGAAATTAAGTCTGAATTTGATACGGAAGATTTGGGTGATAATTATGGTCTTGAGGATGCCCAAGATGATGTTGATGTCCTGGATATCATATTATATTATTCGTCGATTCGGTGGATCAATAATTTGACTGGTAACTTCTACTTTGAAAATGGTTGGAATCCTTAGTAATTAAATTACATTAATATTACTAAAACTCGGGCCTTAATTTAAAAGAAAAAGTTCCGTGTCTTAGAATAGAAAGTAAAAACCTATATAACACCAACACGTGAATTCGACTAACCCTTCAGGTCCGATCCGTTTCATGCGCTTCACCATTTTTTAACCACTCTCTTCTCTCTCTTTGTTCCAAGGTAAGCATAAACCAAGCTCAAAAGAATCGAATCAATATTACAACAACAGCAATCGCGACTCTCTTCCAGACCCAGTAATCGCAATGTCGGACTTTTCAAGCACTGCATGCATGAGCTTTTCTCAGATATTGATTCAACGACCAAACGGGCTTCGCCAACACCGCTTTCTATCATGACCCAGTTTGTTTATATCGCCAATCTTAAAGAAAGTACAGTTCTTTTTAGATTATATTGATAGAATAGATACGTAGATTGAGATAGAATAGACAGAGAGGAGAAAATTGTTTTAGTATGTCTGAATTGGTAGCCCGTACAGGTCGACATCAACAGCGGTACGAGGGCGGCTGTCGCCTTGTTGCCGGGTATCTCTTTCTCTTTTGTTTATTTTGCAAATGCCCTTTTGATTTTTTGTTTAATTGGAATGACGTTGTCAAGGTGATTTCTAATACCTATGTGATTGTGCACTGCAATCTGTCATCATCACTAATGTCAAATTTAGATTTTAAAAAAAATTGGATTATAGTTTTTTTTTTAATCGTGCTTGTGATGTTCCTTGTTAGCGCGGCCGGTGACTGAATCGAGACTGATTTTCTCTTTTTTCTTTTCACTTTTTAAAATTTGGGTGGAAGTGGTGGGGATGGGGGTGTTGTGTTGGGACAGAAAAGGAGAAGTCTATCGAATGAAATAATGAATAATGGGCATTCTTCCTCTCATCTTGATCTTTCTTCAATATGTTTAATGGAGTTGCTGTTCATAATTATATATATATGTGTATCTTATTGGTAATCTGATTAGACGGGTTTCCAAATAAATTAAGCTATGCGGTATTGTGTTGCTGGGTGAAGTGTGAGCTCGAGATAAACGATTGTAACCATATTTTGACCTTTTCATGAGTGGTGATCACTATTTCGTTTTGGATGATACTGAAACCCCTCTTTTCTTTTTTTCTTTTCCTTAATACTCACAAGGATCTTGGCGTACTTCCAGAGTATGGGATACAGAGTGCTATCTGAATGCTTATGAAACTGTATACTCACTGAATTAATTGGCAAGGAAGTGCTTAATAATGGGAATAGGAGAGAAGTCAATGGAGAATTGCCCTATGTTTAATCAGCTTTCTGCTCTATTGTAGCCCTATACCTGACAAATGATTTATTCCAAAATAGATTGTGAATAAATTTCTTTTGTTTGACTATGGTCAAGTGTCCCTTTCAGTTTCTTTTCTTCGATAACTAGTCAAGTGCCCTTTGTGATTAGTTGTTTGATTACTTGCTGTTACACTTAGCTCAATTTTTAAATTGCTAAGCTATTAGATCCGATTGACAGGTGCATTCCATTTCGATATAGATCTTGTGGTAATAATAGAGACAGTGATTCTGCGAAGGTTGTTGAGGTTCTTATGATTAACTCGCCAAGTGGACCAGGTCTATTGTTTCCAAAGGTATATAGGTGATATGCTTCTGGCAGTTCTTCTGCCATTTACATTTTTCCTGTGTTTGTTTGTTCATTGCTCAGTCAATGATACATGTTTGTCCTTGTGCTGGAGTAGAATATGACTTGAAATAATTTTCCTTATTGGAGTTCTAGAGATTATTCTGGCATGTTTATGCATGGTTATGTGTTAAGGCTTGTCTTTAAAACCAACTACATTTTGGGATACTTCATTTTCGCTTTAGTTTTGCCTTATCTGGGTAGATGAGTGAAGGTTTGCAGGCCATTCTACTCTGAAGGATCCAAAGATGGAAAACAAGTCCTCTCATGAATCGATCTTGTCCATCTATCATGTTATTTTCCATATCTACATATGCTAAATCTTTTTTTTCTATTCATAATAGCTTCTTTTCTTATTTTCTTCAAGGGAGGGTGGGAAAATGATGAAACCGTTGAAGAAGCTGCAGCGAGAGAAGCTGTAGAAGAAGCCGGAGTTCGAGGGGAAAAAATGGTAAACATTTTTGGTATATCACCTTTTAATAACCAGGTTATGTACATTAATGATAACTTTCGGAGTATATTTTAAATGCAGTGTTTCCCTAACATTAATATCTAATACCAAAGCATATAATTGGTGACGATGCTATGACTGTGTCAGACCTTTGGTATTTCTTTCTTAGTGGATTTAAAGGGAGAAAAAAATAAATCCTCTGATGAAGGAAAACCTCCAAAAGAAAAGAGTAAAATCAAATTTGTAGGGGAAAAGCTTTTCCTTTCAATAATTAGGTGATCAGGTGGATGGAACAAGAGAGATTGAGGAGCAAAAAGTGGTCGAGGTAAAAAACTAGGTGAAATCTAATTATTCGAATACTAACTTATGAATGTATAAATATATACACCTACTGTCTCATGAATAAGATACCTTTGCATCCTTGACCAACTTCTAGGCACATTTCCTACGACTGCATCATTTAGCTTGTTAAACAACTTGTAGTTTGTACCTTTTAGACGTGTTAACCCAAGTCCTAGCAACATTTTTACACTATAACCACAGTTCTTCGTTAAACCTAAATAGCCTCTGTAATCTCTGGGTTCAGGATTTTCTAGGAGACTATCACTTCAAGAGTAAAACACATCAAGATGATTGTTGCCCAGAAGGCTTATGTAAAGCTGCGATGTTTGCCTTATTGGTTAAGGAGGAGCTTGAATCATGGCCAGAGCAGAGCACACGAACAAGAAGTTGGTTAACTATACCAGAAGCAGTTGAGAATTGCCGGCACAAATGGATGGAAGAAGCTCTAGAGCAATTTTCAGTGTGGGTTGCAGATTATAAAGAGAAGGATTCAGCTGATCAAGATTAATTTGCTATGTGCATAAACAGAAACTTCCATGTAACATACCTCAGGTTTTCTTTAACTAGCTGTTCGAAAGAAGGTTAGAACATTTCAGGATAAAAGAGCAACTTATTTTGGCATGTGACGGAGTCTTGCTTATGTTTCTGATCCCCGATGTATTTTATTTCAGGGGACTACTTCATATGATTTAGTGCTTTATAAATTAATTGTTGTATCATTCTTATTAGAAGGTTTGGCTGATTAGGTACACTCATAATCAGTTCTTGCGTTTTTAGAACTGGTAAATTATTTATGAACTGTTAAGTGGAAAATTTAAATTAGTTTTAATGACTTAAAAAGCAAGGTATGGTACAAAGTATGTTTCTTATATAATAGACATCTAATAACAATGCTGATGTTAACATAACAATGCCAACTGAAGTGAGAGTACTGCATCAATGGTCTTCACATTTTGACAGAGATCTTGAATCCATACTGGTACTGTTACAAAGGTTGTCATCAAAATCAAACTGATAACCCATAAATTTGCAACAATAACATTTAACATGCTCTATATCGGATCAGTAACCTGGCTCCCAAATGCTTTTATTCCACAGTCCTGTAAACTTCAACAATTGCTTCAACCTTGAAAAGTAATTAATTTGGAAAAGGAAGTTAGTGGGAGGCATCAAAATGTTAAGAGGTTAGCCTCATTGTTAAACACTTTGAAAAACCATATTGACAGGCAATTTTAGATGAGAAAAATTATGATGAGAAACAAACTAATTTCTTATGGGGTCTGTGTGTTGTTAATCTCTACACGTACTTGCAAACTTGAGCACACAACGTCCTTGTCAGTACTCCATTTTTTGTCTTTCCTTAACAAATTGTCTAGGATACTGGCTTTTAGCTTTGAAGACCGTAAAGAAGACTGAGGATTGAGAAATCAATTCCACGGCGATGTCATCCTCATGTTTATTGCTCCAAAAACATGGCTTATCTTCTCGTTCTATTGTCCCCAGCAGTTCAAGCCAGCTTCACCGCTATTCCGGATAGAATTCAAGTTTATCAGGAAAAGGAAATAGGGAAATGAAAGCAAGCAACAAGGAATCATTTTTTTTTCCTCTCTCATTTAGGACTTGCATTATACTATATCTCTAGGGATGAAATGATTTCAACATTTCAGATTCCTGAAATTTTCCATGAAAAGCTTTTATGACGAGCTGCTGAAATACTTACCGCTGTTTCCTGGAATGGTATCTGTGCTGTTTATCATATAAATGAGGCACACTAGCCTCCTACAGCTGAACTCAATTTAGTACGAGTTATAATGAACTAAATTTGATTATATAGCCAGATCTAGATTCTAGCAACTAAGAAACATGTTTGCACTTCTTTTATTGTGTCAATCTTCATTGTCCAGAACTTCCATTTGTTTCTTCGTTCTTTAATGCAGACCACAATAAGTGGCTGCAAGTTAGAAGTTCCTAAATTGCTTTGCGTCGTTTCTGGAAACCAGATTCATCCCACTCTCCGATTCCCGGTTCATGATGGCCAGTATGTAATTCACTTATTTGATGAGAGAAATGCAGTGGTGCTCTCATGAACAAATTATCTATTGGACAGGCAGGGAACTTTTTATTTGCTTACGCTTCCAGGTGCTTTGGCTGAACTTTCATGACCATAAATTTAGATACTGGTTAACTGCGGAGTCCTGAACCTCTTATATTTAGATGTGCTCGCTGCTGTGAATCATTAGAAGGCAGAAAGCATGAGAATTTGTGAAGATTTTCACTAGTTCTCCATAAACTCTCAACGAAGATTCATCAATCTGAGAACAAATTTGGGGATTTAGGGTTAGGTGTGAAGAGTGTCTGAAAAAATTCGAAGAAGCAAATTTGGGGATTTAGGGTTAGGTGTGAAGAGTGTCTGAAAAAATTCGAAGAAGAAAGAGAAAGGCAATCTGACTATAAGGAACAGAAGAGGACATTGTATTTTAGTGAGACACGTGAGAGTCACATGAGAAGCTCCCGTGAGAAGCAGCGTGGAGTTAATAACTTTTTCAATAGCCTATAAATACATGTAATCCGAGTCACATATACACACGTTAAAAGGCACATAGAATTGTCATCTGATCCAAAAATGGGGAGAAAATTTAAGAGTTGCCAGAGTACTTATTTAAGGGCACTATAGAGAGTTTACAGACCTCTTATGTGTTTCTAAAACATTCCATCTCTTGTAACTTGTTCTTTTCTTGAAGTCAGTGAAACCACTAATTGTGAGATCTTTGAATGTAGATAACATTTAAGCTATCGATTCAAGTAAATATTGTGTTCTTTAATTTCTGCTACTCTTATATTCTGCAAAATCAAAACAAATTCTATCAGTCTTTGTGGTAAAAGATAACAAAAAGTTACAAAGATCTTAACATCAGTGCTATCAGAGCCTATCTTCAACTTGGTAGGCAATTCTTTGACTATTCAAGCAATCAAGGTTTATCAAGAAGTTTGTAAGAATTTTTCTTTCTTGTCATCTTTAAATTGCATAATAAAATGGTGGAAAAAGAAATGAATCTCTTCACTAATAAAGAAGACTTTACAATCTGAAAACTTCACATGCAAGCATTACTTGATTCTTATGACTGTTATGGTGCAATTGAAGAACAGTATGATGTAGAAACATATCATATTAAGAGACTCGAGATAAAAAGGCTTGCACATTGTAAGTTAATGCTCCACTTATCATTGGTTGTGATAAGGAAAGTGCATAATTACAATGCTGCGCAAAAATTGTGGTTAAAGCTTGATGAACTATATGCTAAAAGATGTCTACATAATAAGATGACAATTTTACATAATCTTGCAAATTATAAAATGAACACTACTATATCTCTTGATGATAATTTGGATTATTTCTTTAAGCTGGTGCAAGATTTAGAAGCTACAAGTGAAAGAATCTTTGAAGACCATCAAGCCGTGGTTATTCTAAAAGCTTTACCATCTGAGTTCAATGCTTTCAAGAAGGTGATTAAGCTTGCTATTGGAGAATCTCTCACTGTTAAGAGAGTATTGGATTCACTAATGGAAGAAATAGTAGACAATAATCCATTCAAGAAGGAACCAATAGTGATATTCATTGAAAATAAACAAGACAAGAAGTCACAAAAAAGAATAGCAAGAAAGGAAATTGGCAAAAAGGGAATGGCATCGATAAGCACACCAAAGAAGGTGAAGAAAAGAAGAAAAAGGCTAAAGGCAAGAAGTGCTTCTACTATGACAAGAAGGGGCACTTTGAAAGAGATTGTAGAAAGAAGAAAAGAGATAAGGCTACACAAAGTGGAGAAACTTGAAGACTCTAGTGGTGATTAAATACTAGCTGTTACTGAAAAGAGTGAAGATCTCAGCAGAGAGTGGATCTTCGACTCTAGATGCACCATGCATGTTACTTCTCACAGAGACTGGTTCACAACATTTGAACCAGTCACTGCCAAAGTAAAGATGACAGATTTTGGGCAGTAAAAGGTGGAATGTGTTGGGAATGTCTTTATCAATATATTTGATAGGAAGAAGAGAACCTTAAACAATGTCAAATTTGTGCCCGGAGTGAGGAGAAATCTCATCTCAGAGAGTATGTTTGCAAACAAAGCTTCCAGATAAGATCTAAGGATAGACTTAGAGAAATCTTAAAGGATGGAAGAGTGATTATAAGAGGAGTTGAAAGAGGTGGGCTCTATTATGTAATAGGCACTACTGAAGTGAACCTAACTACTGGAAATGGAGAGCCTGATTCAACTAAGCAATGGTACTCAAGGTTGGGACATGCAGGGAACAAGAGTTTGTTGCATCTTTCTAAACAGGGACTGATTGTAGAAAAAGATATAAAGAAGATGGAAGTATGTGAATCATGTGTGCTAGGAAAGCATCACATAACTAGTTTCCAAAAAGGAGTAAAGAGGGCTAAAGAGATCATGGAATATGCTCACAGTGATCTCTGGGGGCTAGCGCAAGTGTCTACTACAAGAGGGAACATATTTTTCATGCCCATTATAGATGATAAATCTAGAAAATGCCGGGTTTATCCTATGAAAAGGAAAGATGAAGCAATAGAAATCTTCATCAAGTGGCATACACTAACGGAAAATCAGACAAGAAAGAAGTTGAGATGCCTAAGGATAGATAATGGAGTAGAATACTGCAATAAGGAATTTGAAGACTACTGCAATAAGAAAGGCATACAAAGGCATAAAAAAGTTAGAGCAACACCTTAGCAGAATGGTGTAGCTGAAAGACTCAACAAAATGCTCCTAGAAAAGACAAGATATATGTTATTATCATCAGGGTGTTCACAATCTCTATAGGGGGAAGCTATTAAGACTGCAGCCTACCTAAGAAACAAATTACCTACTTGTGCTAATGGGTACAAAACTCCAAAATAAGTCTAGAATGGGGAGAAACCTAACTTGACTCACCTAAGAACCTTCGGATGCACTATCTATGCACACCAAAAGGAAGGTAAGCTGGAACCTAGAGCAGTAAAAGGAGTATATCTAGGCTATCCAGAAGGAGTTACAGGGTATAAATTAAAGGGTATAAAATCCTATTACATCAATAGGTAGGTTTCAAAACTATTATTGGTAGAGATGCGATCTTTAAGGAAAATGAGTTTCCATTGTTGTGTAGGAATCTTCTAGACTCTGACCTATAAAAGGAAGTTCAAAAGCAACTTGGATCACTAAGTAATTCAGTCCCCTTCTACGTGCCACCAAAAACAGAAGCAGAAGAAGGCAGCACACAATCCTATGATGAGGAACTTGTGCAAGGCCCTATTCATCATGAACAAGGGAATGAAGAAACTGAAGGTGAAAGTGAAGAAAGAGCCTAACATACAGTCGCAAGTAACTCACGTGAAGCTCTACAAGACTTCAGCTCACTAAAGATAGGCAACCAAGACAAAGAATTCCTAATAAGAGATACATAGACTCTAATTTAGTTGAATTTGCATGTCTTGTTGTAGAATTTATAGATTGTAAGGCACTAAAAACCTATGAAGAAGCTATAAGTAGAAAGGATGCTGAACAGTGGAAGTTGGCTTGTAAGAAGGAATATTCTTCTCTAATGAAGAATATGACCTTAATATTAGTGTCTAAACCACCTAAAGCAAAATTAATAGAAAACATATGGTTGTTCAAGCTGAAAGAAGGAGTTACAGAAGTAGAACCTAAGATATACAAGGCTAGGCTTGTAGCAAAGGGATATAGACAAAAGGAGGGAGTTGACGACAAGGAGATTTTCTCACTAGTAGTAAAGTTCAAAACTATAAGTGTTGGGACCCGATTTTGGAACCGGACCCCAACCGGAAAACGGACACATAAGGCGAAAGTCAAAGTGCGCGAAAGTCAAAGAAAGCAAATCGAATAACAAAAGAACGGACGAGGAAGCGAAACGAAAGGCGAAAGAAATCGAAAGCGCGTGCGGAACTAAAAGAAAAATCAATTCTTAATGAGCTATAGAAAATTGAAAGGCTCGGAAATCATAAAGCGGAAACAAATCCTAAGCGACATCGAAGGAATGGGTTTACAAAATCTTGGAATCAAAGAAACCAAAACGGTTCAATCAACTGAAAGTCAAAATTCCGACATTCGGTAACGCATACCTTAGAAAAACTAAACTAGCGTTGAAAACCAATAAGACATTTAATCTAAGCCAATCCAATTCGGTAATATATATATATATATATATTCAACTCATTCACAAATCATAACACATAAGCACATCATAATGGTTCGGGTGGTCCGTAAACAGAACGTACTAACACAATTCCATAGAATGGTCTTGT
>JANITX010000001.1:22743411-22763686 GCA_027564395.1 Erythroxylum ulei
TCTGATCTTTTTCCTCTTCCATATAGCATTTTGTACTAGGTTTTTGGATTTATGTACAGACAGTACAGGACGATAGATGTGTAAACTTTTGATCTTGATGAAATGAAATGAGGAAGAGTTGATTTCAAAAATATTCTGGTTTTTCTATTAATGCTTTATAGATGAATAATGTTATAATGCCATGTGAAGTGAACGTAGTTATCGAACGTAGCTCACCCTTGTCGTAGGATAGGTACCGAAATGACCTGCGGGCGTCCCAGTGTATACCCTAAAGTAAGAGGGTGCTACAATTGAGGGAGATTGAACATCATATTGATTTGCCAAGTGAGTATCAAGTATCTGCTACATTTAATGTTGCTGATCTCTCTCCATTTGATAATGCAGGGGCTGATTCGAGAACAAATCCTTTTGAGGAGGGATGGAATGATACAAGAAGCCATGGCAATAGAGAACAAGGTGCCACATGCCAAGACAACCTTGCTTTGCCAAATGGTCCAATTATAACGCAACAAGCATCAAGACTTAAACAAGCAATGTAAGCTTTTGTTCATGCCCAAATCATAAGTTAAGTACATAAGGAGGCCGAAACATCTATAGAGGAACACCCAGGCACGTCGAAGCCTGTGTCTTTATTAAAGGAGACCTTGGAAGAGGCTAGCTCTTAGTCATTTAGGCCTATTTTTGATAATTTGGACTTGTTATTTATTTTCTCTTATTTTAGGCACAAGTACTTATTTATGGACTTATTTATTTGTTTTAATGTGTTTAACCCATTCTTAAAAGAACTTGGATCAAATTAGGTTCAATGGACTAGATACTCCTAGATTTGTTAGGATTAGCCTAGTTTTTATTTAATGGGCTTGCAAACTGATTCCTATCAGGGTTAGGACTTAGTCAAGGGTATTTATACCTTATTATAACCTTGTAACCCTAGATTTAGATGATTAATAAAATTTCAGAAGAGAGTTTTTTAAGGGAAGCGTGAATGTCTTCATGGTTACTTCAAGAAATCGATTTACATCAATAAGTAAGTATTTGCAACATAAATTAATTTATGATTTCTTTGAGATTGGGTCTCAAACTTATGGTCTGGAGTTTGATCTAGCATATTCTTAAAATGGAAAAATTAAGGTTTTGATTCAATAGGATTAGAGAGTTTCAAGAACCTTGTTTTTTTTAGATTTCCGTATCAACAACTGTCTAGATAGGTGCCTATTTCATTCAAATAAGCATGCGGTTGACGCACTCCTTTGCATCCCTTCAATGGGGTGAGTGGAGTGGTTGCTAATACATACATACTTACATACCACTGTAAAGTTGCTGCAAGTAGTTATTTTATACATTTTGGTTCATGCTGCAATTAGTATAAAACAACGTAAACACCAAATAGAAATCATGCTGCAATTAGTATATGTATAAAAAATAAAAAACAAGGCATGGAAGAAGTTGTTCTTCAATTTGATTCATCCCTTCCGTTCTTTTTATTCAGGTCACGTGCTCTTTCGCATATCAGAAATCAACCTTTCGGTGGCACACGGGTTTAGCCACTTAGCTCCATGGACTCCATGAAGTTGTGGCTCAGATTCAAGGACCTATTAATGCTTCTTTGACGTAAGTGCTACTTTGAAATTCCTGCCTGATAGTCGGCAACTTAGCCGACTTGCTCCCTCATGAACAAATTATATACCTCTAAGCGGTGAAATGAACTTAAAATTCTTTTGATCTGATATTATCGAATTTCATACTGTTCTACTACTTGACAGAATCTCTACCAGGTAACACGATTGTGGCTTTGGCAACAAAGAAAGACGGCTACAAGTATCTATTGCTAATAAGAACAAGAAAACTTGGTTAACTATATGAAGGTAATAACTTTTATTTGATCATTAATATGCATTTAAATCCTAGCAAGCTCCGACCCTTTTTCTCTTCTTTGGAAACTGAAGAAAAAATTATCTGAAGATAACTTTAATTAAAAATTTATTTGAACTGTTAGTGGACAAAATCTTGGCCTTCAAATTTCGGCATCAGCAGAGCAAGTGCATAATCTTCAATAGGCATGTAGGGATGAACACCTTATAGTCTACTTTTCAAGGGATGAATAGCTAAAAGCTTACACTAGTCAAGATCCTTCTAGAAACTAGACAGCATGCCTATGAGATGCAAAGTCCTTAATAGCTGGTACTTTTCATAGGAGGATACAAACTATCGTAGAAAAACAGGTAAAATCCTGGGGACCATGAAGAGATGGCGCTTATGTTTGACCAGAGATGTAAATATTTCAATTCTGCACTCTTCGCTACTCTCCCTATCTCTGATTTGAAACTTGGATTAGACCGGCCGGTTCGACCGGTAATCGATCGGCTATTTGGTTCAGGTGACTCTTAAAAATCAGTCTTCAATTGAACTAGTGCGAATTGACCGGTTAAACTAAGATTGTTCGAACCGGTTGGCCACTGGTTCAATAATTTTTTTAATTTTTTAATTTTGCTTTTTTCTTTTATGTGTTTTTTAATTCTTTCAAAAGTAAAACCTACCTTTTCTCCGTAAATCCAATAAAAGTATAGAAATTTATATTATTTGGTATATTTTTCTATTTTTTAATATTTTTAATATTATATATAATTATTGCGTAATTATGACATCACACTAATTTAATAGGTGATCAAACCGGTCAAACCGATAATCAATAAAACTTCCGGTTCAACGCCTGTTTCGAGCTTCAAAACCTTGCTACCTACAGAAGTATGAAAAGAATTTGAAGTTACTTTGACACAAGTTGCTCTCTGCATAAAATCCATTATAGACACTAGGCCAATGACTTTGGATGGTAAGACAGCAGACTTTGTCAAATTTAGTCCAACAGAGCATATAGACCAATGGGGGTCCCACTTATGTAGTTGAGCAGTAGTCATGTGCCAACAAAAACTTCAGCAGTCAATTTGGAACGCCTAATTGAAGAATTTGTGAACCATGTACGGGACTCTCGTTTAGTTCGTGCATTCCATACTGGTATCCTCCATTTGAAGACCTTTTCGTTTTTTTCACCTGTGATTGAATTTTAACGTACTTCGTTTTAGTGTCATACCAATCCACAAACATTTCCTTGCATCAGTTCTAAATTGAAATGGATCAACAATATTGAAGGCACTGGCAGCAACTTATCAAAAGCAAGTCTAAGCAGATACGTTTTTCCATTCGTTTGAATGTTGTATTTACATATAAGTCCAAAATTCCTAAATGCTCTAATGAAACTGACATACTATATAAAAGGTTCATCGCTTTTCAGTTTGATTATCCTGGAACACTTTTCCTGAGATAGCTGCTGCAAGTGCTGAAGTAAATTTGGGATCTTTCGTTAAGGAAGAGGCCATCTGTTCCACCAAAAAATGTCGAACTTCTGGCGCATCCAATCTTGGTACTGAATTTTTGACATCAGTGCTGGACTTGGATTTTATTAGGTCAAGATTGATGGTTGGTCCAGCTGAGGCAAGTGAAGTAGAACATGGCACTGAGCCAAGGGTCAGAGTACGGTTTGAACCTGACGTTGCCTCCATTTGTGCGGCATTTGTATGGTTGTGCTCTCCTTCGTAAGTTGCAACCAAGATGGATTGATCTTCTATACTTCTTTGCACCTAAAGAGAGAAAAATAATCTGATCAGATAACTTGTAAAAGGACTCTTCGGATCATAGGAAAATACAATTCATTGGTTTTATCATTAAATGATAAGCAACAACATAGTTAAGTGATACAGCAAACTTAGTTAAAAGCAGATGACCATCCGCATTCAGCAGACCTTTTCTCTACTAGCTTCTAATGCATTTGCTAATTGAGGACAGACCGAGGCATTCCAGGAAGATTCATGTTATATATCTCAAACTTCTTATACACTAAGAAACTGAACTTATGTAGCAGGAGAACGACATAGAGCTATCGTGACTGCTCACCTTCTTTTTGACAGGGCAGCTTGGAGCAAACGAGCACTTGAAGTAAGCTCTTGGACAAGGGTTGTCTCTGGTGACTTTTTGGCCATATTTCCTCCACTGGTATCCATCCTTCACAAACTGCAAGTAAGCCCTTATCAATAAATGAAGGAATAAATGTAGAAAAAAAATAAAAGTAACCGTTGAAACGATGAAATCCACTGTTTCTTTATCCAATTACACATGGATTCTACATCCTAATGAATGTGAACTTACCAGACTCGTGTCTGATGCTTCTGTCTTGACATAAACCCTTGAAATATTTGCTTTGATAACTTCTTCTCTTTGTCTCTTGGGAGATTCTTCATCTGTTGAGCTGCTTTCAGAATTTCCATTCATATCAACATTGTTATCATTGTTGCTGCTGTTTCCAGACTTCCTTTTTCTAGAGTTAACAACCTCGATGTCCTGATTCTTACGCTTGTATTCCATTAACTGACTTCTCAAAGCATTGTAGTTGTCACACACTACTGTCAGCATCTCAGTTAGCTTCTTGTTCTCTGCGTTAACCCGGTTCAGTTCCTCCACTAAAGCACCAGTCTGTAAGTGAAAGTACAGATAATTCAGCTCCAATACGAAAAGCAACAAAGACAAATATTCCTGATTTTTTTCACTATTTTTCATCAACTTATTGAATTCTCATCTAAATAGGCAAACTAGTAGTCCTGAAATTGGATATTCACAAGTTTAAAGATGGAAACTTAAGGGCCACTCGTTGAATTCTTTTTTTGGGGAAAAAAATTGCAACTTGTTGAATTCATTACTAAATAAAGGATCTTAACAACTGCAACTTGCGAATCGTAGGAAAGTTGCGTTCGTTTTCTGGAAGATAACTTGAATCCTGGAAAATTTTTCAATTTTATGTTTAGTCACAGAAAGAAAGACACAAGAAATGAGCAAAATTTCTGTTTCTTTGTTATTGCATGGACGAATGATTCTCTGTCTTCAGCACACATCCAGTTTTCGAAAAAGAAAAAGAAAAGAAAAAGATCACCAGGTACCAGTAGAGATTGGAGAAGAAAACACGACAGAAGACGATATGCTAATCCATATCATAAATAAACCAAAAAGAAATGATCCCAGAAAGTTATCTTCAGAAACTGACCTGTTCTTTGACAGAAACGTTGTTCTTCCTCGGGCGTTCCATCAAACTGGCATCCATCTCTTTGGCCAATCCAAACCCGTCAGTTCCCATCTCGTGCCCTCTAAATGGATTACAGTTAAGATCCAAGGAAGTATCAACCCAAGAAGAATAATCCATATCCACAGGCAAAGATGAACTAGCGAGCCTCCTTCTGAATCTTTCAGATGACCAAAGCAGGACCTAAAAGAATGCTTCGAGACTCGCTCAAATTTGACCAACTGAATAACTCTTGAGATAAATTGTTAACCGATCAACAACCTGAGTATACAACCGTGTTGAAACAAATGAATGGAAGCAGGGGGATATATAGGAGAGCAGGATCTAGTTGTTTCAAGGAAACACGGTGGAAAGTGATGGAGAGAAAGATAAGATACACATGTTCATTTCCTCACGTGAAAAGCTAGCATGACCTATTGACCTCGATAACTTTGTACTTATTATGTGGAGAATATTATTATATAACAAAATAAAGAGTGAAGAAGACGGGAGGCGGTGTGGTTTGAAATTCCTGGTTTGTGAAACAATTTTGTCAAAGTCAAGCCCACCAAAAAAGCATTAAACTAATGGTTTTGCATGAATGTCTTCTCTTCTCCTTTTTGTTTCTGAGAAAGTTTGTGACATGTAGAAGTCTAATGTTGACCCAATTCTGACCACGTCTTTTGCCTCGAGTCATTATATCTCTCGCCCTCTTTACACTTGGCTAAGTAATTTAATCACTGCATATGTTGAAAACACACTATAATTTTGATGAGACATTTTGAAAAACTTGTACTACTTGACCTTATAGAAAAAACTATGACCCTAGAGTTCTAGTAAATTCGCCAGCAATTCCTCACTCACTTATTGTTTCTTCTGAAATTGTTGATCTCCAAATATTACTTGATTGTTAAAAGATAATTAGGATGAGAATTACTATCTTAGTTGTCACTAAAGGTTCAATCATGATTCAATATACAATATACAACATAGACATTGATAATCATTTTTTCACCCTTCAACCCACCTTTAACCAAGCTGTTATGCATTTATAATCAAGAGGGGACTACATGAGTTTGCTTTCCAACCACGTTATTTGAAAGAAAATTTTCCACGTTGTGTCATTCATTATTTTAAACCTTGAAAAAGATCCTTTAAGCAAGGAAAAGCATGTTGTTTCCATGCATGTAAACAATATTATTGATTAGGTTTGTATCTGCTTTTGCTTATACCTGATGCAGTGGTAGTAATGTTTCATTTAATGCTAGGAAAGTAATGATAATCCGACCATGTTTGCTTTTGTAAGGTACTGCAAACTTACATATGTTATTGCCTATGCTCTAAAAGATTGTATTATATATATATATAAAAAGAAGACAATAAGCTATCAATAGTCTGCAATTAGCAAGCTAAGCGACAACTCGCATTCCACAGCTTGCGGTGGAGGGTTTATAAATAAACTCACCCTCCTTCTTTCTATGTATATGCTTGATATATCTGACATGTGGTGATTGTGAAAAAGTGTTTTTTTTTTTAGGTATTTTTAGAAAACGTTTTTTTAAAAGATTAAGTGAAAAATAGTGAGGATATTGTCTCAAGGATAATAAATTTGGGAAACACTTTATATGTGAGTGACGTTGTTTTGTTGTGTCATTTTCACTCCCTTTACTTGCTAATTTTTTATTAGTGAAAGATTTATTCGGAGTTTAGCCCATGGATATAGTCCGAATTAAAGGATAAACTATGTTAAATTTTTGTGTATTGTTACCTTGTTTATTTTATCTGTGGGATATAATTCGCTAGTTTTTTCCAACATTTAATATTAGAGCCAGATTTAGTTTTGTGTTAAAGGATTTCTCATTGAAGATGGAGGCAAAAAAAAGCAAGAGGATTAGCCTAAATAGCTCGAAATACCACATATAGAAGAATAAGATAAAAGATCTTCTGTTCGGCCCAAGAATGCATTTACCGATATTTATCATAGCAAAACCTGAAAATAAATCAGACGAGGAGTGGGCATTTAAGCATGAGTAGGTGTGTGGTTTTATTCAGCAATTTGTCAAAGATAATGTATATAAACATATCTACAATGAGACTCACATACAGAGGTTGTGGAATAAGCTCGAGTGAGTTATTTACCTAAAAAATTGATAACAATAAATTATTTTATTTGACAAAATTAGTGCAGATAAAATATTAAGAAGGTACCTCTATGGCAAATCACTTTAATGAATTTCAAAGGATCATGGATCAATTATTAGGATTGGGCACAAAGTTCGATGATGAAGTGTTTGTTCTGTTCTTGCTTACCTCCCTACCAGAGTCTTGGGAGACTATGAAGATTTCAATTACCAATTCTACAATTGATGGTGTTGTTAATATGGAATCTATAAAAAATGGAATTCTAAATGAAAAGATGAGATAGAGATTCAATACAGTCAGAAGTTCCAGTCACAGGATCCAGAGGAAGAAGTAAATATAGAGGTCCAAATTCCAGAGATAAGAGCAGAGGAAGATCAAATAAATATGCAAATATTAAGTGCCTTCATTGTAAGAAGAAGGGTCATATCAAAAGTTTCTGCCGCAAGTTCAAAGAAGAAAAGAGAAAAGGCAAAGAAGTCAAGAAAGATGATAGTAGTGATAATGAACACGTATCGATGGCTACCACCATTGATGACTTTCACATTGTCTCATATGACAATGATGTGAATAGTGCATCATGTGAGTTCAATTGGATAGGTTACAGTGGCGTCACTATTCATACCACATCATATAAATAACTCTTCTCATCATATATACAAGGAGATTTTGGTGTTGTTAAAATAGGAAATAACGGTTTGGCCAAAATAACTGGAAAAGGTAATATTTACTTGGAGATAGAAATTACATAAGATTGCCTCTTAAAGGTGTCGGGCATATTCTTGATTTTTGCATAAATCTAATCTTTATCAACATACTTGATGATGAAGGTTTTTGTAGTACTTTTAAAGATGACAAATCGAAACTTACTAAAGGCTCCTTGGTAATCGCCAAAGGTGAGAAGTGCTCAAAGTTATAGGTGATGCAGGCAAAGCTCTCCAATGATGTAATGAATCTAGTGGAAAAGATGGTGCAACTTAATTATGACACAGGAGACTCGATCATATAAGTGAGAAGGGAATGACTTAGTTGATGAAAAAGAATGCATTATTTAGAATTGACCAGGTGCATTTAAAGAAGTGTGTTGATTGTTTTGTAGGAAAGCAAAGATTTACTTTCAAAAGTTTCTCTCCTTCTAGAATGAAAAATATGTTGGATTTGGTACACTCAGATCTTTGTGGGCAAATGGCAAAGTCACTAAATGATGCTCGATATAACTTTCATTGATGACCATTCTAGGAAGATGTGGGTATACACCTTAAAGACTAAAGATCAAGTGCTAAATGTTTTCAAGCAATTCCATGCCTCAGTTGAAGGACAAATTGTGAAGAAGTTAAAAGGAATTCGAACAAATAATATTGGAGAATACATTGGACCATTTGACATTTATTGCAAAGAGTATAGTATTCGACATCAAACTACTCCTCCTAAGACATCGCAAATAAATGACTTAGCTGAAAGGATGAACAGGACTTTGATGGAGAGAGTTAGATCCCTCCTTTTACATGTAAAGTTGCTTAAGACATTTTGTGAGGCTTTATTCATAGCAGTACATGTATTAAATCACTCACCCTGCATCCTTTTACAATCCGGTGCTCAAGAGAAAGTATAGTTAGGAAAGGATATTTCTTATGATCATCTAAGGGTATTCGTCTGCAAAGCTTATATCCATATTCCTAGAGATGAGAGATCCAAGATTAATGTCAAGACTTGCCAATGTATATTTATTGGTTATAGAGAAGATCATTCTACTATCGATTTTACGATCCAGTCTAGAAGAAGCTGATTCGGAGCTATGATGATATATTTGTCAAAGATCAAACCATTGAAGATATTGTTAAAGTGAAAAAGGATGTTCCAAGAACTGACGGTGACCCAGTGGATTTGAAGTTAATTCCTCCAAAAATGGTGCTAAGATAACTTAGACATGAAGTTTAAAATCGCAAGCTAATCATAACTAATGATGATCCTATTAAAAATCAGTCAAATGAAGATTCTGATAAAGATGATGTTTAGAATCAACCACCAACACTAGAGACTACTCAGGTTCTAATAAAGAGATCTATGCGACTAAGACAAGTCTCTACTAGATACTCTAATGATCATTACGTATTACTTTCTGCGAGGGAGAACCTGAGAATTTTCAAGAGGTTATGATAGGTGAACATAAGATGAAATGGGTTAGAGCTATGCAAGATGAGATGAAGTCCTCGCATGAGAATAAAACTTTTGAGCTGGTGAAGTTGCCAAAAGGCAAGAAAACTTTAAAAAATAAGTGGGTGTTCATGATTAAGCATGAAGAACACAATCCTCTTCCAAAATTCAAAGATAGATTGGTTGTTAAAGGATTCAACCAAAGAAAAGGTATAGATTTTAACAAGTTATTTTCACTAGTTATGAAAATTACATCTATCCGTAAAGTGCTTAGTTTAGCAGCAACTAGACTTGGAAATCAAATAATTGGATGTTAAGACAACCTTTCTATATGGAGAATTGCAAAAGGAGATATATATGGAACAACCAGAGGGTTTTAAGGAAAAAGGGAAAAAGGACTATGTGTGTAGATTGATGAAAAGTCTTCATGGTTTAAAACAGGCACCGAGACAGTGGTATAAGATGCTTGAGCTAGTTATGAGGGAGTAAGGTTTTAAGAAGACTGATCATTATGTTTTTGTACAAAAATTCTCTTATGATGATTTCATTATCCTTTTGCACTATGTTGATGATATGTTAATTGTTAACCAAAATATTAACAAAATTAACAGTTTGAAGAATCAGTTAAACAAGTCTTTATCATGAAAGACTTAGGGCCAACAAAATAAATTCTTGGCATGACGATTAACAAAGACAGGGGCATTAAGAAATTATGTTTGTCATAAGAGAAGTACATTGAAAAAGTACTTTAATGGTTTAACATGGATAAAGCTAAAGAGGTTAGTTGTCCTTTTGCTAATTACTTTAGGCTGACTATAAAGCAATGCCCTTCGATGAATGAAAAGAAGGAACAAATGATGAAAGCCCCTTATGCTTCTGCAGTTGGAAGTTTGATGTACATCAAGGTATGTACACGGTCAAGATCAAAGCATAATAATGTAAGATATCACTGGATCAAAGAGGTATTAGAGAAAAAGCTATTGCAACTTGAAAAGATTCATAAAATATGGTGACAAAAGTTATACCAAAGAAAAAGTTTGAGTTCTGTAGATCATGTGTAGAAATGACAGTAAACCTCATGTAGTCTGTAGGGGGCAAATTATAAGACAGTACTAACTAACATGAGGTACCATCAATGCTCTTTAAGATTATATTATTTAAAAAATAGAAGACAACAAGCTGTTAACAACTAGCATTTTGCAAGCTAGGCTTGTAGTGGATGGTCTATAAATAGGACCTTCCTCCCTCTTTCTATATATATGCTTGATATATGTAATATGTGGTCATTGTAAAGAGTGATTTTTGAGGTATTTTTAGGAAATGTTTTCCTAAAATGGTGAGTGAAAAAGTAGTAAGGATATTCTCGTAGGGATAATAAATTTGGGAAACATTTTTTGTGTAAGTACTACTATTTTTTCGTGTCGTTTTTCACTCTTTGTATCTGTTAATTTTTTATTAGTGGAAGATTTATTCGAAGTTTGGCCTATTGATGTAGCCCAAATTAAAGGGTGAACCATATTAAATTTCTCTGTATTATTTCCTTGCTTATTTTACTTGTGAGATGTAATTCGTTAATTTTTTTTCCAAAAGTAATGGCCGGTTTTCCATCTCGTCAGCGACTTATTATTATTAAAATAGATATAGTAAGGTGCTTTGCACAAGATATATACGAGATTTGAGTCGTTTAGAGCAACGTTGAGCTGCTTGACTAAATAAGTATTTAAGAGTTATTTAACTAATGTTTTTTTTAATTTCATGTGTTGAATATAGGGACTTTTATTAAAATTTAAAAGTGAATAGAAATTAACTTTAAAACATTTTTTCCTCTTCTTTTAGGCTATGTTTAGTTGAGTGGTTATTAATGGAATGAAATAGAATGTAATATTATTTCATCATTCGGGAGGAGAACTTATAATGGAATGAAATGGAATAAGATCAAATTGGAGAGTTTCACATTACATCTCATTTCATCCTAAATAGTAAAAATAAGTAACCTTCGATTTGAAGGGTGTAGAATGAAATATAAAATGATAAACAATATTTCACAGTATTACATTATAAACCTTCTTTTAAACAATATTTCACTATATTATATTATAAACCCTTCTATCTCTCTCAAACAATAATTTTATAATATTACATCCATTATAAATCATTCTATTCTATTAAAAACTTTACATCCAACCAAATATAACCTTATCCATTATATTAGTGTTCTAATTATGTGCAAGTTATTTCTCATCATCTTGCATCTAAATTTTGTCACTTGCCATTAATTAGTGAAGAAACTTTATTTGTTTAACCATATTAGAAGCATTTGAGATACAATCAATTCACCAATTATTGTCTAACAATTGAATGCTAATTTAGCATGACCTAAATGTTTTAAAATCAGGGATAATTCAACGAAGACAATATTTATAAAAATATTGATTCAAAGCGGAAAACAAGTGTCATTGCTTGCATCCTTAACGAATTGATTGACTTTCCGTACATTAATTAATTATTGAAAAGCAGAGTATGTGTTAGGGCACGCTGAAAGGTAGAATATGGTTTTGGGGAGGCTGTCACTAAGTGAAAGTTCAACGCCTACTTCTAGAAAATTGAAAAGGCCGCCGCTTCTAGTCTTTCTTAGCCCCACCATGAATAAATTTGTCAAACTTGGTTGGCTCATCGCATAGAACAGATGGGGGATATATACATTTATTAATTCTTTCAGTTTTTAGTAGCAATATAATTGTAATTTGTAAGTTCACGGCTTTTATATGACTTCTTAAATAGAGGAGTCTAATTTTTTACCGTCATACTTCAAATTTTAGTTTCACATAAAAACAAAATAAAAGATAACCTCTTTATCATTACTTTACTTCCAATGGCATAAATGTAATTATATATACATACATGGGAAAAATAAACAATAAATGTTTTACATTTATATAAATGTAATTACAGAAATTAAAGCAAAAGAAGAAAACGAACTAGTTAACATCTTTTTCTCGTTGTGAGAAAGAAATTGGGCAGGGTCGGTGGTGGAGTACGGTGGGCGGTTGGGGTGCGTCAGAGAAATGACGTCATCTCCTCAATCCCCTTCTTTACTTTTATCCATTTTAGGATCAACGGTCAGGCGCTCTGCCAAGATTCTCTTCTCAAAGACTAAGACTACGACCAATTACCAACGCGAAAATGTAAAAGTTAAATGTTTTCCATAATTAATTAATAAAGAATGGATCCAAATCTTTGGTCTGAGTCTCCCTTCTAAACCACATGTTGGAGACTCAGTTTTTGGCCTGCTCTCTAATTCAACATCTAGACTTTCCTATGACTTCAATTCTGCCTCACATTAGAGCCAGAGGTCCACCTCTCTTGCCCCACCTATTTTTTCTTTTCTTAATTTGTGCTTTTAACATATTATGAGAGACAGGAAAATTAAGTATTGTAGATTAGGAAAACCTTTGTAGTCGGCTCACTCAATCACCTAATTTCAATTTGTACTGCATCTTTCTTCTCTCAAATTCGCATTCATTGAATCACCACTTGAAGATTTATAAAAACTTGTTTGAAAGGAGAAGACTACTCTCAGACTATAAGTCTATGTACTCACGTGATGCCGTTTTTTACAAGGAGACTTTAGACATTTTAATATTATAAAAATAGATTATTTAGATGCTATATCATTAAATTTTATTTTCAGTTAATAATATATTATTCATCTTTCATAAAATCATCAGGAGTTTCTTTGACTATTTTCCCTGAAACTACTAATTACTCAATCAAGTTATAAGTAACCTTGGTACTAGTTATGCCTGAAAAGCAAGCAAAAGTACAAGGAGCTAGCACACAGTAATTAGTGACTGGAGGACTGAAAACGCAATTAGCGGAAAGTATGTAGCCTAGAGGTTATAAATTTAGATAGACATAGGATGTCGGTCAAGATGAGCGCACGGTGTGGGTTGAATGTGGCCGCAAGTCGCAAAAGTACCTCTCAATTTATAGTCAAATGGATTTGAAAGGTTTTGAGCACATTCATGACGGTGACGATGAAACCACAAATTTGACACGTTCCTTCGCAAGTTGCACGTTAACTCATCTTTCTAGTAGCTCTTTTTTCTTTCTCGTGCCAATCCTAAACAATTCTTCTCTTCTAATTTGTCCTTTATACATATTATGGTGATATTCATAGAGTTTATATTTACTTCAGGAACTTAGATATACATTTGAACGTGTGGCATCACATCGTATAACTCCTTTCTTATTTACTCCGAAGAACTAATGTTGCCATACGAAGGCATGTTTGGGGCAAAAATGGAAAAGAAATCCTCATCGAGGCCAAATTGACGAAATGTTGCCCAATAATCTAATTAAATTGGACTTCCAGCTTAATTAGAAAAAGTTACAAAATAACTGAAGGGAGTCTAACACTTCATAATCCATCTATTCCGATGAATAACAAAGTTGGCCAAATTGGTTGAAGATTGTGGATATTAACTGGCCACCAAAGCCATATGGACTGCGGGTTGAAAGCAGAAGCCAAATATTTTAGGCTCAACAACTACCACACTTGCCGTTCCCTTTCTTTTTCATTTCTTAGTTGTCAACCATAAATGTGGCATTCAAACTAATTTGTGTATTATCATTACTTTATATTTTTTGTAGATTAAAAAACAAAAATTTGAAAAATTAACCTCCTTAAAAAATTAGAAAGTTTTTGAAAAAATGAGAATAAATATAGATAAGAGTTGTCGTCAACAATAACTGCTTGCTTTACTTCAGAGGGAATGAGCACCAACATAGATATTTGGAAACCTTGGCGCTTCACATACACAGCGTTATCTTTTTATGGCCAGACAAATCCACCAATATATGGAAATTTGGGTTCATCTAACATACACAAAAGAATCTTGAATATACGTTATCATTATAGAAGTTGGAAAAGATAGCTAACTTGATTCTCTAGCCTCTTCCCATTGGGGTCTAGTCTACTATACTATTCAGATAATGTGGGATAATAATGCCTTGGTTAGTTGCTTGTCGGTTTTACGCAACTGGAATTGGGTCAAAGTCTTCTTAAATGGTGGGGGTATCTTTGGGACAGTAACGGATCATATCTAAATTTTTGTCTGATTGACAACTGTATTTGGTGTAGCAGGTAGAGTTCACGGATGGTCCTAACTCTGCTCCAACACGGAAATGGAACAACGTTTTCAATTCATGTTGGAATAGGATAGGAACAAGACAAGACCATCAGTTTTCTCTTGGTTAATTGGTGCAATCACAATTTGCACAACGTCAAAGAAAAGCAATTCACAAATTTCAAAAGGCCCAAAAACAAGAGCAAACAATCAAATAATATATATGATAAGAAAATAAATTATATATTAGATACACGGGAAAAACCTTCTAATATAGAAGGAAAAATTATGAGCTAAGTTGGCAATTAAATCTCATAATTTTAAATAGAAACTTACAATAGTTTAGAGTTTCCAAATTATTGACCATTTCTTGTAATTATATCACAAAATGACAGTAAGTTATTTCACCAAATTTCAATATTGAGTATAGGTTGAAACCCCAAATCAATAACACTCTCAATCTAATCCTAAAACAAGCACTCAAAAGATAATTTATAACTAAAACTATTAATTATAAAATGAGAAAGACCTATCGACTGACTCTCACCCTCTTTCTATTCCTTTTCATACTACACCGGGGACCCTGAAGGACACGCAGGGAAAGTATGATAACCAAACAATACCTTTGAACAAACCATCAACTAATTAAAGTCGGATTGTAGACTACTACAATGTCTGATAGACTATTGTAAAACAACATAGGAACTTTGTGACTATTAGTAAGTTCCAGGTATGATGGCTGAGACACAAAGCCCTTCTTTCCACGGGCACACAACTCTCAGCTTTCCTCTTAGGAACCTCATACTCTCAAAACTTTTTTCCCTTTTGAAACAATAGTCGCAACAGTACCTGCACTATTTTCCCGTTAAACTCCAATCTTACAGTGAAATTGTTTTATGTAGTCATAAACTATCTTAGAATTTTTCATACACAAGATCCTCAAAAGAGACGAGTGTAAAGCATACTTGTCTCTGTCTAATGACATATAATAACATTACAAAAGACTTAAGCTTTCAGGAGAGGAAGAACTTAGAGAAAATGGAAAACCCATAAACATTCATTGAAATCAAACGTTAAACTTCTGCCTCCTTATAATGGAAGAGGTGCCTTACTTTTATAGGTGAAGCAAGGGTAGAAAAGTAAAACACTCAAAAGAAAGCAACTTTAAGTACAATTATCACACCTTTCACAAAGCTACTTTAAAAAAGTAAGCAACTTTCTAAAAGCAAACAATATGATGATAAGAAAGAATCTTACATAGTGGTTTGTGGGCTACAAAGATTCTCTTTCTTCAAAAGACGTAAAAGCAAAACACCTAAAGAGGTGAGTCCCATAGAATACCTAAAGAGGTGAGTCCCATAGAATCCAATGTATTACTTGTCACGTATTAGTTCATGCCATGATTGCAAATTGGATGGAGAGGCTGGATTATTAGAACTGTCAGTATCATTTGGATATGTGTTTTGTCGCTTACTGTGACTAAGCTCACATTTGTGAAATTTGTGCAGGAATTGATTTAACTCATCTTCATTAGGACTGTAATTATCATCATTAGGGTTTTGAGCATCTTGAAAGAGTGAGTCAAGAGGCTGAGAAGGTCCTGCAAGGTCTGAGACTGATTCTTCTGTGTCATTTTAAGGGATGTTGGGACTTGGTATGTCAACATCTGGTGCTTTTGGTTCACCAGGAATAAATTCACCTGAATAAGGTCTAATAGAGGAGGAAATGATCGATGTATCAGAAAAATGATTGATCTCTTTTAGAAAATCTATAAGAGATTGGAGCATATTATCTTAATATCGTGGCCAATATAATGAAGTATGATAAAAATGGACATGGTGTTCAGTGTAAAGGGCACCAGTATATGTTTGAGGATATAGACGATGAAGGATGAAGAAACAATAAGTAAATCTATCAAAAGCTTTCCATAGACAATGTTGTGAAATAACCATAGAACATTGTTGCTTCTAATGATCTAGTGGTTGAAACCACTCAAGAAATGTCCATAACAAGGACCTTTCATTGTTTATGTCACAGAGATGTTGGTAGAGTTGAAGAGGGGATAAGGTGACAGCACCAGTATAGAGGGCAGAAAGTGCCTAAAGATACCATAATGTGTTTTCAGAAAGGGGGTTATGAAGAAAAGTCACATTAAGGTAAGGTGCTTTGAGGTTGAAAAGAAAATTCCAAAAGAGTTAGTTTCATTGGGAAAATGATGTAGATAATAAAACAAACTCATACGAGCAAGTGAGGCAATTTAAAAAACATTAGTAGGTGTACTAGTAATAGGAGGAAAGTATTTCTTTGTGATGACAGAAACGGTTTGATGAGCCATAAGAACTTGACAAAATAAAGGGGTTGAGAAGAAGATACCTCGTTGAAGAGGAAGAAGATATTTATAATGAGAAAAAAGAAAAATATCTAGAGTCCAAGGTGGATTCTGTGTTAATAACTTAGATAAGTATAAAGTGTAAGCTACTCGGTGTGGTATCAGAGCCATCTTTCGTATCTTGGATGGCAGTAACATTGTCTCTTGATAAGAGTGAGTAAGGAGAGAGCCCAATAGTTATGGAAACACTACCAAATGACCCTGTTAATCTATCTTCAACTTTGTCTATATCTAGCCTACCTTCTAGTGCTAAGCGTGTTTTGTCTAATCGTATTGAAAATCTAGTTGAAATTACCCATGTTCCTGTAGAAAATCATGTTTGTAAGTCTTCCTTACCTTTATTGAGTCCTTATAGTATCTATTCTCGTGATCGTTCTTGGACAAGAAGTATATGTACTATTTTGTCTACATCTAGACCAAAAGTCAAAGAAATAATCTAGAGTTCTAGATTGGGACAATGTGGTCTTAAATCTATGGAGAGAATACAACCGTATGCATCTACATATAGGAGCTATATGCCTTGCGATCCCACTTTTTCTGAATGATTGTAAGTTTAGATTCAGATCACTGGAGCATATTAAGATCCTATAGCCATCAAGGCTATCTTACATCACCAAATGATCTATCGTCTCCAGAATCATACTTTGGACCTCAACTTTTCAAATTCTACTTAGGATGCTCTTTATATGGTTGTTGATCATTCCAATGATCAAAGTACTATCATCCAGATCCCGAAACAATTACTAGTTGTTGAGCTTGAAAATTTGATGCGTACTAAATGGATCACTAATTACCAAAAGGTATTCCATGCGGCTCATCGACACTATTTTCATACAACCAGTCCTCCAATTCTAAAGACATTAAAAGATGGAACAGTGAAGTCCATCTATGCAAGGCCCAACGAAGATCCATCTGGACCTTCTACATTCAGTGCTATATTTTTGATCCAGCCCATATTTTCTCATACTGAAGGTAAATATGGCCTCCTATCTATTGTTTTAAATCTAATGAAAATTCAGTCTATGTAAGCCATCATCGTGGATACTTTATATGGGGTGTTGACCCATCTATATGCGAACCTGACTGTGAAGTCTGTCTCAACCTTGCGTCAAATAGTGATTATGATGATGAGTGGCATGTCAGGCGAAGAAGGAGGAAGAAAAATTCTAAACCTTGTTGTATGCCTTCTCAATAGTATCATTTACAAAAGGATGATTCAGATCTAGATGATTCCAGCAAATCTAGTGGTTATCCACAGAAAGATCCAAACCTAGATCTCTTCGTGAGATGCTGAAATCTTCTACCTGTCAGCCTAGACCAGCAATTCCTGTCATTACTCCTACTCCTATACCTTTTACGATGGTTAAGTCATACGAAGATGTGTTTCCTTCTCTGCACAAGAGTATAAATGAAACAACTAGGGTTAATTGGTCCATTGGAATCATTTCGATCCATTGGAATCATTTCACAAGGAACACTGGTCTCAGGTCCTTCTGATGAAGTTCTTAATTGGCAGACATCAAATGTAGTAGCACATAACAAAGTCCTTCGAAGAATTGATTCCACAGAACAAAGACCTTCGAAGAATTGATTCCAAGCTAGATGGGATCAGTCAACAAACTCATGCTACTCAACATAAAGTTGAAACCATCTCTAAGTAGATCCAATAATTGTACCACTCATACAAAACTCAGATCAAGCAACTTGACGCTGATCTTCGACATTACATTGCTATGTAGTATTTTAGAATTAACTTCAAAGTCAAAACTAAAGTACTCAGGAAGATACAAGGAATTGTGCAACGCATGGAAGCTGATATGCAATCTGCACAGTCTAAGACTGTTCTAAATATACAGCCAGTATACACTCCTCCTCTGTACTAGACGTATCCAGAAGAAGTTGACTATTCAAAGGTCTTCAAGTTCAACTATCCTTTGATCAGACAACATATACATCCTCAGGCAGCTTAAGCAAAACCTAAAAGGCCAAAGTCAAAACAAAAGCCTAAACAAGTTCCTGAGCCATCACCTTCATATACTAAACTTGAACCAATTAAAAAGTGGAGTAAACCATGACAGATCCAAATACCTCCCACTTCTCCACCGAAGTCTCAACCTTCCACCTCTACTGGGAAGGATAAAGTGCCTCTGATAGAGTTCATAGCAACTCTTGCACCTACACCCGTTGTAGAATATTTCTTTGCTCAATTAGATAATTTTGAAGCTTGTTCTAAAGCCTCTATCCCAATATCCGAAGTCTCTATAACAATTTCTGAGTCATCATTTAAACAAATCTCTAAATCGTCTTTTGATTCTCAACACAACTAGCTGATCTATCAGACTTAGCACAAGTTCTGATGACTATGCCTGAACCTACAGAAGCTAAATCAGAAATAAGTGAAGTATAATCCATAGGCACTGAACCTTTTAGACTTATACCAACACCACAAGCAGTACCAGCTTAACCAGCTGCATAGATCAAGCCTACTTCAGGACCTTGGTTTACCTTTGACAATCTTCCCCCAAAGAAATGGAGAGATCGTTTATATGAATTTTGTGCATAGATAGATCTTTAAATGACTCGACCGAATAATCCTTTATAAGATATTTTGTGTGAGTTTACTTCTTGTTTCACTGGTACTTTACGAGAATGGTGGCAAAGTATTAACAACTCTCGAAGACTTTAGTATATTCAAGTCACTACAGTCGGAGCTCTTCTTGGAATAATTCATAAGGAATTTATTGGTAACTTTCAGCTTATAGATAAGTAGATACATCAGGAGTATTTTGCAATGAAATGTTGTTCACTTGACAAACGTGATTTAGAGAATCATTTTCAACGTATAACATAAAGGTATTATCTTTCGAATAGATGGAATGATATTAATCTTCGATATACTTTTATCTCATCCCTTTTAGATCAACTGCAACTAGAGCTATAACAAACCATTGTTTCCTTACAAAGGGATATTGTTAATATATCTTTTAGAGAAATCTTGTTGGGACCCATTTCCGAGACCGGATCCTAACCGGAAAACAGACGGAAAACGGAAAACAAAAATCGGAAAGAACGGATTTCTTAACGAGTTCGAAGTGGAACGAAACGGAAGCAAATGCTGACATCCGAAAGCGCAAATCTTAGGAAACGAAAAGTTGCGTCGCGTTGGAAACCTTAGACATTCCAAATCCGGTATAAATTTTTTTTTTCATACACTTCTATTCTCTTTCTCTTTATTCAAACTCATTCAAAACATAACCAATTCATACAATTTCCTTTTTGGAATCTCATCCTCGCACAAATTTCAATTCACTTAATTCTTCTTAATCATGCAATAACTCAAAAGTTCATCGTTGAACTAAA
>JANITX010000001.1:22836182-22848445 GCA_027564395.1 Erythroxylum ulei
AAATTCAAGAATTTTCCTTTTTCTCTACTCATGAATAATAGCCAACAATTTCTCATTTAATAGAAAGGTTCGGGGTCCAACAGATATGGTTCATATCAAAAGATTTGGACAAGTCCTTCAGTTTGCAAATTATTCTTACATCTTAACGCACAATCAACATTTCATCGATGTATAAAATAAGAATAATGAAGCTTCCACTAGTGACCTTTTTAAAATACACATAGGGATTGACAAAACTTCGCTTATAGCCATTACCTTTTACAAATGAATCAAGCTTCAGATACCACTGACTTGGTGTTTGTTTCAACCTATATATGCTCTTCTTCAACTTACAAACTAGATTCTGCTTGCCTTTAACCTTGAATCCATCTAGTTGCTCCATGTATCTCTTTTTCTAATTCTCCACACAAGAAGTCTCTTTTAGCATCTAGTTGCTTGAGTTCATGATCCAGACTGACAGTTAGACCCAACACAGTTGAAATTGAAGTCATCTTGACCACTGGTGAGAAGATTTCATTAAAGTCGATCCCTTTTTTTTGTTGAATCCCTTCACCATTAGTCTTCCCTTATGCTTTATCGGCTTGTCACCATCTTTCTCTATCTTGAATACCCATTTATTATTTAATTTCATTTTGCCTTTTGGAAGTTTTATTAGCTCTTAGGTTTCATTATTCTCCAACAAATTCATCTCCTCCTATGTAACTATGAGCCAAAGATCTTTGTCTTCATATTACTTTGCATCTTGTATGGTTTAAGGCTCCCCCTAAATAGTAACTACAAGGTATTAGAAGACCTTTTCTTTCTAGTTGACCTTCAAAGTTGAACATCTTATACCAACCTAGGTTGCTCCCCCTACTCATTATTCTCATTAGCCTTATTTACATTATCATTCGAATATGACTTATGTAGTTCATCACTATCAGGTTGTATTTTATCATTAACATCATATACCTACTTATATTCTTTATCCCTTTCACCTGTGGGCTAACTATCAAAAGTTAAAATAAGGGAAATATCAGTGGAATCATAGGATGAACTATCAAGAAGCCTGGGGGAGGAGGATGCAGGGCTAGTGGAGTGCATTAGCTGTTCCCTCTGAGGTTAGAGAGTAATTTTGCCTCCTTTAGTGAGGTATGTACTTATCTCATGTTCATGGAACACTACATCTCTACTTTTAAAAACTTTTTGAATTTTTGGATAATAAATATAGAAGCCAAACTGTTTATCACTATAACTAACAAATATGCAAGGAAGTGTCTTTGAATCAAGTTTCTTTCTTTGCTCCTTGGGCACATATGTAAATAACTTGCATCCAAATACCCTCTGATGTTAGCATGAGGGCTTTTTTCCTATCCACACTCTCTCAAAAATCTCAAAATCTAAGAGAACTTGTAGAGCTCGGTTAATTAAATAAATAGTCATTCTAATTGCGTCACTTCAAAACATGAACTTAGCAACACCATTGTGTTGTGGAGTATTAAGTTCTGTTTCCTTATTTCTAATGCCATGCCTTGCTCAATAATCTTCAAACTCCTTAAATGTATACTCTCTTTTGTTTTCTGTTCGCAGGAACTTCAATTTCCTCTTAGCTTCCCTTTATATCATAATGTGAAATTTCTGAAAAATTTTAGAAACTTAACTCTTTACTCTTAACATGTAGACCCAAGTTCTTTGTAAGGTATCATTAATAAATTTAACAGTATTTGTTACCTCCCAATGACTCTTCTTTAATAGGACTATAGACACATCTAAATGCAATAACAACAACAAAACGATAATCCAGTAAAAATTTCGCTGATAAGTAGGGTTTGGGGAGATCCAGTATTACACAGGCTTACCTTTAAATAGTAGAGAGAATATTTTCGAATGATCCCATTTAAAAAATAAAAATAAAAAAGTAATCAACTAAATAACACAATAAAGATAGACAAGGTAAAAAATAAGTAAATAAATAAATCAAACAAATCATTACAAGAAGAAGAAGAAAAACAATAAAATATAATAATAATAAAAATAATAATAATAATCATCATCATCATCATCATCATAAGGCTAAATAGGGAAATATTTAGGCTAAATCACCAAGAAGTAAAAACTACATATTTAAATGTTTATGCTAAATATAAGAGAAAAATGTTAAAAGACTATGAGTTTTGATAAAAATCTCTTTATGTGAGATCCTTTATCTGTATCCTAGTACACCAAAGTTTTCTATTGCAAATCATGTCTTCGCTAAGTTTCAACAATGTCATATTGTTCTTGATCACCTCTCCTTAATTCTTCCTAAACTTTCCTTTTTTTCCTCTTACAATCTCTAAGTACAATCTCCGTATGTCTTATCACTCAAGTGTCTAAATGTCTCCTCTTAATAACCTAAGCCTTGTCTCTTTTATTTTTTCAACAATATTACCCACCTTTAATTTGTCTCTTACCATTACATTCTTGACCATATCTCTTATAGTAAGGTTGCACATCTAACGGAGCATCCTCATCTCCACCACCGTTAGCTTATGACTATGTATTTATTTGATGGGGCAACACTCTACCCCATATAAAATGACCGACCCAATTGCTAAATAATATAACTTACCTTTAAGCTAGAGTAGTATCTTCTTATCACATAAAACTGTTGATGCAATTCTCCATTTAAGCCACCATGATCTGGTGCGGTGAACTATGTCTTCATCAATCTCTCTATTACTCTGGATGATAGATCCTAAATAGTTAAAACACTCCTTTTGTGATATGACTTATAAACCAATCTTTACCTTCATATTGGTAGCCACCATATGTCCTGAAAGAGACTTTGACCCTGTTTGACAATCAACTTATTGCATTAGTTGTTAGCTAATTCTATCAGCAATTACTTGATAGTTGATTATATCAGCTGATTTGACAACTGGATAACATCAACTCTGAATTTTTGTGTGGACTCTTTTGATATTTTTGACTCAGATTTTGTTTCTATTAATTTAATATTTTATCTAGTTTTTCATTTATTGGATATAATATTTTGAATAATTGTTCATAATTCTTGTCTATTAGTTTTTTAGGTTTAACTAAAGTTGTTAATTTTTGTAATGACATATTCTTTTGATTGTTTTCTATTAGGGGTTATGTTATGGTAATTGTCTCTTTTATTTGAATTTCAATATTTGTTTGTCTATCTAATAATTTAGATAATTGTTTAGTAATACTCAAAGTATTTTTAAGATGTTCTGTTATTTCTTTAAGTTGATTCTTAATAATAATAATTTCTTTATCTAAATGTTGTTTTTGTTCTTGATTCGAATGGATTTTTCTAATCTTATTCCTAGTTTAGTAAATCTATTAGGTATTTCTAATCTTAACAATTTTGATCTTATTGGAAATTTTTCTTTAAATGTTTTGTTTTCAGATAAAGATAGTCATGGAGCAGATGGTTCTAAATGATATAATTTAATTGGGTAATTTCTTTCTAGTAATTCTCGTAGATTAGTTCATAAATTAGTACATACTTTTGCTACATCATTAAATAATTGGTCAATATATATTTTATCTGTGTTTTTAAATTCAATACTATGATATGAATTGGTTAAAGCGTGACTGATTTGATAAGCAATTGAAAAAGGGTATTGTCCTATAATCATTAAATTTTCTTTATAAAATTTATAGGCAATAGTAGTAGTTCACCTAGATTGTGTGATTTTAAGTGTTAAATTTTATTTTTCCATAAGCTAAATTGCCATTCATTATTCCTATTACTTGATCGTTTAAATTAATCATATGTTCGTCTACTATAGCCATTCGTACAGGAGAGTCTATTCCTTCTTGGAATGTAGATTTTAATAATATTTGAATAGTAAATAGGTGTATATATCGTATTTAATGCCATTTTTCTTATGGAATTTTTTGTAATTGTTTACAAATTTGTTCTTGATCTATTAAACTTATGCAGATATGTTCATTACATTAACTTATTCTAATAGGTGTTTCATGAATTAGTTTTCCATAATAAATAATATTTTTTCGATTTATTATATTTTTGATGGGATGATGAGTAATATCTTGTCCAACCTTTAAGTTTAATTGTGTTTTAGCTATTTTTTTTTTCATTTGATAGTAATGTATTACTATGGAAAGTTCCAATAGATTCAATTAATTCTAAAGTATCTATATCTAATATATCTTTAGTTATTTTTGTCATTTTAGTGAAGAAGTCTTTTATGTTCTGTTAATATATTTTTTATATTTTGAAACTCTTGTTTATATGAATTATAGACATTAGTAACGATAACAAGTTTTTCTTTAATAGGTCTTAATCCATTATTTTGAATGAAAAATTGTAAATAATTGTATTGTTCTTTATAATAATTTTTGTTTTGTTTTGTACTGAGATACTAAACTTTCAAATATACAATTTCAGTGTGTATTTGATTACAAAATAGTACAATAGTTATTCATTTATGAGTTTGATAATGTTCGTGAAACAGTTTATAAAGTTGTTTTACTTCTTTCTCTTGATAATATAAGGTTTTATGATTATTAACAATATTTTGAAATCTCTGAAGAGTATTTGTAAAAGCATTAGTAGATATAAGAAAATTATGTGTTTGAATAAATGTTTTGATACATTTCTGACTAACTTTTATTTTTGTTTCCATATGTATTATTAATAAATGAATAGCTCTACAATTAGCACAAATAGGCATAATTACTGAATTTTGTTAAAAATAAATCTAATAAGAATATTTCTAAAGCCATATCTTAAACAATCATTAAGAAAACATATAAGATTAATTTTATCTAAATAAGTTAAACCAGCATATAAAAAATAATGATAGGTTTAAGATAGGGAATGATTAATAAATACAGATAGATAATAACTGATGAAAATATAAAAATGTAGGTAAACATACCTATTTATCTCTTTGTCTCTTAAGCAACAATTCTTAGCCTTAGGCAAGATTTTGAGAGATTGAACAGAAATGTAAACGAGAAGTTTATTTTTTCATGCCAAAGAAGGCTTCATAGGTTACATTATATAGACAGAGAACACTCAACAAATTTAAAAGTGAAAATAGTAAAAGTAGTTCTATCTCGATAATCTACTTTTACAGACATCATAAACATAATTGACAAGGGAATATACTTTTACAGACATGAAAGACATAATTGACAAGGGAATCTACTTTTACAAACATGACAAACATAATTAAAATTTTTCTTATATCATTTTGAATGATTGTAAATTATTATATCCACAGACTTTGTTTTCAATAATTACATCTGCAAAAGAACTATCATCCTCTTTTTCTTTGTCTTGGTCTCCATGTGATGTAGATGGGCACCTCTAACACTTGTGTTGTGGGTAATGATGTAATTGTTGACATAAAACTTGTTTCTAGTTTTCAGATAATGAATTAAGTATCCCTATGATGGTAGAAAAAGGTAATTCAAAATGTTTAATGATTGGTGTGATTCAGGAGAGTTTAGGGTTTTATATATTGAAGTCATTAACATATTTGTTCCTCGAATTTCAAATTCAACAAGTAATAAATCCACTTTCCATTTTCTCAATGTTTTGATGCATGCAAGTGTTTCTTTTCATGAATAGAATATTTCCTTTTAGTGGGATTAAAAGTCCCATTGATATATTTACATAACAGATATGTCCTTGAGCTGGGTGGTTGTGCTAAAAGATAGCCAGCCCATGTATCAATACTTGCATATATTTGTACAATCGATGTATCCTTAGCATTATAATTGTATAATGCTTGTAAATCCTTACAAAGATTGTTTAATTTTTGTACAGTTTTTGTATCTTCCATAGTCCATGCCTTAATTTGTAACTTTTTTCTTTCTTTAGCTAAATCTTTAAGAAATTCTTGATCAGATATATAATTTAATAGTCCTAAAAAATTTTGAACTTCAGTTATATTTTTTAATGTGTCAGGAAAATTATGTAATTTTTCAAGGGTATTTGGCTGTAATGTGAGAACACCATTATAGAATTCTATACCTAAGTATTTGATATTTTATTGTGCTAGTTTAATTTTCTTTTTGCGTAAAATCAATCCTTTATTTTTACATCTAGTAAGAATGGTTATTACCTTTTTTAAACGATCTTGTTTATCTTTGTTGGAAAATATAATAATGTCATCTATATAAGCTAGTGTAAAGTCTTCTAATCCTTCTAAATTATTGTCTATAAATCGTTGATAAGTACTTGAGGGCTTGTTTTAATCCAAAAGGTAGTTCATTCCATTGATAATGTTTTTATGGTAGACAAGTAAAGGTTGTTAATGGTTTTTGTATTTTTGTGTAATCTTAATTGCCAATAACCTGATTTTGTATCTAATGTAGTAAACCAATGATGTCCTTTTAGCTTACTGATAATATAATCTTTTCTAGGTAATTTGTATACGTCTCCTATAATGGATTTATTTAATTCTTTATAATTAATTACCATTCTTCGTTTTCCTTTTTTTGTCCAGAATGATTGTTTACATAAAAGGCAGGTGCTAAATGTTTACTTGACTTGGTGAAATTAGTTGTTTTTGTAATAAATCAGAACATTCACTAATAAATTCTTGTACATCTTGTTGTGTATATGGTATATTATTTTTAATATTAACTTCTTGTATAGGATCTTTTAATTTTATTTCAATTAATTGATTACTAATATTTTTATAAGGTCAAGTGGATGTTCACTACGTACTTATTCTATTAAGATTTCTATTTCATTTTGTAGAGTAAGATTATTAAATAGATAGAATTGTAATTGATTTAATTTTTCGGTTACTAGTTGTAGAGTTTTATAATAAGTTGTATGATATATAGGAATTTCAAGAATTATGGATTTTTATTTCAAGATTTTATTATTGGTATTTTTAAAGTTATGTAATGTAGATATTGACAAAAAGGATTGTATAATTTAAGAAAATTATTTCCTAAAATCAATGGTAATCCTGATTCTTGTTGATAAATTGATGGTATTATAAAAGTATAATTTTCAATAATAACATTATTATAATAATTGACATACCAAATGGTTTTAATGCTTCCATTTGCTATCCTTATTTTTAGAGGTTTGTTTAATTTTTTTTCAAATTGTTTAATAAATTTTTAGAATCTATACAAATAGTAGCTCTTGTATCTATATAAGCATTAAGTTTTTTTATTCTGAATAAAAGTTGTATTCGGATTCAGTTATTGATTCTAAAGTTTGGAGGTCATATTGATATAATGAAGAAATCGCTGAATTTGGTTCATATTCTGATTCTATAGGTTCTAAATTATATTTTAATGCTGAATTTAAAATATTAATTTTTCTTTATATTAATTTTGGTTTCTTTTTGGACAAGTGTTTGCATAATGACCTTCTTCTTTACGTAACCAACATCTACATTTTTCTTTTATTGAGGGCAATATTTCTTTTTTGGTTTATATTGTCTACAAGCCTTTTTTTTCTAAAAAACTTTTTATAGGGTTCAAATGAGAATTTTTAGGTTTTTTTGGAATATTTTGGCCATTTATATTTTTTGTATTTTAATATTTTTTCGATTTATTATATTTTTGATGGGATGATGAGTAATATCTTGTCCAGCCTTTAAGTTTAATTGTGTTTTAGCTGTTTGTTTGTTTTCATTTGATAATAATGTATTAATATGGAAAGTTCCAACAGATTCAGTTAATTCTAAAGTATCTATATCTAATATATCTATAGTTATTTATGTCATTTTAATGAAGAAGTCTTCTATGTTCTGTTAATATAATTTTTATATTTTGTAACTATTGTTTATATGAATTATAGAGATTAGTAGCGATATCGAGTTTTTCTTTAATAGGTCTTAATCCATTATTATTAATGAAAAATTGTAAATAATTGTATCGTTCTTCATAATAACTTTTTTTTATTTGTACTGAGATATTAAACTTTCAAAATATATAATTTCAGTGTGTATTTGATTACAGATAATACAATAGTTATTCATATATGAGTTTGATAATGTTCGTGAAAATGTTTATAAAGTTGTTTTACTTCTTCTTTCTCTTGATAATATAAGTTTTATTATTATTAACAATATTTTGAAACGTCTGAAGAGTATTTTTAGAAGTAATACTCAAAAAGTATTTTTAAGATGTTATGTTATTTCTTTAAGTTGATTGTTAATAATAATTGTTTCTTTATCTAAATGTTGTTTTTGTTCTTGTTCTTCATTTTTAGTTGTAATTTTTGGTTCAGTGATTCAAATGGATTTTTCTAATCTTATTCCTGGTGGTTCGGTAAATCTAATGGGCTTTTATATTCTTAACAATTTTGATCTTAATGGAAATTTTCTTTAAATGTTTTGTTTTCAAATAAAGATAGTAGTGTAGATTAGTTCTTAAATTGGTACCCACTTTTGCTACATCATTAAATAATTTGTCAATATATATTTTATCTATGTTTTTAAATTCATTACTGTGATGTGAATTGGTTAGATCATAACTGATTTGATAAGTAATTGAAAAGGGTATTGTCCTATAGTCATTAAATTTTCTCTATAAAATTTATAGGTAATAGTAATAGTTTCATCTAGATTGTGTGATTTTAAGGGAATTCAGAGTGTTAAATTTTATTTTTCCATAAGCTAAATTGTCATTTATTATTCCTATTGCTTGATTGTTTAATTTAGTCATATGTTTGTCTATTATAGCCATTCATATAGGGGAGTCTATTCCTTCTTGGAAAGTAGATTTTAATAATAATTGAATAGAAGTTAGGTGTATATATCCTATTTTATATCATTTTTCTTCTGGAATTTTTGGTAATTGTTTACAAATTTGTTCTTGATCTATTAAACTTATGTAGGTATGTCCATTACATTGATCTATTCTGATAGGTATTTCATTATCTAATAAAAAATTTAATACAATTCCAATAGTTTTGTAGGTAATAAAATTCCATAAAGTACTTATATTTGTTAATCCTTCATGAGGTTTTTCTAATTGTATAACTAATGCTAATTTATTAGAGTATTCGAGTAGTAATTTTTCTGGTGATAATATGCACTTTAAATTGAGAATTTCAACTAGTCCTAATGTTATATGTTTTGGTGTATATTTTGTAGGAAATTTTCTTATTTTATTATCTTTTCGATAATATCCAAAACGATTTAATTCTTTTGTTTCAATAGGTTTATAACTCCAATTATGGTTTGGTTGATTTCCTTTTTTTTCGTTTTTCTCCACTTTGACTTGTTTCTGGTTGTTCTTCATTCTTTTGTTGATCTACATAAATTTTTTGATCAGATTCGTGTACGTAAATAATTTCATCTTGATCAATAATAGGGTTTATTAGTTCATATTTTAAAGAATTATTATTATTATTTTCTAATGTTAATTTGTTGACCAGTTGTGTAATTTCTTATAATTGATTTTTGATATCTTTTTCTATATCCTCCATGGGTTTTACCAAAGCAAGTGTAGAAAAAGGCTCTAATACCAATTTTTGCACGGACTTTTTTGATATTTTGACTTAAATTTTGTTTTTATTAATTTTAATATTTTATCTAGTCTTTCATTTATTGGATATAATATTTTGAATAATTGTTCATAATTCTTGTCTATTAGTTTTTGGATTTAGCTAAAGTCTTTAATTTTTTGTAATGAAATATTCTTTTAATTGTTTTCTATTAGTGGTTGTGTCACAGTAATTATCTCTTTCAATTGAATTTCAATATTTGTTTGCCTATCTAATAATTCAAATAATTGTTTAATAACACTCATAAAGTATTTTTAAGATGTTATGTTATTTCTTTAAGTTGAATCTTGATAATAATTATTTCGTTATCTAAATGTTGTTTTTGTTCTTTTTTCTTCGTTTTTAGTTGTTATTTTTGGTTTAGTGATTTGAATGGATTTTTCTAATCTTACTCATTATTCAATAAATCTAATAGGTTTTTCTAAGCTTAACGATTTTGATCTTAATGGAAAATTTTCTTTAAATATTTTGTTTGTAGATAAAGATAGTCGTGGAACAGATGATTATAAATCATATAATTTAATTGGGTAATTTATTTCCTTTAATTCTCGTAGATTAGTTCTTAAATTGGTTCTTACTTTTGCTACATCATTAAATAATTGGTCACTATATATTTTATCTATGTTTTTAAATTCAATACTATGATGTGAATTGGTTAAAGTGTAACTAATTTGATAAGTAATTGAAAAAGGGTATTGTCCTATAGTCATTAAATTTTCTCTATAAAATTTATAGGCAATAGTAATAGTTTCATCTAGATTGTGTGATTTTATGGGAATTCCTAATTTTAAACGAGTGTTAAATTTTATTTTTTCATAAGCTAAATTTCCATTCATTATTCCTATTACTGGATCGTTTAAATTAGTCATACATTTGTTTATTATAGCCATTCGTATAGGAGAGTCTATTATATCCTATTTTATGTCATTTTTCTTCAAGAATTTTTTAATTGTTTACAAATTTGTTCTTGATCTATTAAACTTAAGCAAATATGTCCATTATATTGATCTATTCTGATAGGTGTTTTATGAATTAGTTTGACATAATAAATAATATGTTTTTGATATATTATATTTTTGATGGGATGATGGGTAATATCTTGTCCAACCTTTAAGTTTAATTGTGTTTTAGCTATTTGTTTTTTATTTTCATTTGATAATAATGTATTAATATGGAAAGTTTCAATAAATTCAGTTAATTCTAAAGTATTTATATCTAATATATCTATAGTTATTTATGTTATTTTAATGAAGATGTCTTTTACGTTCTGTTAATATAATTTTTATATTTTGTCACTCTTATTTATATGAATTATAAAGATTATTAGCGATATCGATTTTTTCTTTAATTGGTCTTAATCCATTATTATTAATGAAAAATTGTAAATAATTGTATTGTTCTTCATAATAACCTTTCTTTTATTTTGTACTGAGATACTAAACTTTCAAAAATATATAATTTCAGTGTGTATTTGATTACAGATAGTACAATAGTTATTCATATATGAGTTTGATAATGTTCGTCAAAATGTTTATAAAGTTGTTTTACTTCTTCTTTCTCTTGATAATATAAGGTTTTATGATTATTAACAATATTTTGAAATGTCTTAAGAGTATTTGTACAAGCATTAACAGATATAAGAAAATTATGAGTTTGAATAAATGTTTTGATACATTTCTGACTAACTTTTATTTTTGTTTTCATATGTATTATTAATAAATGAATAGCTCTACTATTAACACAAATAGGCATAATTACGGAGTTTTGTTAAGAAGAGATTTAATAAGAATATTTCTAAAGCCATATCTCAAACAATCATTAAAACAATCTATAAGGGTAATTTAATCTAAATAAGTTAAACTAGCATATAAAAAATAATGATAGGTTTAAGATAAAGAATGATTAGTAAATAAAGATTGATAATAACAGATGAAAATACAAAAATGCAAGTAAACATACCTGTTTATCTCTTTATCTCTTAAACACCAATTCTTAGGCTTAGGCCAGATTTTGAGAGATTGAACATAAATGTAAACGGGGAGTTTATTTTTTCATGCCAAAGAAGGCTTCATAGGTTACATTATATAGACAGAGAACCTGCGAAAATTTAAAAGTGAAAATAGTAAAAGTAGGGTTTTCTGTCTCTATAGAATCTACTTTTATAGACATGACGAACTTAATTGACAAGGGAATCTACTTTTATAGGCACGACAGACATAATTGGCAAGGGAATCTACTTTTACATACACGACATACATAAATGAAAATTTTCTTACATCGTTTTGAATAATTGTAAATTATTACATCCACAGACTTAGTTTTCAATAATTACATCTATAAAAGAACGATCATTCTCTTTTTCTTTTTCTTTGTTCCTCAATAGTTATGCTTGATCAAAGATTCAAGGGTAATTTTATGACATTTGTTAGCCCCTGGAAATTTTTATTATTATAAGCATGATGAGACAAGTTTTTGGGTCTTGCAAGATTTATATATGTTGGAATTAATCATCATGTTATTACTATTAAGATTTTGTGACATGGGTGTAGTGAATTAAAGTTAAAGTGATAAGTTGTATAAGGGGGCACTATGGGAAGATCACTTAAACATTTAAGTTGCAAGGCTAATAGGTAAGGGTAAGATAGACTTTTTCCAATCATTAAAGGTGTAAAAGAGAAGAAAATGGGGTGTCCTACTTTTGGAGGAGAGAGAAAAACGAAATTTAAGGAGAGAAGAGAGGGAGTGTCGTAAAAGA